>JAOTON010001718.1:0-304791 GCA_034440635.1 Lepas anatifera | reverse complement strand
TACCTTACTGGGTGCTGTCTGGTTACAATTTCCGCACAGCTCCAGTATCGCGTATCATTTCGGCCTCGGCATCCTTATCTGCAAGAATCTGCAATATGATCCCCTGTGTTATTGCAAGCGTCCATAATCACAACATTGACTCAGGTCTATCTCCTTGAAGTGTTTTCCTTGTAGTGGTATACACAGATATTTTCGTATAACGGTTTCGACGTACATAGAGGTTCCTGCACGGACGCTAAATCTTTTAGTTCAGATTAAGCGTAACTCATGTCAGGAGTTATCAAAGGTTTAAGCTTTAATGTCTATGTCGCCAGAGTTCATTACAACACAGTCATATATTACGCTTTTATTATATTTAGATATTCGGCAGTGTTCAGCGAAAAATTCCACAAATAAGGCGCTCATTCAAGCATAGTGACTAGTCCTATCAGCACACTGTTTTTGCAGTCTTTTGGGACGTCCGACCGTACATTTCCTCCGTGTTCGATATTTCAGTATTTTGCGCTAACACTTTGTTTTGCCTGCCTGCTGTAGTCCTGAGTGTCTATCCGTATTTTATTTTTATCTTCGTTATGTGTCATTTATTTTCTTGATGTTTACCTAATCGACGCATCGAATACCACAAGTTATGGCAATAGGATTTGTTGTGTCGATGGCGCCAGGCTCGAGCAGGTTACCTAAGAGCTAGAAACGGAAGGGGGAAAGCAGGCATGGACAAATAAAATGGCTCTATTTCTGCAGAGACAGCTGAGAGCAAACCCAATTTCTCAGAATCATGGTATCATCATCACTATCTAAGGGCATGTTGCAGGTGACCTTTCAGAGTTTCTCTAGAACTTCTCCAGCAAATTTTCAAACAGTCACTTATAAAATATTAATATATATTCAATTTCAATACAGTTGCGTTTATTATTGTAGGGTTTTTTGATTTGATTATTGTGTTTGTGGTGTGTTTATTGTTTGTGTTTTTTGATATTTGTTGAAATTGGTGTGACACATTATGTGGTTGAATTGTCGTTCGAGTTATCTGTTATGAGAGAAATATTAATTTTGGCGTCTGTGTGAATTCAGACCAGCGTTAAGCCATTGAATTGTGAAACCTTCCACATTCTTTGGGCTGTCATGACCTCAATATTGACCTTAGCTAAAAAGTTAAAAATAAAGATCCACCGGTTTTCCTCATGCTGGTCATCCTGCGCGAGGGGCCAAGATTGAGGGAGTTGTTCCGAATCCCCTCCCTACCGGGGCGAAGGGCGATCGAATGCCCACCGGGACAGGCGTGAACACGGTCTCGTATTTTCTTCAGTTGTCAGCGCATTGAATTTTTCCTCGGCTGAACAGGGACCCAGAAGAGGAAAAGGGCACCATGAGGAGTGCACATCAGTAGTTGGAAGGGTACCTCTGTTTTCTTTGTCGTCACTGTTCCCTCCTGTGCATATAACAAATTAGACCTGAAAAGAGGGACGATAACGGTCCTCGGCCAAAATAAAGGTGACCTTCCTCACGGGCAACATGTCATTGTTCAGGACCCACAGGGATGCTGGTCGCTACGGGAGGAAATCTGGAGGGTCAAAGAGCTATTGGGAGGGTACTCAGGGCCATTTTATGTCCCCGAGTTTGTATGTAAAAAAAAACGCCTGTGTCAGTGTTTATAAGTCCCTGATGGCATGATAATGTCTTCAAGAAAAAACTTCAGACTCAACACTCGAATCAAGTCCAAACTGCAGACAGCAAGTTTCTCAGTGAAAGTAATCCACCTGAAGTCTGAAGTGTGTCTTTCCCTCTCTGTTATCTGTCTCTACTCTCTTCCGGAGGGTACTTATCTTGTATATGGGTGTTCCAGGCAGCACCACAAAGTGATCCTGAACCGAAACACAATGAGCAGATTGCCGCCAGTGCCGGCGCCGCAGAGACCGGCTTTTTGACCACCCGCTGACACTGCACATGTTTTTCTGGGGCTCGCATTTCTAGCGCCACGGCTCGAAAGGCCTGCGAGTGAGTAGCGACGCCAGATACCAAAAAAGGCCGCTCCTCGGTCCCCCACAGATCACGCTGACCTAACTCCGCTAAAGATATCCCTCCTTTCGTGCAGACGTTATCATTTGGAGGGTTCACTTATCGATTGAGCTACTCGAGATGGTTTTCCACGTTGAGCTTGCTTGGGTTTAAGGTAGAGTGAATGGTCAGTTCCGCTGGCCTCCAACTGTCACCTCTGGCGTAGGCCAACTTAATTTAAATACTTTCACACATCCGGGTACCAGGGCCTGTTTCGTCTGATGATCCACGGTATCACACCCACCTCTCGAAAAAATTTACTTCTTGAAGTTCGCTTCTGCCGCTTACGCATCAGATCGTCTGTAGCTAGGAAATGAGTCATCGCCGAGGACGGGTTTACCCTACCCTGTGTGGATCGAGGATGCTGGTCTCCATGGTTCCTGTTCAGGAAATCTGACCGAATTGCAGCATTTCATATATGAATGTTTTTCGTCCAATGCATTGTAAGTTGCCGAGCTAACCCTTCACTGCATGGGGTTCCGGTCAAAATGCCCTCGGTTTTTTCGCAAATGATTCCGAGGAGTGGGATTAAATGAGACGTGCGACGTTTTGCATGAATAAATAAATCATCTAGGATGATCAATTCGACAACTTAGGATGAAAAACGAAGGATGAAAAGCGACATTAGGTCAGGCCAACGAATTATGACATAATTTCCTAACTTATGTAAGGCGATTCTGTTCTTTAAAATGAGGCTGACGATAGTAGGGCGTAACTCAGCTTCTAGAAGAGGTAGATGAAGTTTCTAAGCACTTAATTTGAAAACTCTTGAAAACACATGTTAGCTCATTCCATTTTGAGGTCGGGTCAACAAAAAGGTCATTAGAGGTCGCCAAAAGTCACAGCTTTCGAAAGTGCTTGTGTCTATTACTTTTAAACTAAACAAGATGTCGCAATAAATTGGATACATAGTAACGAGCATGATCCAAGGATTGAAAGATATGAAAATGGCATTGCGAGGTCATTATTTGAGATTGACCTAAGTTCAATGTCTCTTCAAGTTCACAATGCAACTTTGTTTTGCTCTCTCTCTCTCTCTCTCTCTCTCTCTCTCTCTCTCTCTCTCTCTCTCTCTCTCTCTCTCTCTCTTCTCTCTCTTCTCTCTCTTCTCTCTCTCTCTCTCTCTCTCTCTCTCTCTCTCTCTTCTCTCTCTCTCTCTCTCTCTCTCTCTCTCTCTCTCTCTCTCTCTCTCTCTCTCTCTCTCTCTCTCTCTCTCTCTCTCTCTCTCTCTCTCTCTCTCTCTCTCTCTCTCTCTCTCTCTCTCTCTCTCTCTCTCTCTCTCTCTCTCTCTCTCTCTCTCTCTCTCTCTCTCTCTCTCTCTCTCTCTCTCTCTCTCTCTCTCTCTCTCTCTCTCTCTCTCTCTCTCTCTCTCTCTCTCTCTCTCTCTCTCTCTCTCTCTCTCTCTCTCTCTCTCTCTCTCTCTCTCTCTCTCTCTCTCTCTCTCTCTCTCTCTCTCTCTCTCTCTCTCTCTCTCTCTCTCTCTCTCTCTCTCTCTCTCTCTCTCTCTCTCTCTCTCTCTCTCTCTCTCTCTCTCTCTCTCTCTCTCTCTCTCTCTCTCTCTCTCTCTCTCTCTCTCTCTCTCTCTCTCTCTCTCTCTCTCTCTCTCTCTCTCTCTCTCTCTCTCTCTCTCTCTCTCTCTCTCTCTCTCTCTCTCTCTCTCTCTCTCTCTCTCTCTCTCTCTCTCTCTCTCTCTCTCTCTCTCTCTCTCTCTCTCTCTCTCTCTCTCTCTCTCTCTCTCTCTCTCTCTCTCTCTCTCTCTCTCTCTCTCTCTCTCTCTCTCTCTCTCTCTCTCTCTCTCTCTCTCTCTCTCTCTCTCTCTCTCTCTCTCTCTCTCTCTCTCTCTCTCTCTCTCTCTCTCTCTCTCTCTCTCTCTCTCTCTCTCTCTCTCTCGCTCGTGTCTTCGTCGTCGTCGTCGTCGTCGTCACAGACCAGTGATTTTCGCCGGCTGGCCGTCGTCCCGCCCGCTTGCTCTGACTCGGGACAACTAAGTCCGTCGTGCCGGGCAGCGCGGCGTCGCGCGCGTCGCCAGCCTGTCTGCTGGAGCGGGCAGCGACGGTCCAGATCGCCAGACGCGGTCTGTCGGCAGCGACGCGGTCCGCGCCGCGGCGCGGTCGTCATCTGCCGCCGTCCACGCGACATGCGGTCCGCCTGTCGCGCGCGAGGCCGCCGGCCGTTGTCGGCGACCAGGCGGAACGGACAACGCGAATTCGTCGCCGGGCGCACCGATCGGCTCAGAAAATGTACGATGAGATTGATGACAGCTTGCTCTCGTTGCCCATTGCTGAAGTTGATATTGTTTTCATAGAGATAGTACTCCTGATTTTGTATTTCGGCTGATGTACCCGTAAAGCCCAACACATTAGTTTATATGTTCTCAACCCTCCGGTTTTATGCACGGGAGACTAGTGCTGTTTTCGTTTTAAAGAACAGCACACCTGCTCTTTGCTGTGCTGCAGAAGGTCCATGTGACTGTCATGTCGCCGACCAGCTCTTCAATCCAAATAACTACAAGAGACATTGGGAGCAAAATCAAGGATGCCTCTTGAGTAACAGAATGTTCGAATTTGTGTAATAGAGAGCGCCTTTTTCTTTTTCTGGCTAGGGGTGAAAATCTGGGAAATGCAGGAAAGCATCGTTCAACTCCATGTATTTTGTGATTTTATGCAGTAGTGGCTGCCAATGATAACGTTTGACTTTGTCCCACATAAACCCCTCACAAAATCTGTAATTTTTTCGCTAAATTGCACGCAGTACGGAGCTTAACCGCTCTCAACATAACTCCGTTTTTCACTGATTCTGATCAGGGACTTGCTTCCGTACGCACATACCTGTACCGCACAATGTAGCTGTACGCGTCCGCACGCAACGCTTGTAAAACACTGTTGGGGGGAAGAGGCTGCGATTGTAACTATCGTAACTCATTTAGCATGCGAATGAGACTTTCTGGCCCATCTGGTCCGAGACGTGTCGATGGCGTGATTGGCCCAAGTGTCCCCTTCAGTCGTCGTTCGTTAAGAGTGGCACTCGAGCCCAAGACGTTGCGACAACGCACGTGAGCACTTTGTGACGTAAAGTGGGGCTAACACAACGGCGCTGGTTGCAGCGGGTTCGTATCGCCACATCGAGAGCTGTATGTACCACGGGTCTTGGTTTTTTTTTCAACTCCTTTTATCGTGTCCTCAACAATAGTGTTTTTATTTTGACTTGTTCACACCTGGTTTTATCTAACCATGTTTTTTGTCATTTAATTTATGCCTTTGTGTTATATGCATTTTACAATGGCATTGGTTTATTTGAGGAATAATTTGTTCAGTCATATAAGGGGTTTACAGTCATGTAATGTACTTCAAAGCAAAACATTAGCTACCTTATTCGGTTAACTTGCTTCGCCGTGTCCAAGGTCACATCGGACCTCGAGGCACTGTCAATGGGAAAGAGGCAGTGGGCCGGATTTCTTCGTCCTATGCCCCATTACTGGAAGCCGCTTAACAGAGTATGAAATAGCATATAAATACGGGTATTTTGTCTGTACACATACGCATGTTTAAACCCACTTTTGATGAGCACTTACATATATGCTATTTGGGAAGGAACCCACTTGGATCTTTGGAAGGTAACGAAAACACTTGGCGAGGTCATAGCTCAAGCTATGCGTATCAGAAACTGGTCGTGCGGGGGACGCGTGTCCCCAGCTTAGAGCCAGAGGCGGCATCCTCCGCATTTTTGAGGCTTGATTTTTTCCTCTCAATGCGCTAGCATTGGCCTACGTATATGTGCCCAGTTTGGACGTTGGTTTCCTGCTCTGGTAACTCTCTCCGAGGTAACTGAAGCTCGGGCTTCGCGTCCCACCGCTTCCCCCTGTCATCGCCAGGTGGGACCCCCTCCCCTCCTACCCGAGGAAAGTCCGTGGCGACGCCCTGGCACAAGCTCCAGGCGCGTTGTCTTCACTTGTACGGCTGCCAGATTCCTTACCCCAAGGGCAACGTCACAGTTATGATACCCATCGTCAGCACGCTCCGGACTAGGAAGGCAGTCATTGATTGATGCTAATCCTGTGCTTTTCTGGACCCTTGCTGCCAATGCATAGTACAAGGAGTGCGCCCAGGACGAAAACTATATGCACCAGCTTCCCAATTACGTGTCGTATTGAATTAAAACCTCTCGATTCCTCGGAACTGTTGCCGTTTCAACTCCCCCCTCCCAGTGAGCCCCTCAAAACTACTCTGGATCAGCTACTGCATGATACCGCTGTATTCAGATATAACAAAAATCAAACAATCATTTTATGTTCTCCATAACTTATATTCTGACTAAAGTCTTTGCATATAGAGATGAAAAAGATGTCTTAGTGGAACATTGGTTCCTTTCGATGGTCTCGAGTTTAACTTGGGCACCGCACTCCATCTCTCCGAGACTTTGTTCGACAATTTAGACTAGCAGTCTGTGAGACAGCTACTGTAGCAGACCCTCTCATCTTGCGACTTGCTTTTACACAACTGGTCTTACCTTTACTTTTATGAGACTCCACCCGACCAGCGTGGCTGGACCGGTGTGGACACCGGTATCTGGAGATAGGCCGGAGTGACGACACAGCGATGTCGGGAAGCGCCCGGGGGCACTGCAGTCACCAGCGGTGAAGGGTGACCTGCGACCTGCCTGGGCGCCCGACTATCTGTGCAGGAGCACATCGTTCGGCATCGGCACAAAAGCGGCCACAAATGGCTGTGAGGGTGTGAGGGTGGGCGTTCCATGTAATGTGTCATTAGTAGTATCGAAATGGAAGCTGACAATACCGGAGCGCTTTTGTGGTGGCATTTGTTTTGGACACCAACATGTTTTAATTGAGGTGGAAATAGTTCTGAGCCCACACCCGTAACACCAGTGTGAGATTGCAGAGAATGATGCAGAGGTATCCATGCCGTTATGGTCCGGCAAGCTGATTGCTTCACCTGTTCAGTTGCCTTATAGGAAGGAAGAACTGTTGTTGCGAAAACTGACCTAAATGTTTTAAAGGAGGTATTGTAGGGTCTATTGTATGAAATGACATCAGTATCGCCTAGATATGGGTGTTGCTTATTATTATTCGGTGCTTCTGTATAGTTGATCGAAGGCGGACCCAAAATCGGGGTGAAAGGGAGGCAAATCGACAGAGGCGCCGTATATAAGCCAAAAAGGGGAGCAGACAGTGCCGTGATGAAGAGGATGCCGATGGAGACGCTTTTGGTGGGAGAAACGTCTCGGGGTAAAAGTGATATCGCAGTGTGCGGTATTAGCTAGGTGACTGAGACACGCTCTAACCTCGCCCGCCCCCGCCCCCGCTCCGAAGCACACGATAGCGCAGTGCGAGGGCGCCGACACTCAATGAAGGGGAGGTAGGGGTTTAACGACGCACCAGCTACCAAGGTTATACGGCAGGGGGAGGTAAGTGCCTCTTGTCTCACTGGATTCGCCATTGTAATAGTAAGAGGTTAAGACGTTAACAGCAATCGGACGCCATTTTGACCCTCTGCATTGGGACTCTCTGTGATGTAAATTCGGCAATTGTTTTCGGACAAAAAGCTTACAATGAACTTTCAGGTTTTAGTGACGATTGCAGCTGCGGCCCAACTGTGGTTTTATTAATTACATTGAGAGGTTTCAAAGGGGCGAGAGGTTGAGCGATACAAACAATCAGTTTTCAGTAAGACAGTTGATTACGACAATACTTGATTGGAAAGCGTTGTGGTATATGATGAATGAAGTCAGTTGTAACTGGAGGACGGGTTTAGTAATTCTCTCCAGTTATTGCCACAAGCAACGTTGGTACAATGGAATCTCAGTAAGAACGGTACGATAGTTAAGTGTTAATATTATTACTATTTTTATTTGAGGTTATCATACTTCGGTACTACTTTTCGTACTGTTTCAGTTGTGATTTCTAAAGGTTTATTTCTTTCCAGTCGTTATGCTATTTATAAGACATGATCCACTTACGACTTTGTACCCGTGATGTTCCGACAACCCTTGCCGTGGGACTGCGAGAAGATTGTTACAATCTCCTTCGCCCGGACAAGGTTTTATTTCGTGATGTCAACTGTAACTCAGGACTCGTTTTAATACAGTTCAGTGTAAAACTAACCGTATCTTTCATACGAACAAAGAACAAACCGCACTACCATTACTAGCGCTAACATAGAGTTCAAGACGTCTGACGGATTCGGCACACTGTCCCATCTGCCTTGTGAGTTTCTGTCTGGTCATACCGGTTTTCTGGGCCAAACATTGTGGCAAAAAAGTGTCGACGGAGAAAAGCACACGGTTTTGTCTAACATGATAGCCCTTTTAAGTGACTTACTCCAGGAAGTCTCACATAAACCCAATTTTGAAATGAGAACTTGGTCTTCAGAAACTTTCCTGACCCAGCAGGTGTCGACGATTTGTTCTGACTTGAATGAAAGTTACAAATGGCATGCCACTCAAATAAATTAGTAAAGCTGTTGCTGTTTTCTGTCCTTAGACAAAACATTTTCATCTAGGGCTAATTTTTTAACTTTTTCTTGGTTCATCTTAGGTCAAAAAAGAAAATTCTGAGATACCAAATTTGTAGATTATAATGACCTCATCATATTAAAAGCTTTGAACTAGTCGGTTGCCAGATGTTCCTTTTTGTGTCGCTTCAGACACGTGGTGATGGGCTTTGAGATCGACTCTCTTGACTTTAAGTAGCTCCTTGACCTGACATGACCCAAAAAAATTGATCCGATGTGTGAAATCGATCAAGGATAAGTATTGTAAGTTTTGTTATTCTGCGTTTCTTTGTTTCTACGTTATTTCCAGGAGGGGGTAAATTTCGCCCCTCTCATCCTCAGTGGGGCGCGTGTTAAGCGTCATCGCTGTACAGCTTGTGTTTTTGCGGCATTGGTACAATGAAATGTAATAAGTGGAATGTTGAAAACTTTGTGTAGTTGCATGAACTAATATACTGGTGACAGTGTGACTCGGCAGTATACTTTTGAAATTCAAACGCAAAATGCTTATTGGTCCAGTCAAGGCCAGTTTTGTTGGGACCAAAGCCTTGATTTACTTTGGACCTGCCTTGGCGGGAACACTGGGATAAAGTTATCCACGCTAACGCAAAGCATCGATTTTTCCTCTCGGTATCTATTCTCATGTTGTTGGTACACTTCAATTATGGAACATCACATTCAATTGAGAAGACAAACTCCTTTATTGTCCCGAGAAGAATAGATATGCGAGATTTGTCCATACGAATGTAGGTCAGTCCACGAGGTCAGTCAATGTATGACAAGGTCGTCGGTTCAATTCACTCAACCATTAACCACACCTATTTGTCATGGATAATAGGTCCACTTATCCACTGTTAAACTTGAAGGAAATAATTATTTGAAATGGACCATTTAAACCTCCGCAAATATACTGAAACAGAAAAGCGTTCACTTCTTTAGTTGGTGTCAGATTCTGGCAGGTTGTAACAGTTCTCATCCACATACTGAGCGGGCATATCTGATATTCGTGCTGTGAAATTCCAGAGGACGAGATTCTTAACATCCGGGAATAAGGTGCTATCCTGTCTTTTCTGGTCATTTGTTCAACCTGAATGCAATTTTAGTCAAGGAGAACAATGTTGAGAAATGTTTAATAAAGTATGTGTGTTTCAAGACCCAAGTTGTCTCTTATATGTTGTTGTTTGGCCTGTGTATTCGAATTTTGGATGCAGATTTGAGCAAATTAAGATTGATTATATATATATTCGGATACGGCCCTTCTTTAGAATATCCATGTAGGAAATATACTGTTGGAAGGATTATCGGTCGTTGTGTCAGCCACGGCCTCGAATTGGATTTCTTACAAACGGCTATCAGTGCGGTTTTGTGTAAAAAAATTGAACGTCGAAACAACATTACTCTGGCTGCCTCTGACCTAAAGTTTGTAATCGCTTTGCGGGAAATCTAGATCAGAATAATTATGACAATTTTTCATCGATTTCCGCCGGCCTCAATGTGCTATGCCTAGATCGCTTGATTTTCGATAGAGTGTACGTGCTGGCTGCGGATAAAGTATTATCAGCAGCTACTTCTCTGTACCTGATACCCCCAGCAGTCGGTGACCGATGTAACGGGCTTAGGCGAGTCGGGGGGGGCACTTGCCTCCCCCGATCGACCCGTGACGCCCCACGAAAGGTTTTATGGAGCCCCCTGAAATGGAATTTCTCACCCCCTCCCCCCTCCACCATGCTAGTATTTTTAAACATAGGTTTTAAATATAAAGCTTGTTTAGGTAGATAACATGATACAACTCCATCTTATAAACATGGCTAAACAATCCATCGCTTATTATTAGTTATACTTTGATGAATCATTGATTAACCGTTTCACCGCCTGAACCTCTGCCATAGCGTTAGAAGCCCCAATTAGTATACGTGCTGGAAGCATAACATTATAAATAAGAACCAAATACCGTAAAAAAGCGGACCCTAAGCACATACCGTCTTGCTACCCCCTCCCTGCCTCTGTAATGCAGGCTGTGGAATTATAACCCATTTTAGACCTGCATAATAGGTCACGACGTCCCTCCTTGTGTTGAAACTGGGTTAGCCATCCTGAATAATACTGGATTCCGTCATCTTTCTATATGGTTGGTCACAAACCTTATGGAGACTTTTAGGCCAAGTGGCTTTGATAGAGGCTGAATATCTCGTGCTGTGTGCTTCAGGAGGAAATTACCTAGGGGCGGATAGTGCCCGAAAATATGATCACACCGAACTGTTCAATTTTGTGTACAAAAATTTGAGGAGACAAACCAATTAACAACCTATTAACCCGCGCTCCACCAGAGGTCCGGCGCCACCTTCGCCCCTCCGGAGGCCATCGATGACCCCTCTAACTCCGGAAAATATGGGGATTATTGTAAATTTGCAAAGTGCGTGGGAAAACCCGCGTAAATTCAGTACGGGTATACTTTACACGTGTAAGCGCTCAGGTCAATGGTTTGACCTCCAGAGGTCACGTTGGGTCACTATAGGATATTTGTACCAAAATATGCAATGCTTAAGAACCCTGGGCATAGCTCTCATGCCATTAGAGAAAATTAGGTATGGTAAAGTAAATTTTATCGAAAAATGCCAGGGCTTTCTTCGCTATGTGGAACATAATGACCTCCCGCCAGTGGTTTAACCTCCAAAGGGCACCTCTTGACCAAACAGGATCTGAGATCACAAAAGGTCATTAAGTGGTCTTACCATATATGAAATAAATGCCATTAATGAGACATACACGATGATGTTTAAATCAGCGCTTTAGCTTCACTAGTTCAAACGTTATCGTCGAAATACTGTTTTTGACTCCTGGTGACCTTTGATGACCTCAGAGAAGTCAAAGGGCAAATACCGTCCCTGGAATCCGTGAAATGGTGGCCAAGAATGTTTTTGTTAGAAATCTGAGCATCCAATTTTTGGACTATTAGATCATAAGACATATTTTCCCATATTTTTATGTATGCGTAAATTGGCCTCAGATCACCAAATCGAAAAATCCCGGATATACCTTTTGTAGACCGTGGAGGAGTTATCAAGTGTAGGAAGTTTCAGATTACCGGCTTAGAAATGTAGCTATGGTGGAGCTCAAAAGTTGAAGTGAGGTGACCTTTTTTACCTCGCCTGGTGACCTGACCTAGGGTGACCCGGGGCAAAAAGTTCCATAGATGGGCCACATTTCATAAAAGGTGTAACTTACGCTTATAGCGTAGAAGCAGCATAATGCAGCGTAGAAAAAGTGAATAATACACCACAATCTTGTTTCATAAAAATGCAGCGTAAAATACAACTACTTGCAAAGTTACGCTGCTTTAAACTACGCTGTACTGGAATGCAGCGTAGAATATTCCCAATCATGTTTCATATAGCAGACAACATGTACGTTGAATATGTAAAACACTCCTGAAAAGCTACGCAAGAAGTAGCAGTGTAACATTTATCATCCAATGATGCAAAACATGAAAAATATATAATTTCTTTTGAAATTCTGAATCTCAGGCAAAACTAATGTAGTGAAGGACAAAAAGAGTAATGAATGCAAAATAAACTTAAATAAAAAAGGTGTGTAAGTTCGTCCTTGCATAAGTTTGAAGTGAGAGTCACTCATGCCAAATTGAGCTGATATATAGGGTTCTATGGCAATTTGGTATGGTAACAAATGATGATAGCTATTGATTCAAATATACAGGAAAGCTGACATTGATATTTTACTCTGACTTTCTGCCATTACTTTTATTCTACAGTCTAGGGAGTACAGAACCCTAGGTAGGCTGGCACTGACTCAGTGTTATATGGAGTCCATGGAGAGTAAAAAGTCAATTTTAAAGTGTTTGTAACCAACAAAATCCAAGTATCTCTACTGAGGCCTCTGGCGAAAATCATGATATACCTAGGTACTGCCATCTAGGTATTCTTCAAAGATGTTGACTCACTATTCCTTGCCCAGTTTCACGAAATTATAAGGTTCACAAACCTTTCACAGTTCACTCATGGTTAGTAGACACACTTGAACTTGAGTTCCACTAAAGAAGACTAGCACAACAATAACACATTAACTAACCTTTTAGGGCCTTGACAGTAACTAACTTATCGGCGATAGCAAGCAAACTGCAAGAGCAGGGCATTGCCAAAAAACGTGGTATATTTATTGTGTCTGCTGTTATAACTCGTCTTCTTCCGCGGTATTTTTAAAAGTTGATGAGAAACTTAACAATCGAATAAGAGCAAATAAGTACAATAACTAACATCAACTAATTAATTTAAAAAATATATTTCATTTTTAATGTTAATAAATGTTAATAAAGCAGTTATATATTATATTTGTAAGGGGTAATTCCATTCTGGAATTGGGTGTAATTCACGCTACATTTCATATCTGCACTGTTTTCGCGTGAATGTCACCGCTTTTTATGAAACGTGATTCTGAATACGGCGTAACTTTGCAGGTGAATGTGGTGTAAAACACGTCGCATTTCTACAACTTTTATGAAGCGGGGCCATGGTGGGAAAATTATGAGTAAAAGGCAAACCCCTCAACCGCGGTGCTGCGCATCGTTGTTTTCCACCATTCTGAAAAAACCTTAGAGGGGCCATCGATGGCCCCGGTGGGGCGAGGGTTAACTAATGATAGTGCTCCTTAGTGCAGCACTACGGAATGCATCGAAGCTGTTTTTGTCTGAAATCACATGGCAATAACCTTTAAGGTCTGATGCTCTGCAGTGTGTGAATCACTCCTCACCTGTGTGTTGCAACACAGGCAACTGGCGCCGAGCGAGTTTTTCACGATCGGACAGCTGCACAAAGGGCCCAGAACAGTCGACAGGCCGTGCTTTGCACCATTGCAGACTGGGGTGTTGTGGCACGCTGGGGCGTGAGCTATGCTTTACAACTGCCGGCGCCGTATCCCATCTCGTGTTACAACACTGAGTGCTAGGTGCCGTTGCGGTTTTGCGGGGTGCCACGTTGTCTTACCGTTGACGCATCCCTCTGGTCGATGTCGTGTGCTATCGTCAACCTTCATATTCTTGAAACAAGCAACTGCGACGAGTGGCCACGGTGAACAGATACACCATGCACGAACGCCGTCAGCGATGAGGGAAGCTGTCGGAAAACTGCGACATTGACATTTGTATCGACAGCTAGGTGGCGTAGCGGAAAATAGCGCTGACATAACCGGATCCTGACGTTTGGGTTCGCAAAGGACGGTTGCACTGGGACTGTGCAACCGTGTAAAGACCCTGGGCGGCTCTAATCCTGAGTGCGGACACGTATGAGTCATCAAACTGGTTTCCGTCTTGGTCTTTGTCCGCTGTTATTGATAGCCAAGAAACTAGAAGGCCTGTACACGGTGGCATGTGTGAAATAGGTGAAATGGAAGGAAAGTATTACCAGTAAAGCTCCTTTATTGGCGAGAAGCGAGCGGAAACTTCTCTATCAAGATGGCAAGTGAGAGTTGGCCATGGGCGTCGAAAGCGGTGGGAGGGGAGTGACGAAGGGAGATACGTCGTCCCCCTACTCGCGAATCGGAGGACCTCCCTCTAACTAAATAAATAACTCTTTAGAAATGCAGTCTTTTGTGAGAATATGCGTGGATTTTGGGTACAAATATTTCGTTTTACCAGTGTTGGAACTGAAATCCTTTTCGGAGGATGTGGCAAGGTCTTGTGGAAACGTGCACCGATGGTATGTAGAGTTACGATTTTGTTTGAAAATGAAATGTATGGAATTGACCTGATGCCGCCTCCCGTGATTGCAAGCTCCATTCAGATACACCACGTATTTGTGGAGATATAAGCTTTGCATTGCCTTGATGTTCGGACTGGGTGGACTCCTTTGTGAAATAGTATCTGTGTGTAGGAAGGGACCTCGCAGACACTGCTCCCCCACTCGAAAATACAAGGTTCATGCTGTTTATTTCACGGTACGAACGTTTCGCTGCGTAACAGCTGCATCAGTGATCAAACGGGAGAAAATTACAATGAAGAGACAAACGCCATACAATACATATATGGTGAAAGATTCAAGAACGCGTCAACAGGTCATGGCTTTGATTGTATCGCTGTTGCGCAGCTAAGCGTGATCCTACTGAGTGGAAGTTTGCAACTGTTTTGCAATCATAGTCACTTCGAGTTCGGAATAGATACCTATGTAGCAGTTCGACATCGTTTGGTGCTTTTCTCTTTACCTTTTACGGTGTTTATCGTATTGTAGGGCTTATTTAAGCCTCCAAATTCTCTGGACTACAAATCTGGAATGCTGATAAAAATGAACCAATTACTCTCACGTATTTTGTTCTTACTGCTCTTACCTGAAACGTATTGAAAGTAATCTTCCTTAGTTAGATTTCTGAAGATATATTTTAAAGTGTTGTTGATCCGAATGGCCCCTTTTCTACAGAAAGGCTAAGGTTTTTAATGTTTTCCTTTTCCATGTTAAATTTGATATTTTCCTGTACATTATTGAGCTCCGTTTATTTTTCCTTTATATTTATGTTATCAGCCTTATTAATCAAGGCGTTATCAACGAATTAAACCCAGAATATTTTCTTCCCTCTGTTTTCATACTGTTCGTGTTCTTAACAATCCCATGATTTCGTGGTAAATTGATTAATTCCAACCCACTCCATGTTACGAGGCTATGATTTGTGGCTGCCTGTGTATGCAGGCTCAGGAATAATGGCGATGAGTCACGTGCAGTGCAGCTCAAATCCACCTGTGATCGTATTGTCTGCAGAATCTACAAATAACTGCACGGAATGCTAGAGATGGCGGTGGCATGCAATTTGCTCACAGGCTTGATATATCTATATTTGCAAGCTAAATTTGCCAGTGAACTTTTGCAACAGATAAGTACCGTGCTGGCTAAAAGACAACAAGCATTAGCTGAATTATATCGAAAACTTGCATCAGATACTTAAAACTGGTTGTTTTCATATCTGATGGACTGTGCTGGGGTTTAGAAATGGTGAGGCATAAATATATGATGCTGAGTCAGAAAGAACTCATATGCGCCCCTTATACGCTTAACCAATCTGTGTGTTTTCAGAAAAATGTTGATGGGATACGGTGTCGTGACCTGCATGTACGGTATCTAATAGATAAGGACAGTGCGAGGCCTCGGACAATAATAATTGTTGGGGTTTAACGACGCGCCAACTGCCAGGGTCATACGGCGTCGCCAACTCTCACCCTGTTGGAAGGGATTTTGGGGATCGGATAGACTTATTCAGAGGCTCCGCCAGGGGACTTGAACCCGGGACCGGTGGCTTAGAAGACAAGGAGCTATCCACTAAGCCACCTCATCCCCCGAAAGAAAAAATTGTGTTCAGTTTTTAATTAGCCAGCTTGAGTGCTGCATCTTCACGCTGCTTGTGATACAGCACTTTTTTAATAAAATACATCACATTTCTTATTAGACTTCTTTTCACGACACCTTTCCTTTTATCGCTGAAATCGTATCGTAACAACAGATGTGCGTACGGTATCTATGTAACACGTGGGTTTCATTCTCAGTTCTTTTACGCTGATTTTGGAAACCACCAGGTGAATTTTAGTCCTGCAGGCTCGGGCTTGCGATTTCTAGCTTATAACCATCATCTACCACCGGATTACACCAGCAGTGGGCAGCTCAGTGATTACAGAAATATAATCAGCGGCTGTGGGCGCGCGTGCCCGCCTGGAACAGTTATCAAGCGGGCCATTTATACCGGCTAGCTGCGCCAATGCTGGAGGCCGCGGGCGACAGACGGTTAATTCCCAACCGCTCGACTCCCGAGAACTGGCTCTGTCCTCTTCCGTTCCCTGGCTAGGCAGATGTTGGTTTGTAAATGATTCCAAGGTTCGAACTGAGTCGATGTTTCCTTGTCGTCCTGTGTTAGCGCTTTTCGGCAGGTATGCAGATCGTCTATCCCAGGCTGTGTATGGTTTATGGCATTGGGGGCTGTAGATCAAGATGCTTATTTAACAGGGAGATTGCCATAGGTGTAGGAACTTCCAAAAAATTCGGGCTGGGATGAAGAGACTTAACATGGAGACTAGCATAGGTGTACGAACGTCCAAAACATTCGGGGCTGTTCATTAAGAGACATACCTAGAAGGCATATTATACGTAATTGTCACAGTAGAATTTTGGCAGTTGGTGCTTTGTGAAACCCCAGTAGGTACATAGATGTCGTGTGGCCTAGATTTGGCTGTGGTTTATAGCAT
The DNA here is from genome assembly GCA_034440635.1 of Lepas anatifera. Taxonomy (NCBI): domain Eukaryota; kingdom Metazoa; phylum Arthropoda; class Thecostraca; family Lepadidae; genus Lepas; species Lepas anatifera. The sequence continues at coordinate 288,000 of JAOTON010001718.1, read as the reverse complement.
TATCTTTATGTAGGAGTTGACCAGCATCTGTTCCAAGCATCTTAGATGTCTCAGAATATTTATTTATTTATTTGCTTATTTATTTAATTTCTCAGAGATACCCACGTTGTCGTGGCGATTACATCTCCGTTTACACTTAATTCAGTGACACTGATCATGGTTTAACATCGATGGTGCTTATTATGGATGACAGACTATTATTATAATTATTGAATGAAAAGTTATGGATTTAACTGATAATGGATTGACAAAGTAACACAAATTATGATTTAGGGTCGGATAAGTTTATTTATTTTCTGTTTGAAGCTGTAGCTGTTCTTGGTGTGTCTTGCAGTCGCAGGCAGTGCGTTCCAGGTACTGACGGCTCGGTGCGGGAATCTCTTGTGTGTCGTTTCTAAATTTGGTGGTCTCGTGTTGGAAGTTTGGATGATGGTAGTGTCGGCTGATGCCCGTGTAGTCCTGCATGATACCTCATGCCTTTTCTTGATCAGATACTTATTCTTCTCTGCGCCTTCAGTTTGGTGAACCAATTTATGAATGGCTGATGAGTCGCACGTTGAAATGAGCTCGGTAAAGCTTGGCTACTCAAGCTCCCGCCTGGCTGCGCTGATTCGGTCGTACTTCTTCTTGCCAGTGACGATTCGAATCCCGAATTTCACGACCTTGTTCAGCCTTTGGCGGTTCTGATCAGTGACTGGAGCCCAGGAGGGCAGACAGTACTGCATGTGAGGAGACACGAGGGCTTCTACCAGCGTTTTAGTTGTTTTTCGAGGGAGAGTGTGAGCCAGCTTGTTGATAGAGAGAAGTGAACCAAAGCATCGTTTTGTGACTTTGGATGTTTGCTGCTCCTCAGTCAGATGCTTATCCAAAGTTATTCCAAGAATTTTCACGGTTTCGGCAGCTTTCAGCGTTGTATTTTCAAAAGTGACTTCAAATTTTTCGCATGTTTGGTCTGATGTAGCGTTCCGAATGTGATGATTTCGGTTTTGTTCGGATTCAGCTTCATGCCGTTCGATTTGAACCACTTGGATACGATGACTAGGTCCTCTTCGATGCTCGCTTTCAGGTGAGCGAGATCAGTATGGTTCGGAGCAGCGGAGTGGAGCAGTTGTGTGTCATCAGCATAGGCGACGATCTTACAGTCATCTGATAAGTAGCAGCTAAGGTCATTAGTAAACAGCCGGAACATGATGGGGCCTACGTTACTGCCTTGAACTACGCCAACAGGGACGTTCCTGACTGAGTCGCCTCCTTTCACGCTCTGTTTTTTATTGATGAAATTCCGTTACACTCTAGCTTGTCGAGCAGCTTGCGGTGGTCCACGCAATCGAACGCCTTGGAAAGGTCTGTCGAGCATAGAGATGTGAGACGGCCTTCATCCATGTTGTTGGAGATGAAGCTCACAATGTCAAACATAGCATCCTCAGTACCGTGGCGTGGTTGTTACGCGTACTGGCATTTAGACAATATGTGATGAGATGTTACATATTTTAGGAGCTGAGTGGTGACAACTTTCTCTGCCAGTTTCCCAACCACACTGAGAACACTGGTCGGTCTGTAGTTGGATGGTCCCGGTGGTCAGGGAGTGGTTAATCACATAAAGGAGATGGGGTCCAACGACAGCGAAGCACCTCTTTAAGAGCTCCATGCTCACGCCGTCCTTCCTGACTGCTCTTGAGTCGCTCATCCGGTAAAGGGCAGAACTAAGTTCGGGTAGAGTGACAGAATGCACCTGAAACATGTCAGCAACCACACGAGGAAAACGCTGAGGCAGTGTTTCGCTGGCTGAGGCAGCTACTTGTTTTGCCACTCGGCTTCCAACGTCGGCGAAAAACTCGTTGGAGTTGTTGGCAGTGTCCTTGTCGATTGTCGTGTCGGATTTCTGTCGTTTATTTTGCATCGCAAATTCATTAAGCTTGCACCAAGTGAGCTTAGAAGTCTCATTCCTTGCGACGGCAAAAAAAATCGTCCTCGCTCTTCAGGCCTTCTTGTCGAAAAAATAGGTTTTTTCGACAATGAAATAGGTTTTTTGGCTATTTGGATATTTTTTAGCCTTGCTCTGGTGATTGCTAATTTTGATTTGAATATATTTAGTTAATATGAGCACTATGAAATATGAATAACTCGCTATTTTGAATTTGTGGTGTGAACAAAAGCTTGTTTGATACCACTGTATCCTGGGAACCTTTTACGCTATTAGTAGTTTGCGTCAAATATGTATGTAGAGCTGAACTTTAAATTAAATATCATAGTAAGCGATGACCTTTATTGTTGTAAACTTTGGCACGTATATTGTTTGACTTGGCTGAAATCCATCTTTTATTTCCTCCATGCTGGGGGGTGGTACAACATTCGAGTCCATTCACTGTTGCTACATCCGCTGGTCATGCGCCAGATGTCCCGTCGCGGTTGATTGAGCTTTACAGTGTACCTCTCTCTCTCTCTCGTGTACGTGCAATAAGCGTGTCTTGCAGAACTGCCCTTTCTGCCGTATGCATCATCGCCACAGCATGTAACGGAGACAGCAGTGGCGACCAATGCAGCATTGTATGTATTAACAATGTATGGGGCCAATTTATGCCGTCTCTCCTTTATGATGCGTTTTAATGATCTTATTTCTGATGAAGTAGGGGAAATGGGGGCGCGGGGGGAGTGAGAGGGTGCTTGCTCCGGTGACATTTTGTGCTTACTGCTCTTTTTCCGTTTGCAGTAAGTGTGGGTAGTAATGGAGTTCACCTTACATAACCCGACTATGATCTGGAATTGCGCCCTTCCCTTCTGGGCAATATATAAGTAGTTGGCTTATAAATAGCGGATGCGAAGGGACGTAAAACCTATTTTCCTCGACGCGTTGGATCGGGTAGGCACATATGTGCAATCCCTTGAACTGCTCTGAAAGGTCGTAAATAAAGGCTTCCTTATTTGATTACACATTGCTCCAAGGCTGTTTTTAAGACTGGAGCAATGTGGACTGCATCTTTCTTGTTTATGTCTTTGTTTAATGTTTTTAAAATTCAGATGGCTAGCATTGTTTTCAACTTAGCTAAACTCAGAATTAAGGCTATGAAAGTAAAGGGCTATACATATAACCCATCCGAGGAAAGATCGTGTTTTTCTTAATGAATAAATCACCGCAAAACAAACGGATTGTTTTTCTTAATGAATAAATCATCGCAAAACAAACGCTCACGCCGAATATTGAATACCCGATTGATCGGCTATGTTTTTGTGTGTGTACTTTCGCCTCGGTACTTTGGCACAGTCTCTGCCAACGGTGGGCACCTCCCTCGGGTGCAGGCCTGCGCAGGGTGAGGTAATTGTGATGGATATGTCGGGCGCCCGCCTCGTTGGCTTCGCCGTGATACCCATGTTGATCGTTGCTGGTTCTGGGACGGCGTGTTGCACTTGCTATGCCAGTCACTCCCGGCGTGAGCAGAGAGAGGTAGCCGGCTATTCAAGCGTGCCATCATTGCGCACGTCCTCAGCTCCTCAACACCCTGCCGATTTTCAAGTCTGTTTGTGTTGAACCCACGGAACTTACTACTTTAATTATGAGGGGGTCGAATTTCACGCATGGTGATTTCGTGCACCAGGTCCAGCTTTGATGGCACCCACTTCCTCTTCTCTGGCGTATTGCTGAATTTACAGCAATGCCTCTGCGTGAATTGAAGCTGCGGTCCTGATTCTGACCTGAGTTGTTCCTCCAGCTGCCCGCGGGCATTTTCTCACCCATGCAGTCCAGCGGTGAAGGGCTTCACCTGGCATAGCCCCAGGGCCTGGGGTGGATGGGGGGAGGGGGAGGTCGATACGTGCACGTGCCTGGTGAGATGGCTCCGAGGGTTTCTTTCTGCGGTGACCCAAATACGAGGACAAGCCGTGTAATACCAAAATGCCGTCACGAATGCTTGATATACTCCTTAAGCATGTGGTGTATGCATCTCTCCGTCTACGTGTTTGGTTTCGGAGATCTTACTGGCGTTCGTTCTCTTCACTGTTTCTTTTTTTAAGAAATAAAACTTCATAGTAGACGCATTCCAATAATGTCAGACTGTTTTGTGGAATCGTTCTTGTTTTGAGCTGCTGAGGAGATATGGTGTTCATGCTGAATCTTTCTTGTTTTTAGCAGCTCCGGAGATCTCGGCCATTTTTGGCCAAATGTGAGGCAATAGCCCTACACACTAGAACGCGCGGGCACCACTCCATTTGAGGAAAGCGGGCGCCTGATTAGCTTGACGCCGGCCACTGAACCAGTGTTGGTTTTGCGCCACTTCCGTCTGTGGGTCGGCTCTGTCGCCGCGTGGCAGCTCCACCCTCTATTGGTCTGGACACGCCGTGACAGAACAGTGGCCGGCATATGGCATTTCTTCGCCTCGTTTCTAGTGCACTTACTCACGTGTCTAGTCCTAGTTTTGGTAGCGAGCTCGTGACTGACATTGTTTGCATTAAAGGAGAGCGGAGCTATTGGAATGATTTTTCTTTTCACTCTGATGGTTGTCATGGTATAGGCCAGTATTTGAACATTTTAAAAGCCATACTATTCTGTCCCACTAAAAGCCGTTTGCTCCGTATTTTGTCCCAGAAAATGTATCCAATAGATGTTTCCGTCCCGCTCCATTTTATTTTCTGTTTGATATGGTTAGAAACACTTATACCATCCTTCCATCCCATTCCATCCCAATTCCAAAAATCCCAACCCATTCCTTAACCCATGCAGGTTGCCATTATCCAGTGTCTGATCGTCATTTTGAGGAATTACTTAAAATTCTATGGGTCGTTTTTCCGTCAATGAATATTGCCTGGTCTAAATTTGTGGCAGTATTTCGTATAACGTGCGTATCTTTCTTTCAACCGACATTTTTAGGTGCTTTTTTGCATATGACAAAAGTTGGGAGAGATAAGAAACAACAAGAAAACCTGCGATCATGAAGACAGAACGGGTTGCAGAGAACATACAGTTACCCCGTGGGATGAGAAGCCATGAGGGCAGATATACAGAGAAGAACGTACAGGCATATTGCAGGACAACAATCACCTGGCTGAATCAAGGCAGACACATCGTGGTCTAGTAATGAGCAGTAGGTGCCCGTGCACAACATAGTAAACAATGAAATGGAACGCAATTTGATTGAGGTTATATATTTTGATTTGAGACAATAATGTAGAGCACGAGGTACGCTCCCATGACTGGCTTTATGCTACTTATGAAACCCAGAATATGGCCGTGAATACCACTAAGTGGTCGACATGGCCTCGGAAGGTGAATCAGTTTAAAACCCTCATGAATGCCGGGTGACATTGTGCTTGGGCTAACGTTGTTGTATTAATGAAATGGTCTAGTGGCCTCCTCTGAGGAATATGATTCATTCAGGCAGAAATTTTGCACCGCACTACAGCTACTGGCAAGATGTGAAAATAGCCCTTAGTATAGCGCTAGTGATGGTTTCAGCCGTGGTGAAATGTTGCGTTATTTATGCGAGGCTGTCCGATTTTCCGTCAGCTGGCATTTACGTGGCGAGCGCAACAATGACGTCACCCGACATAGTGTCAGCCATGCTGGTGGTGCCATGCAATGACATGGCCTGAACAACTGCCCTGTTTCTGTACAATTCCTATGTGAGATACCCTTGCATAGTTGTTAGTTTTATGTGGTATTCTGCTGATATCTATTTTGTGATAATCTCTTAAGATTCTTGTTTCCCATTTTGAATGATCACTTTGGAAAGGAAAGTAAATGGAAGGTATGTATTTTTGGATGAGTTGCGAGGAGTTAAGGTTACCATACCAGCAGTTTAGAGTTTTTTTCGTCGGAGAATGTGCTGATGAATCACAGTGGTATACACTCACTCGCACTCTTAATACGTTAGCCTGAGGACAAGCTGGCAGTTTCTGAGTCAAACGGCGAGACCTTGGGCTTGGGTGTGTGCTTCCTCTTCCCTGTCATTAGCATGGCTGGCTGCTCTAATCGTAAAACAGTGGTGACTTTTCTGCTTCCGGGCCAGTACCGCAACGCAGAGCATGGCTGTTGGGACTCTTGTACTGGGTTGCAGAAATCCCACAGTCATTTGAAAGCCTTAAGAATGGCTCGGTGCCGAATCCAGATGTTTGTTGCTGCTGATTTTAATGAAGCCCGAAAGCCCTTTGTTGTTCCTGGCTGGGCGCGACGCGGGAGTTACCTCGTCGTCTGTCTCGTCTGTCGTCTGCAATTTTTGACCTGTGACCTCGTAGAGGTCATCTGGGGATACTAAGCAGGCTTTCAGACTTGGGTAAAAAATTTGCAGGAAATTACGATGAAGCTTTTATTCTGATACCATTACGTTTGGATTGCTATTGCGAGTGTCGATTAATTTTCATATCGACTATGCTATGTTGAAAAGTGACCTTGACCCGACCTTAAGACAGGCTATTTGTATGTTTGGACCTAGTATAGTCATATCATACATCATTTGATTCGCCGTAACGAGAGGAAGCAAATGGTGCCTAAATATTGATTCTAACTCAACTCTATCAGACACTAGAGCCCAGCAACTCTTCTCTAACATGTCACCTTTGACCTGTCATGACCTCAATATTGACCTGAGCCAAAAAGGTGACCGATCAAGTTTCGTCATGAATTTGTATGAGCTATCTGCCAGCGTTCTCGTTTTTCGCTATCGCGCATAGGTGCCGAGTTCGAGGGGGGGGTGTTTAAACACCTCCGCCCCCTACCATGGCGAAGGTGGCTCGGAGACCCACCGGGGCGAGTGTTAACAATTCATTCGCTTTCTCTTTGGCTGGTTTCCTTGACGCTTGTTAACAACACGTTTACCTTCGAGCTTTGCTGGATGTTTATATGGTGTATTTCGTGGTAAATATGCATATGGGAAAATAATACGTTACTGAGCAGAAGGTTTCTCTTCCTTCTAACGGATCGTTACAAACATCAAACTTCTCGTTTGGGATTATAAAGTTCCCTTTGAACCACTCATCTAGGGCTATAAACTTGCGGTTTATGAAAAATTGTGTTCGAATCGTGTTCTATGAATAAATATACTAGATCAATTGCAAACAAGAGTGCCATTGTGTACCAAGCATTCAGAGTCGTCCCAACGTCTAATAGCCATGACTTTATGCCTATGTTGCCACACATTCTTACATACCGCGCATGCTCTGTTTGTGGTGGACGTCGAATGGCTTAGCCTCTGTCATTTGGCAGTGGTGAATGGTATTCTGCTGCACCTTCTGGTTGGCGTAGTGGGCTTCAGCGCCCTCCTGACGGCACAAACTCTTCAGTTCATGTCTTGTGGTACATTATTCATGGGTCTTTCCTTTGTTGCGTGAGACCAAATAGCATGTGCCCGGCTGAACACTACCTCCTAATCGATGTACGGTCATGCAACGATTCAATCATGTACCCAATGGAGATCAATTGGAGCATAGTTCTGATTGATAATGCTGGATCAGATATTGCCGCTGAGTGTGTGTTTTTTGTTTTTTTGCTTGGGGTCAAAATATAGTCTTGGTGCTATCTCCTAGTTAGCAGGGGGCAAAGCATGAATGGCGGACCCATCCAGAATCGTATAACGCGGCGTAATTGAGGCCCAGACTAATCGAGAAAGTTTCAGTGTCGGTTCAGAGAAGTGGAAGAGTTATCAATTCCAGTGGGCAGTTTCCATCTGCGGGTTGGCCATCAGTGGGCTGTGCGCCGGAGGGCGCTGTGGCCACAGCTGGCGGACACGGAGCGGCGCGCGGCGTCCACAGCGCTGTGATGGAGTCGGTGAGCCGGCGGCGCAGTGCCATATGTGGCCGCCGGGCCGGCTCCAGTCCCACTAACGGGCCGGCTGGGACGCCAGTACAGCCGATACTGTGCCGTTGTGGCCGATTCTGTGGTTGTGGAAGCGGTTGATACTCCGGAATCCAGACCGAGGATTTCGTCCTTTGAGTGGTCACAGGCCTGTAGTGTACTTAATGTGGGACTGAGAGGGCTTCCGTAATCCACCAATGCTTTTCCGAGAGATGCAGTATTAGGTAAAATGCAGCTTGCTAATTTATTGGCCGCCAAGTGATGAAAACAAGACTTTTACCTAGAACTGCTACCAGCCTTATGCCGCGAACAAAGTGCAACTAGATTTGAATCTGGGAGATTAAGCGCAAATGTTTGTAATATTTGGCGGCTGAGAGAGTTGATCGCATGAAAATAAGCCCGTCTTCAAATGACAATCAAATGAAAATATTTGGTGTCAAGTGATAACCTATTTTGCACCCGCATAATGCGTCACAGCGTGCCTTGCATGTTAATGCTGGGATGACGCTCCTGAATGGTCACCGATTCGGCTATCTTTCTATCCGGATTTTCACGTGCCCAATGGATGGCTTTTAGTTTAAGCGGCTCCTATGTAGCCTGAGTGTCTTGTGCTGTGTGTTTCGAATGGAAATGATCTAGTGAGACGTTTAATTCTATTATTCGCGTCATGTAGATGTTCGCTAAACCGCAATCGGATGGGCATCATCGACTCTCTACATATTTAGTTCATATTTAGTTTTGTTTTGACACTGGTTACATAGTCTACATTCTGTTTGTTACGTTTTTCTGCACGCAGTTGTATTTGAAACCAGACTTGCGTAAATGACACCTGATCTCCGGAAATTTTGGTTTAGAAATGACCGACCTAACCAATGACGATTTTCAACTTTTCAAGAACATGTTTTCAAATTTGATTTCATGCGGATGGACTGCATCGATGGCACCCTGCCGAACAGCCATCAAGTTCTCGGCACTGCCTGCCACACCCCACCTCCTCCCCCCGGTCTTCGCCAGGTTGCCCCGTCCCAGTAGAAGATTCCGTGGCGATGCCACTATCTCTCGGTCATTGCAGGTTCGCTGTTGCGAGGCCAAGCACGCTTCTCTGGCGAAGGGTGAAATAATACGACGACGTTAAGAACGGGCTGGTGGCCTTGGGACGAGTGGGCGGATTTTCTAGCCGTTGCAGACGAAGTAGCGCGTGCCTCTGGCTAAGCCGGCCCAGCGAGCCGCCTCCCCTTGGTATAGGTGGATCTAGTGAGTGGTCAGGTATCCCGCTGGACTCACATGGTAGCGGATCTTCGACGGTTGTTGGGGAAGGGGGAGGGCAACGGGTTCAAAATCGTGAGAAACAGTGTTTTTTTAAGAAAATCGAGGTGTTGGGGATTAATGCATTTGTGTCCCCCTTGGATTCGTCATTTAAGGGTTTCCTGACGCCTCCCGTCGCTCACTGGAGACATTGCTTCCCCTCCCAGGACTTCGGTATTCCGTGATGGTAGTTAGCGCCTTTCCGATACGTCACTCTATAAGAATCGGTGCCCCAATCCCAAATTGTGCCTCCTCCAGGTCCAAATCACGCCTTCTCCGAACCCAAATGGTGCTGCCTCCCCCTTGATAGAAGTGTCCACTCTCATTGGAAATCCTAAATCCGCCTATGCTTCCTGAACTGTGCTGGCAAGGTAACCCACCCACCCACATGCTCAGATTGCTTTTTCCTTAGTCGTGTACCGTTTAAGATTGAAAATGACGGACTGGGCCCCAAGGATGGTGAACAACTTCTTGAGCTGAGTTCGATGCAAAATTTTGTTTGCGATAATGAGTCATCGTAGATATGTGCCCAAAAATTGGAAGCAGATTATTTTTAGTACATGGGCCCCGTGGAATGCGGGAAATGTTATAGGTGTCACGATACTAACAGCAGGATGAGAAATTATATCAAGTGTGTGACGTGTCCAGACATCCTAATACTGATCAAAATACTGTCCTTTTGGATCATTTAACCGGCATCTCGCTATCAGGGAATCCTTTGAAATAAGTGCACGAATAGACATGTTGGTCCACCGTTTCTGTTGCGTCTGTTTTCCCCATATTAATACAATTTTTCAGAGTACCGGAGATACTTCTTGCTGTGATGTTAGCCTTTCATTGAAATTTGATCTTGAAATGTATCGTGAGTTTTGGAAAATGAAAAATGGCTAGTTTGTTTATGGTCTCATTTTGTTGGTCCTTATATCGAATGAAAGAAAACTTTAAATTTGACTTTGCATTTTTGAGGTCTCTGAATTGCACAGGACAAGCAGGTGCGAAGTCCAGAAAGGGCAGTGTGGTTTTGCCGCTGATTGTCTAGTGACATTCTAGAGCGTTTTTGGTGGTGACACCACCTTTTAGTAATATTTCAACCGCATTTTCCGATGATTTAATAGTTGGTGTATAAGACGTGCAAGCAAGCATGGACCACATAGATACATTACAGACCTGCAAGCATAGACCATATAGATGCATTACAAATGAAATAATTCTGATGGCAACTTTCACCATCAGTGGAGCCCGGGCAGGTGAACACACAGGCGGTGGGAGGAAGGAGGGGTGGCTCTTAGTCATTGCTCAAGGTCGCTGGCACCTGCGCAGTGCCGGCCGTAAATTCCACACTGGCACACTGTGCTGCGTCAGTCCGGTGGCCCCAGAGCACGAGCCAGCACAAAAACGCTGACCACCACCCAGCGGCGGGTCCAGGCCGCTGGATTGGGAGGGACAAAACATGGCCCAAAATCGTGAAGATCAAAGTGTTGTTTTTTAACAAAGTATGCGAAAATCGGAGGGTTGAGAGAAGATGTTCCCCCTCCTGGACCCGCCCTTGACTGTGCCTGCACAATGATCCGGTTAAATGGTAGTCTGAGGTTCTGGAGAGAATGTGCTTGGTGTATGTGAGCGTGGTATTTCTTTTATGCTGGCAGCGGGGGTGGTGGATTTCCAAAAATCATAGGGGGTGTCCAAATTTGAAAGAATACCAATAACCATCACGCAAAAACAGATAGCATGATGTAATATTTGTTTTTGCGCATAGACAGGCCTGCTGAAGCAAATAAAACCAGTTAAAAGTCCTAAAAATGATAAACAATTAAATTTAAAGGAATTTTTAACACTAGCTCAACGTCGCATCGAGGGTGCCCGGGCACCCCCAAAGAGATATAAATTCACATCCCTGGCTGCCAGATTTGGTAGCCTCCAGGCAGAAGTGTGATAAGTCAGGCGCGGGCCAAGGCTGGTTTATATCACCAGCATTGTTATGCATGCAATGCCGAGGAGTTTTGCACGACTCAGTGGGCTCAGACATTATGTGGCAATGATTTGACTGTTTTGTGTATCCATAAGCAAAAGGCCAGCCAAACTCAACCGATCACAAAAATCAACATCAGTACCAAAAACTTCGAATTGGGCCCTCTGCCTTCCCAGCGGCGGATATAAAATGTCCGGCTCTTATTTGACTGAGATCAAAAATTTTCAAAAGGGGCCGGCCCCCGGCCCCCCTTCCGACGCGTATGTGTGTATCAACGACCTTTAAACTTCTCATATATCCGGTATTTCGTAAGTTTGGTAACTGGAGCACTTTGTGCCCCTGTTCCATCCCAGTTGTCCCATGTTCCAGCTGGGAGCTTCCATTCATCCAAACCAGCGTCCAGCTTTGTCCAGCTCTAAGTGTACATACACTGTTCTGATTAGGACGGTGGGGGAGCCTGTGTTGCGGAACCCCACCTGCTCATTTAACCCAGACCTGTGTCTTCGAATACATGGTCATGGGGCTGGTTCGTCGAATGATGTGCATATATATATAAAAAAAAAAAAAAAAATAAATAAAAAATATAAAAAAATATATTATATTGAGATGTATGGATGCATTATGGAAACGGCCACCGTGAGACCGACCGGAAAATAGACAGATAGACATACCAAGGCCCATGTAAAATGAAGAGAAACAGGCTCCGAGATAGCCCGGATACCAAATTGTTCTATGATATGTAGATGAGCAATTTCAACCACCCCTTGGCCATGCATCTGAGCTTGAATGCTGGGTGATTTCGTGCCAATGTTGTCGAGTAAATTACCGCACGCCATTTTTCCATCGCCATTGTCAAAATACCTTCTTTTCTTTTCCCCCGGGCAACCACTGAACCATGTCCTCCTCCTCATTGCTCGATCTCTCCCGTTGATTGTTATGCGGGCTCTTCGCAGCTTCCCTGAGTGGTTCGTGCTACTTGCTCTCTTTCGTTAATGGATTTTTGGTTACTCATTGGAGTTTTAACAGCCGCACTAAACAAGAGTTCGACAGTGACGCTTACTAAAGCGTGGGGGGGGCGGGGTGGCTACCATCCCACCTTGAGATATAAAAATATGACAAAGAAAAAGACCTATTTAGGGGGTGTGGGGCATGATAATCTACCTTACGGCCAACGTTCATTGACGTAGCTCAATATCTTCAAGGTTAGACAGGTCATTAAATTAAGATATTGACCGTGCTGTGGACCTGTTGGCGAATGCCGTAGTTGCCGTAATTATGCGGGGAAATGTCGAGAATATATTGAAAGAGGGTCAACGTCATAGGGGAAGGTCTCAAAGAACCTTTTTCGGAAATTTTGGGGTTCAGATCATTCAAAATCAATGACCTATGACTGTACTATTTGGTATACTCCCTATATTGTACACCATGACTAGCACTATAGCAACCATTGGGCGGGAAATAAAGATTGACCTTGAACCATAACCTTTGACTTTGACCTTTGCATTGAGTTACCTTAAATATGTCATCACTCTTCCGTCTCCAATGCAGGCGAACTGGTGCGGCCGCATGGGTGTGGTGATCTCAAAATACTGTGGAAGCCTCTAAGTACCAACAAATTGACCGATTTTTAGTTTTCACTAATCGACGCGCCGTATGATTATCTCAAATGTGGCCGAGTAGCGTTGTCGTCTACGAGCGGTTGTCCGTCCACCTCGGAAAACAGATGGAGGAGGGCCTCTGACAGGGGTGTAGCCAGGATTTCGCTCAGGGGGAGGGGCGGCGCCCCGAAAAGGGCCCCTGGGACGGCGCCAAAAGGGCCCTGATGGGTAAAAAAGCGCCCTGCTTGTTACAGAATCGCGTCCTCAGGGAGGCCCTTCGGGCCCTCAGGAGGGGGTCGGCTGTCCCTGCCGCCCCCCCCTTGGCTTCGCCCCTGGCCTCTGAGCCCTGTTTCCCTCCAGTGCGCGTGCTAACCTGCTGTGATGTCATGTTTACTGTCAAAGAGAGTCAACACATTCCTTTGAAATGTATAAAGCATACGCGATGCCGTCTGTGTTTTTAGGACTTTGGCTGAGAAGCTGTGTCAGATTTTTATTAACCAAAAGGACCATATGGGAGATATGCAAGGGGGGCTGTCTCCAGGGGAACTCACTGTCAGTTCTAAATGTAGAGTTCTTAGTGCACTCCTACTCTGACACGAAAGGAAAACCGCCTTCGGACCGGGTAACTGGGCCAAATATGTTTCCTTGTTCAACAGCAAGGTTTGTCCGCCTCGCCACACCCTTTCAGCGTCTGGTGTTCTCAAATTCTAAGATTTTTGAAACCGCCCTTTGAGTTGCAGCTCCTCCATAGTTTATTGAGCCAATGCCCGCTTAGCTGTTTGATAAAATATGTTTTGTCATTCAAAAAATTCCCGTTAGCCCCCCAGAACTTCAATTTGCCTGGTTTCAGAAATCAGGTGAGTTAATAAGCTAGGAGCAAATCAAATTTTTTACCGACTGGCTCGAGAAACTTTGTGACTTTGAAACTTTGAAACTTTGTGGTATCCTGTCTTGGTTAGATTAATGCGAACAAGGGCCCGCGCGGCCGCATGTATTCTGGAAGATTGCTCCCTGATTTATTCAATGAAGGGACTAAATGAAACAAAACGAGGGTCAAAATCTATGTTAACAAAAATTTCTGAACGCATGCGAAAACTCTCCAGCTGTCAGTAAAGCATTAATTATGAATGAAAGCTATTTTCGCCCACTATTGTATTTTGTAGGGTATTATGCTTTTGAAGTTTAATCCATTCTTACACTTGGAGTCGGGTGGAAGTTGAATTACTGTAGAAGTCCAATCAGTTCATTGAAATAAATGATGTTCGGACCAGATGCCTATATGAATACGATCACAATATATCGCATACACCCGGTCTGAGCGCGGAAGTAACAGAGACCAGGTGGCCGGTGCGCTGCGCGACAATCTGATCGCTAACCGGTTACGGCCCCTTTTCCGCCGCCAGGAGCCGGTGGTCCAGCGATGACGTCAGCACCATCATGCCTGTAGGCGACGACGCCTCCAGGGTACTGCTGGGGCCCAGTGGCGACGTCAGGTGACAGACCGATCCAAGCCCGCGGACGCCGTGCAACAAGGGCTCACGTCCTGCCGGCTGAGCTGCGGGAGAGGCTGCGCTCTGAGCCTTCGGTGACTTTGTTCTGGAGGACTTCGACCAGGATATGGCCGGCTCAGACCACGCGGGTAAGTGTTGTGCACGAAATCGAAGGTAACGAGTGGTATATTTGAAATGTATGTGTATAGGATTTTCCAGTGTCCTGTTTTTGGCTGGGCTGTCCGACGAAGTTAGTTCGGTCCTGAGCAAGGGGTGATAAAATCTGGAAACGCCTCTAACAGGAAACGAGTTGGTGACGTCATATAACCCTGACAGTTGGTACATCGATTGCTCACCCCCTCCCTCTCTCTCTCTCTCTCTCTCTCTCTTCTCTCTCTCTCTCTCTCTCCTCTCTCTCCCTCTCTCTCTCTCTCTCTCTCTCTCTTCCCTTCCTCCAAAAGGAATGGAAGTTTTGATTTAAGAAGGTAGCTTCTTACAAGGAAACTTATTTCAGCCATCAGGTACAACATGTCTCTTTGCAAAATTGATCTAAACACTGCAGTTACACACCTACACAGGGCATTCAACTGTGTCCGGGAAATATTTCTGGCATGAAGTGACTCACATCAATTGAATAGTTTTGAAATATTGTGAAATATTCATACATCTAAAATGTGGATAACGGGCGGTAATCCGGTGAAACAATGCCGGGCTGGAGATACTACGAAACCGAATATCGCCGATGTTAGCTTCGTCGTTTTCAGTCTTACATTTTCCTTGTGTATTTGCAGCCGAAGTGTCGCCACCAACAAAAAAGTGAAGGGTCATTCAATCCTCAACCTGTATCTGGCAATACCTTTTCCCATCTAGAGCCAACAGCTCGTCAGCTTTGCGATCCTTGCCCCCCCCCCCACTTACTGGTGACAACACCCCGAGGTCTCTTAGTCGGGCTGAAATCGGGAATTTTGGGATGAAAGTAGGATTTTCGACCCCCAGTCCCCTTTTCCGATTTGTGTGGTTTGCAGTTACGCGTGCTTTTTTTAAACAGTTGTCTTTACCATTGCACCATCTAGAGACTGAATGTACTTACGCTTTTGCCAGCAGCAACGTGTGAAGGTATTACCAAACTATCATTTGCCCTCATCCTTCCCAGTCCTCACCGCCCCTTTTCATAGTTTTGTTGACTTCATGTCTAACAAGACGGCGCCTAGAATACAATCGTATTGCCTTATAAATATTTGCAACCGTCCAAGAAATAGTCAAATGCTACATCATTGTGTCATACCATTTATGCAGGCATGACCTCTGATCTGTGTCGTGCCCGGTAGGCCGGCGCCGGCGGCGGTTTCAGCCGTTCAAGAAGCTGCAGCGGCTGTTCACCCGGCGAGGGAAGGTCCACTGTGGCAGCGGCGTCACTTCGGAAGTAACGACTCCAACTGCTGAGTCCCCGGACGTGCGGGCCGACAGGTGAACTCACGGCAAACGCGAGCGGAGAATTTGGCGTGCCTGAAATTGGCATATCTGGTGTCAGCGACCCTGGGCGAATAAAACGCAATTTTCATTTACTTTAAGTGAAGTAAGATATTAGGCGTTTCATGCGCTCGATGAGAATGGATTCAAAGGTGCAGATGAAAATATGCATTCACGGACCTGATCCATACTAATAGATGCCCAGAATATTATCTTCCTGAATAGCATGAGTCTTACGGTCTTCTGGCACTGGTGGATCCGGGGAGAGGGGAGGGGGAACTGGAAGCTACCCCCAAACCCCCGTGTTTTGCTGATTTCCTAAACAACTATGTTTTTTCTGATGTTGGGCACCGGTGCCACTCCCTCAAACCGTCCATCTGGATCTGAGTCTGCCTGCAGGGGCCAGTGCCGGGACCTACTTTCACCTGGCCGGGACTTTTGCTAAAGCATGTCGGGCTTACCAGCGGGGAAACCATCGCCGTGACCAAAAATTGGAGAAAATTAGAACCTCTGGTACTGGCTGCATACTGACTTCAGTCAGCGGTCATTCCTGCCTGACGTGCGCGCCATCTGTCGAACAGTTTTAGAAGCTGTACTGGCGCTAGTGCGCTGTGTCAAGCTGCATCCTGTTACTAGTAGAGCGCATTTCAATATATCACTTAGTAAAACGAAATCATCAGATGCCAGGGGTGCGAAGGGGGGGGAAGTACGAAGACAGACCTATGATTTTGAGCGGCTCATAAATATGTATCCTACAGTAGATTTATGATCATCTGTGCAATGATCTGTTAATACGCGGGAGAAAAGACTGTAATAGTCGAATGGTAAAATTTTGGAGCACTTCCTCATGGGTTCACCAGTTAAAGAAACGATTTTCCCCGTCCTCCCCGTGCCCCCCACTTTTGACGCCCATGCCGAGGGTAATTTGAAATTTTACACCTAGGACAATCTTGGGATCGGTTAGACCCGGATCGGTTAAAGCCCACGGATCCTGGCTTGGATTCTACATTGGAACTACCTGTTGCGACTTGTTGGATGTAAACGTGTAGCAGAAGTAGGTACCGCTGTCAAATTTTATAAACAGTTATCACTTCTTTTGCTACCTTGGCTAGCTGTAGGAGTATCCTGCCTTGATTCTGCGCAAGGCGCCGCTTTGGATTTTTTAATGGAAGGGGGTAGCAGGCGGATTCTGACCTGGGTGGCACAATCCGCATCAATCCTCATGCTACCCCTCCCAGAGGGGAGGGGTAGGATGCGAAGCCAAAGCTTATTGGCTCTCTTGCAGAACGTTATCGGGGCAGTTCGTCAGCGATAGGTTCGGAATATTGATCCATACATTTACCCCGATAGGCGGGAGATAAGGCCAAAATACATTCAAATTGTTGAACTGTTCCAGTGGTTGAGAGACACTCTCTCTGGTTCATTTGATTGAGGTTCGTCCACCCCCTCCCCCCTGCTTTCGATACCCATTACTCGATGATGCATAACCGACGTAAGATTGTCTTCCGAATGCTCTGAAACCATTTGTTGTTGAATGTTGAATGAATTCGACCGAATACACATTCGTGTTGAAACCGCCCCACCTCGCCTATTGGGCGCTGTTGTTTACTTGGCTATGGACAGAAAGTAATTAATTATTCCATTACTACTGTGCTTCGGCTTTGGAACCGGACTTTGGCCATTAGAATCGGTATTTTTGCACGTAGCCAGAGCCAGAGCAACCTCAAAGCAACACAACCCCTGATAACATCCCCATGTGTTTGGACCCAAGCGGGAATAATACATAGTCGGTTCTGAAGCCTTCCGTAGCACAGCTATAGCCTGCCGATGGCCACTGGCGGTGGAACTGGGGGGGGGCAACGGGGCACGGTGCCCCTTAAATAAAATATTTTAACACTAACCCTATGGCGTTGACTGGAAATAATTGGGTTGAAAAGTCCGTGGTCCCCCTTTAATTCGGACGTTCCGCCGTCACTGCCGATGGCTGTAAATATGTCAATCATCCCCAGTTTGATGTTTGTTTTCATAACTAACTGCTACTAGTGGAATTTGTGTTCACTGCTTGTTTAATTAGCCGCGCTTACTGCCTCGAGCTGAATGGTTCGGTCAGTTTTCAGGAACGAGTAAATAACGGTCAAACAAAAAAATAATTGCTCCTACATGGGCCCACCGCAGAAGCGTTTGAAATAATGTTTTTGTCCCAGCTGTTCTTCGTAACTATCTTATCATTCGGAAAATCCCAAATACACGCAAGACTATTGATGTTTAGCGCGACACAATTATTTTTTGCGCTGGACGCGTTTACTCGTGCGACAATCAGACACCAGCTCCCCTGTGTGGCGCGGCCGTGCTGGCTCGTCTGTGACGTTCTGTTCGCCGCAGGGCCAGCTCCGGCGACCGGCGTCACTCGCAGCTCAGCGAGTCGCGGGAGTCGGTGCTGGCGGAGGACGCCGGGCCCAGTCAGGGACCGTCGCACCACCAGTCGTCGGCGTCGATACCCTCCCTGCCCAGCAGCAGTAGCCAGCTCACGGTGAGTCGCTGGCAGGGGAGTCGACGCAGGATTTTTCCTGGGGGAGATGGACCCCGGACTGGAGACGACCGTGGAGGGGGCGGAAGAAGGGGTTAAGTTGAGCATGTGGGCTGTCTTTGAAAACGCTGGCGATGGACTTCACAAACAATAAATTTGAAGCATTTATGTGGGCTCGCACAGGTAATAGAGAGCCAATGCATAAACCTAAGTCGAGACCCATAATTTTGGGGGAAAGTCCCATCTTCATTCGCTTGTTGGGGAGGGGGAGGGGCACACTGCTTTCGACCCCCTTGGTCGCTAGCATACGGACGTTTACGCCAGTTTCCAGCTTCGACGCCTAAACGCCAGGTCCGTAGTGGCTGAAGGAGCCAGCTGAGTTTGGTTTTCTTGTCAATAGATGGCAGCGCGGACGCTGTGCTCGTCTGGAATACCTTCTCAGCCATCGTCATGGTCGGTTGCTGGCAACGGTCTCACAGTCTGTTACCTAGATGATCAACAAGTTTACCCGGGCGTGGAGCAAGTATGTGGATTTATGGAATTGATTGTTCAGGTGCTAATTCGAGATTTCACTATTGCCGTGTAAAGGTGGAAAAAGTAGCCAGGCCCGGCCTTAGGTGATATCACCGCTGACCAGAGTTGTGCGTTTCAGAATTTTCTTGAGTAGACTCAACTCAACTCAAGTGCTGAGAGCGGTTGACTCAACTCCGACTCAACGCGTGATCAAGAGTTCAGTGAGTCGACTCAACTCCGACTCAAGGCTAAATTTATCCGACTGAACTCTGACTCAACTCTCGACTCAACTCAACTCAAGCTTTGACCCATTTGCAAAATGAAATAAATAAATTATAAATATAAAAAATAAGAAATAAATCAATAAACCAGCAAAAATCAAGCTGTTCAGGAAGTTTGACACGAAACAGAAGATTAATCGAAGCAAAATTAATGAAATGGCATTCAAACATTGTTTAACGATTAGCCAGCAACCATGAATAACTTTTTAACTCTTCCAGACTGTCACTGCCCAAAAAAGCTACCATATGTTACAATTGTTTCTAAAAGGAGCATTGCATATTAAACTAGGTAAATGGAATGGAAAGGAACCTAAAAGCGCTAAGGTTACACCAACAACACAGGCAAAAAAATTGAGCCTCCATACTGTCAAAAAAGGTCCAAGCTAAAAACATGATATAAACCCTATTTTGCTTTTTGTAGGGATAGTATAGGTATTGCTTTTTCTGTTAAAGAACAAGGCTAGGTAATTTTTATAAAATAAAATTAATATGCCAAGAGTTTTATCAAAATTTAAGCAATAATTACTAGAGTGCCTAGTTGCAATTGCTAATTATAAGAATAACAGCAAACCCTAGGAAAAAGTATACCATATATGACAAAGGACAATAGCAATGAAAATTATATCGCCGTTGATGTGTTGGATTTAAATATATTCATATTTTAAACCCAATCCAATTTTCAGCTTCAGTCAGAACCTCTAATACAATACATACCTATCGCTCTTCAAGCAAAATTGGAGAACGATTTCATAGAAAATTGCTAATGTATTATAGCTATCCAAATATAACACAGATGCCAAGCAAGGGTCTCTGACCTGACAAAAACAGTAGCAGGAAATAATTCCTCTGATTCTCGCGATAAAGACATCTCAAAATTTTTGTCGAATCAAAGGTCCAATTTTTCAATGCCAATAGCAGTATCTGCTATTAATAGGCAAAATGGTAAGAGCGGCGGCATACGGTGCATTTAGGACAAAACGATAAATGTAGCATGTAGGTATATAAATATTTGCATTACTTCATGAACTATCACATGATAATTACTCTTTTGCCTTGAGGCTAGTTAAGCTTGAACCCATACTCGGCTGAATTTGTTCTTCAAAGACAGCAATGGCGCACACTATTCTCAGAAAACCACGGTTCCTATAGATAACAGAAAACAACCACCACTGACGACAACAATCAGCGACGACGACGCGTGCTGTTGGAGTGTTTAAAGTAAAGAAGTAATATTAAATATTGAAGATGAGAAGTTTTTGAGAGATTTGAAATGTATTTTGTAGTGCGTTCCACCACATCAAAGCCAGTGCTAGGAACCTGTTTAATTTTTTGAGTGTATGTATTATTTGTGCCTAGGGATTCCTTCAGACCTGATGGGCCTTTAAAATAAGCAATCGAACCATACAATTATTGGTTTATTGAAACAAATTGAAACTTTGATTTAAACAATTGAAACACTGGGGGAAAATGTTTTAAAGGAGGTTAAAGGAGGTTTGCAAAAGGTAGGCAAATTCAACACTTTTACTTGACATAATGTTTACCTGTTGAGCCAACTTTTTTCGTCAACTCATTCATTTGACTTGCTGTCTTCACAACTCAACTCAACTCAACTCATTGATGTGTTGTGAACCGACTCAATTCAACTCAGCTCACTTGTCTATTTGTTTTCGACTCAACTCAACTCAACTCAGAGTCGAATGAGTCGGAATTTGAAGTTAAACTCCGACTCTGACTCGCGTGTCGCACAACCAAGTCATCCCTGGTAATATTCTCAAAAGACAGCATTTTGAAAATAAAACGTTTAATATTAATGATAGCTCACGATTTTTGCAGAATAAAAATGAAGTCTCCTTTCCAGCTTGAAAAAGTTCATATCAACGAAAGTAGCGTGAGAACCAAATATTTAATAAAACAAATCAGTTCCAAAGGAAGCGGACTGTACCCCCGGGTCATTATCATATGACCTGGGTCATACCCAACTGTCAAAACAGGTGTCAGAAGTCGATAAACTGATTCGGACCATACGGTTTTCCGCTGTTTTTTTTTGCGCACGGGTGACAAAGACTCTGTGAAGCACGACATGCTTTGTTCTGTCCGTTAGGTCTTCAACACGAGAGAATGTCCTCCACTAATCAAAGTATGGAAGGGACTTGAGCACTTCAAGCGCAGACACCGGTGTGTGCTATCTCCTGTACAGACCATAACGGCGCCCGACCTTGTGCTTATGCTTTCTGGTGGTATGGATCATCCCAGACATGCTAGTGTGACCCAATGGCAGTGATGGATTTAGGACATTGGTAAGGGAAGGGGGAAGCCCCTGTTTGGGTACCCTTAGGCGTAGGAATAGGAGGGGGCAGGGAGGCCGTTTCCCCTCCTAAATGTATTATCCCTAACCATTAACCTCACCCTTACCCAGGTAATTACTCACCAATTCCAACTAACATCTGCGTTGACGGGAAAGACATGACTTAAACATTTTCTTCCTTCCTTCTTTTTTTTTTTTTTTTTTTTCTTTTTTTTTTTTTTTCTCCTCCCCGGGGGGGGTTTTATAATTTTTTCGGGGCCCCCCCCCTCTCTTTTTTCTTTTTTTTGGGGATTTTTTTTTTTTAATTTTTTTTGTAGTAGTGGGGGGAACGGGTAAATTATCTTCTTTTTTGGGGGGGGGGGGGAAAAGGGGGGGGAGAAATCCTTTTCTCTCATTAAATGGGAGAAAAAGCTAAAGAAAATCAGAAAATAAGGTGTCTCTGCCATGGCCACCTTCTTAAGCCCATGCGGTAAACTCTGCAATTAAACATTGTTGTTTTCCTCAAAGATAGAGAAGGATCCAAACCAAAGGTTTCGAGGGAGGAGCAATTTAGGCAAGATCATAAAAAATACAGTTTTCATGGGTAAATCTGCTAAAAGTGGGTAAGATTTGGACGCTTTTGGGGGTGGATGCATCGCCCCTGTTCAAGAATATCGAGGTCGTCGTTGGCCGTCAATTTGAAACAGAAATCAAATAAAGCTCGACAATTAGATCGTGGGATAGTTGTTCAATAAAGCTACCAGTAATTTTTTTACGTTCGCTGCTTATCAATCAACCACGGTCACATTTTTTCCGGCTGGGTAATATATGCCCCAATATGGGACAACTTCGACTTTGCAACTTGACAACCAGTATATCAACTTCGAAAAAATATGCTCATTGTGGATGCCAATATATGTTCACTGCGAATACTTTGAACATATCAATAGCAAATAAGTCCTTTTAAATGAGAAAGCACGCAGCGCTGGTGTGCTAAGTACCTACATCATAAACATGAATTATATTTCCTTCTATCACGGCACGCGGTATCGATACGCCTTACCAAAGTTATGTCTGGAGTGGTTAGGGTTAATTCCGGTATATCCGTATGCTGATTCGTTTATTCCGCTGCCGCATAAAATCGAGCCTAAACCACCCTATCCGAGGCGTTAGCGCGTGCTCCGGGGTCAGAGGTCACGGAGCCGCCGCGATAAACGCCCTGAGGCGGCTAGCGACTGAGTGGGGAGGGGAGGGGCAGGATGCGGCGCCACTCGTACACAGGCTACGGAGTCCGGCTGCCTACAGTCGGTATAGAACGCCACGTTTGGGCTTGAAGTGGTCAATTTGGTAATCTTGCTTCATAATGAAATTATGCCCCACAATAAACGGTAAATATATTCAGGATGCCGTGAAACAGATACCGAAGCAAATAAGAAACAGTGATAGTAGTCACGTTCATAACATTGTATTAACGTTCTCCTAAAAAAATAATGGGTAGTGCCCATTACAGCATTCGGGGTTCTAAAGCATCTTTTTTAGAGGTATAAATCCATACACATGTATGCGTGTAGGCTTATGTTTCTACACGCCATGTATGTATATGGCGTTGGATAGTGAAGGATTAGCAAACTGGCATATTTGGGATGATACATATTTGGCCAGAAGATGCACTGGTGTGTCAATCAAACAAGTTTTGTTTTGCAGCCAGCCTTATCTTTGCAGCTATGAAATATGTGAGCGAGTTCCTGCTCAGCTTTGGCGCGGGGACGTTGTATTGGCGGAGAGCAGGTGTGACCCAGTTCTGCATTATCATCCTGTTTTCTGGCTTTAGGCGAATTTAGTCGAAAATCTCGCGGGGTTTTTCGAAACACTCAGGGATTCAACCAACTGACGATGATTCGACGCCCAAATGTTTTGGCTTCAGTCATCGGCTGGGGTTGAAGGACAGTTCGTGTAGCGACTAGTGCCGGGAATATCCACTTGCATCTGTGCATTTATCTCTGAAGGGAACATAACTATGTATGGCAAAGGCGGAGCCAGTATCTACGATGGGAGGGGCTCTTTGGTTTAGGGGATCCATTTCAATCCGGGGGGCACCATTTGGGTCTGTAGGGAGGGCCATTTGGGCCAGGGTTGCAAATTCTTAAGGTGTGACCCATAAGAGGGGCTCAAAGTTCATCGTAGGGGCGCCATTTCTGTATACTGGGGACTGATGGGTAGATTGATGAGAGAATTTCACTACAAGTCGGTCGCTCACAGTGGGAGGACGTGTTTTTCAGTGCTCAAGAAATTGACGGAATTCATCCTGTTCTAACTTACGCTCGAAGTTGATATTGCAATGGCGTATTGTTATTTTTCTTGGCTACATCGCGAACTGATTTTCATTCGCCTCAGACATCTGTGGGATAAGACAAAGCAAGACAAAATATGAAATATTGAATGTGGTTTTAACCTCCATGCTATTTTTGCGGCCTATTTTTACGCTTGATTTTTCGCTTCGACGCACGTGATTTTGGACGCCGCTTGGGACAAGAAGTGTCTGGAGCAGAGTGTTTAAAAATTCCATCCACTTTCAAGGCTTTCTAGTGGTGATGGCCTTGGCCAAGTTATCTTATTTCAAAAATAAAGTTACGGAGACAAGATAAAAATTATAACATGAAGACAAGATAAAACATGAAGACAAGAATAAAGAAGTGACTTATTTTGAGCTGGATGTGGATACGAAAATGAAACGAATACGAAGTCGAGCATCGTCGATTTCACCTTCATCTTCCTCAGTTTTGTTTTTAGTGCATATGTGTGTGTGTGTGCGTAAGCGTTTGGCTGTCTGTGTGTGTGTGTGTGTGTGTGTGTGTGTGTGTGTGTGTGTGTGTGTGTGTGTGTGTGTGTGTGTGTGTGTGTGTGTGTGTGTGTGTGTGTGTGTGTGTGTGTGTGTGTGTGTGTGTGTGTGTGTGTGTGTGTGTGTGTGTGTGTGTGTGTGTGTGTGTGTGTGTGTGTGTGTGTGTGTGTGTGTGTGTGTGTGTGTGTGTGTGTGTGTGTGTGTGTGTGTGTGTGTGTGTGTGTGTGTGTGTGTGTGTGTGTGTGTGTGTGTGTGTGTGTGTGTGTGTGTGTGTGTGTGTGTGTGTGTGTGTGTGTGTGTGTGTGTGTGTGTGTGTGTGTGTGTGTGTGTGTGTGTGTGTGTGTGTGTGTGTGTGTGTGTGTGTGTGTGTGTGTGTGTGTGTGTGTGTGTGTGTGTGTGTGTGTGTGTGTGTGTGTGTGTGTGTGTGTGTGTGTGTGTGTGTGTGTGTGTGTGTGTGTGTGTGTGTGTGTGTGTGTGTGTGTGTGTGTGTGTGTGTGTGTGTGTGTGTGTGTGTGTGTGTGTGTGTGTGTGTGTGTGTGTGTGTGTGTGTGTGTGTGTGTGTGTGTGTGTGTGTGTGTGTGTGTGTGTGTGTGTGTGTGTGTGTGTGTGTGTGTGTGTGTGTGTGTGTGTGTGTGTGTGTGTGTGTGTGTGTGTGTGTGTGTGTGTGTGTGTGTGTGTGTGTGTGTGTGTGTGTGTGTGTGTGTGTGTGTGTGTGTGTGTGTGTGTGTGTGTGTGTGTGTGTGTGTGTGTGTGTGTGTGTGTGTGTGTGTGTGTGTGTGTGTGTGTGTGTGTGTGTGTGTGTGTGTGTGTGTGTGTGTGTGTGTGTGTGTGTGTGTGTGTGTGTGTGTGTGTGTGTGTGTGTGTGTGTGTGTGCGTGTGTGTGTGTGTGTGTGTGTGTGTGTAGAAGCCGGAAATCCTTATCCTTATTCTCCTCTTCATCCTTAAACTACCTGAGGCAGCGGGCGCATGCGCCTTGGGCAGCAGCGACCCCTCCAGGTAGTATTCCACCTTTACTTTACCCTCATCCATCCTTATCCTTATCGTCTCCTTCCATAGTTTGCATCACTTCATGTCCATTACGACGGTGCTTGAAAAGCCACCTCATGTGTGGAAGTGTCCGCAGCTAATACAAATACAAAAATACAAAAAGAACCTACCCCGCCCCCTCCCTGCCCCCGGGATCCGCCTATGGTATATAGTGTTTGGACAATGGAAAGACTTGTGATGGATTGTTTCGTTTTGTAGTTTGCCACCTGGATTTGCCCGCTGGACCTCCGGAGCAATATTGTACAACCCCAAACCGTGTTCCAACATTTCAGCATTGATGCACTGGGATGGGAATGCGTTGCAAGCATGTGGACGAAATTAAAAGGTGCGGGATCGCTGTATGGGGGTGGGGAGCGGACAACAGGAACTGCATCTGAACTGGATGGTGGACTTGGCCTCCGCACTGCGTGGTCACTATTCGTCCGGCGGTGACAGAACTAAAGCATAACCGCTTCCTGGGCCCAGCCACAACGATGCCCGCGCATTGGCAAACTCGAGAGAAAAGACGGGCACTGCGTGTCCTTTTATGCAAGAAGGGGGATTATCTTGACCAGTAGGGTTTTTGAAATCGGGCCCGGATCGGGTTTGGGGAAATTAAACTTTGAATTTGGGTAGATCTTATATTTTTAGTCTATGGGTATTATTTGCGTTGTGGGGGATTTATAGTGAAAAGTGTGCGGTGCAAATCTATCGTTTTTCCTTTGGGAACCTTTTTTGGGTATATGCAAGCTTTCAAAATTACTCCCTAAGTATTTACGCAAATGTAAGCATAGACGCAGGAACTGGGTGGGGGGCAGTGGGTGGTCTACCTCCCCCCCCGCTCTCCCAAACTTTCGGACTGGGGGGCAGTGTCCCCCCAACTTTGAGCCGATTCTGGACATTTTCCGCCAACAAATCAAGTGATAGGCCGAATTATATTTGACCCCATCACCGGTGAAAAATTTGGCCCCCTCCTTCCAACTTGGATCCCTATCACACTGACCTTGCTGCCCTATTCACCATAATTTACCGGAAAATCATGTTCTAACAGTGCATCAGTCTCAAAATAAACGCTAGGTGGTAGCCGCCGTGATCTATTCCCTCTGAACTGAAAGTTTGCTTTCCAAATGCGGTGTTCGTTACATTAGCCACAATAGAGATCATCTGGAGATTTGATGCGTGAAGCTTTTTCTCAAAACAATGTTGCGCAAAAGTAAAGTTTTTGGTATTGGAGTTTCGGATTTTCTTTTTTCTTTCATTGGCGGGTGCAACACTTAAGGGACAGGTACCTACAGCAGGAGTTTCTGGGATAATATGACATCTGACCTCAAGACCTTGGTTCTCCCAGTCACTGCGATCGAGACAATATCTCTTTCCAATATAAGCCAGTGTGGATGATCTATGCTTCATAACATATGAAATAACTGACCAGGCAACCCTACTCAAAAGCTCTTGAAGGCGCACAATGTTCGATCCATCCTTTAAAGGGAATGTGGACCTTGGTCGAATCCTGGAATTCAGTGTAATTAGGCGTACTTTTAGCCGAAAATAATGCAACCACTCATGATTTCTCTGAAAAATGTACAATAAGCTCAATATTTTTATTTTAAAATACTCCTCTAGGAAAATAAATAAATATCAGCCTGTGGATGATATCATGATCTGGCAACCACTACCATACTTGAACCGCTTCAAGCAGTGTCCCAAAACCTGGGGTGCTGGGTGTAGAACGACACCCAGTCAAGCAGAATTTTCCACTCACTTTTATATATTTTTGCTGAATTTTCCCTCACTTCCAACCATACTTACTACTATTTAATTTTACTCAGCAATACTTACTACAAAAGCCAGTTCCATTATCTCCTCTACCAACTTCCACTGGAAAAAGAGAGCAGCAGAATCGACAAAGAGATCGCCAAATTAACTCGGCTCTCATGCGCTTCCCTGGATTTTCTGCAAGAAAATCTGGCGATTTCTATTTTTCTAGTCGGTTATAACTGGCATCCTTATATCCACCGATTTCAGTGGAACACCTGAATCGAAATTCTGGCGCGGGCAAGACGTTCAGTGCCCCCTGCCCCACCGGAGAAAGTTCCAATAGGTGAACACCGCCACTAAATTCCACCACTCACAAAACTGGTGAGTGGAAAATTAGACACCCTAGCCTTGTGTTGCCAAAAAATGAGCTGACCGCTTTGAAAGATACATTTCTGGAAAGCAGTTTATCTGTGCACATGACTTCTAGGCTTACGTCCTTGAAAAGTTGTTTTTGTATTTTTGGTACCGAGAATAGTGAAACACCATTTTTGGTCATCTTGTTGTTAAAATCAATTATCTTGAAATTTGTATGCTAAGCAGCATATTTTGTTGACATTGTATGGTAGAAAATTGACCATTCATTTCGAACAAAATAATTTTTATCCATATCAGCCCTTCATTGCTGCGTCCACGCCCCGTGACACCCAAATCCACTCACGACACCCTACGACACCCTAGGCATAAATACGCCGCTATTTAAGTTCAACTGAAAGTGTCCGGTACTTGAATACATTGAAACTCTACATTTTCATGAAATGATTTTTTTGGGCAACAAGAATGCATCCAGTTACCCTTCAAACATCGGTACTTTTTGTATGGCTGGTCTACGGCGTGGACTTACCAAATCGCCGTCTTTACATCTAGTAAATAAAAGCGGCATCTTTAGGCTTTTTCAAAGCCCGGTTTCATATTCGTTATTGACAAAACATTGTTAGTCTTCCTCTTGGTGTGCTTTTAGTTGTATAATTTTCTAGTCTATACGGATTTAGAAAATTAATTTAGAGCAAATTTTGAAATGCAAATTATGTTGCTCATGCGACC
Source organism: Lepas anatifera (assembly GCA_034440635.1). Lineage (NCBI taxonomy): Eukaryota > Metazoa > Arthropoda > Thecostraca > Lepadidae > Lepas > Lepas anatifera. The sequence continues at coordinate 260,059 of JAOTON010001718.1, read as the reverse complement.
GGCAAGCGGAAAGCGATCAGAAATTGAAATTAGTAGTTGTAATTCGCCGCGCCTGGCTGATTGTAGACGAAAGGAAGAAACAACACACACAGAAAAAGGAGGCTGGCTGTAGCTTCGATTAGATATTGATAGAAAGCAGCATATTCATATGAAGGTGAGTATATATGTGAAAAGAAGCAGGGGAATTGACAGGTAAAGAAAAGAGACTTTTAGCAAGAGTCTGGAAGAGTTTATTGCCGTGATAGAAAGTTTGTAGTTTCGTTTGGGTTAGTTAGGTGTAAACCTCTACTGGGCTCTACTGGGCCCCAGCATAGGTGTATGCGAGGTGCAGTGATTGAGGTCAGGAGTGGCCTCCAAAATTCCGATAACTATACGTATAGGTATAGGAGGGGCGTTGTCCCGGACAGAAAAACTATACAGTGTATGCTTAGATAATTAATTTTGGCACTAGGTATTGCATGAAAAAATCCCTTTTCATTTTTTACCACCTGCCGATCTCGGAGGCCCCTCTGCAGAGTTAGTCTAAGGGGGCCCCGATATTTCGTCTCAGGGGCCCTTTAGAGCTGGTCGTGTGAGAGGAGAGGAGGGGCACAAGAGTTGGTCTAGGGAAGCCCCCCAAGAGTTGATCTTCCTCCCACAAATGTTAGTCTTGGTGGCTCCCAGAGTTCCTTCCCCCAAAGGTTGGTCTCAGAAGCCCCCAAAAAGCTTTTTTATTGTGGAAATTCACCAATTCCTAAAAAAATTGAAGACTGCATCAGAGGGTTTCAGTTGGTACAGATTTACCCGCTTAACCAAAATTTTTCACATGGTAATGGTCAAACAATGCTGTTTGGGGACGATTTTAAAATATTTACTTTGAGAAAATTAAAGGAAATATCCATACCTCAGTTCAAACAAGGGCTCTGAGAGTTTACCACCTGAGTACCCAAATTGTAAATTTTTACTCAGCCATACATTTTGGGGGAATTTTCCACTCACTCGCCATACATTCTGAGCTGAATTTTCCACTCGACACCCTAGCACAAAACCTATTTTGGGTCACTGGCTTCAAGGGCTTCAATTGGCTGATGCTCATCGTGACGGCAGCATATGTCATCACACCAACAGGCATGACAATTGTGGCCTGCTGCTAGGGGTACAAGAGGGGTACATTGCAGGTAGGTTTTAGTTTTTTTACGGAAATCTGCAGTTCCAAGACAAATTATATATTGAGTAGGTACGGGGTTTTTCCGACTTGCTTTACAACTTGGCTATCTCAGTTAAAATCACGTTATGAAGGTGTCACCTTCCCTTAACATCAAATTGTGCATGTGCATTCATGAACAATTCCTGTATAAACGTAAAAATCCGGAAAATCCGGCCGGATTTCGGATTCCGATAAAATTATAAATCCGGTCGGAACCGGAATCCGGTGCACCTCTACTATTTAGTACTGTTTAGTTTTTCTACTATTTTCTACTATTTAGTACTATCTACTAAAGCTAGTAGTATATTTAGATGATTCCTATTTGAATTGAAATCGAGGTTTGCAAACGGATGAGCCTCCATTTGTCGGGTTAACTTAGGACAAGGACCAGACTGGTTCGAATGTTCTTGATCATGACACACTGGCCCCGCAGTATTCTTTTTCATTGCTCATTTACTCACGGTCGTGAGCACCCTGCCGTAAACTCTCATTATTAGGCTACCTTTGCGGTAATACCCTCATTTCGTTCCGGCTAAGATATGTTTTTAGGTTGAGCTTGACCTCCTTCCCTTATTTAAAGCCAGTTTGTATTTTACTCCCATACACATAAGCTTCAAGGCCCGAGTGAGCTGCGTGTAAAATAGGTAAATCATAAGGATAATGTTTATTTATTCATCAACCGCCAAGGTCATACGGCGTCGCCAAATCAACGCTGTTGGAAGGATGTTGGGACCAGGTCGTATTTATTCAGGAAAGCCAGGCTTTGAACCCGGGACCTGTGGCTGCTCAGAGAGTAGGTGCTCTTCCACTGAATCACGCATCCCTATTTGTAAAGTAGGTATCAACATTGTCTTAGCGGAGCGTTTCCCTGAGGTGTTTAATTTCAGGTGCGGGGGTCTTAATTTCGTTCCTTGCAGCTGTATGTCTGATCGCAAGTTTGAAGGCCAATCTCATTTTTCGGACTTAAGGTCGTATTCTTGACTCACAATGTAGGTCATGACTTCCACTTATATCATGATGCGGTGAGTTTGTTCTTGCGCGTTGGCGTGGCGATGTTCCGAGCCACTGGTAGTCCATCACATGTTTTTGCGTGAATTCTGCCTGCTCTCTCGAATTTATGACCAATCATTTATGCAACTCACCGAAGTAACAACTGACACCTAGATAGATGTCAGGGAAAAGGATAATCCCTGAATCAATAATTCCGAATCCCCCCCCTAAGTATTGAAATATATGTAGGTGACTAGCATTGACATGTAAGTGGCTGCCCCCGGTAGCTCAGTTGGTAGTGTTTGGCTCCGGCCCGCTGCTAAGGAACATGCAGTGGCAGAGCATGTCCAGGCTTGGGCTCGGTTCCCCTGAGACGCTCCGGCGCCCTATAGTTTACCTGACGTAGGTCGGCTGGCAACTGACTGGTGAGAGGGCGACCTGAGCGGGGCGTCCGTCCCTGTGCTTTATGGGACGCTAAACTTTGGCTTCTAAATGAACCCTTCATCGTGGGAGTTGCTCGTTCGGGTGGTGGGGTCGGGTCTCCGTGACAAGTCCCTTGAGGACTTAAGAGTGGAACTCCGACTCCAACAGTCATACGGGAAATAACTTGAACAAAAAAAAGTGTATTGCGGCTATTCAACGATCACATAAATGAAGGAGACGCATTAGAGCTGCACACCCTGTAAATTGTCTTCATAATTTCGCGTTTGCTATCTGACCGTGTGTTTTAGACGGAAAACTGTCTATTTCGGGAACCGTGCCACAATAATAATCGAAAGAAAATTATTGTAATCGAATCATTTTACTAATATGAAACTTATCTGTGGACATTTGCAGAAAGAGAGCCAGGAGTTCCTGCTGTATTTTTATCATCGCTGCGCCGAAAAGGAACGAGTTTTGTAGAGGATATAATTTACGTCGAGTCGATAGATTGAGGCAACGATTGCTAATCAAAACAAAACCAATATGCGTCTGAACGACCACTGTCTTGAACCACAAATTTCACACTGAAATGTGTTTGATATGAGTAATTCAGCTGTAACAGCGTGCCTGGGTGGAGCGAGCATTGCGAAATATTCCCCACCCCTCCTCCTAAGATGCATGGAATCAATTTGGCTGAGTTTCACCCTCGCCGGCGCGCGGTCCATACGCTACGTCTGAATACGTCCGCCCAGCTTGCGAGAAAAGTGTATTATTCATCTATTTGCATTCGAGAAAGTAAAACGGGCCGTATGACCAGAAACCACCAATTCAGTTGTCACAGCGAGGCTGTGGCCTTCGGTAATGAGCGCGGTGGCACGGTTTTCTCCAGGTGCTCGCCGCTGTGTATTATTACCAGTGTCATCGTTTCCCCGAGCTGGCCACAACTGGCTGACTGGCAGCATAAGTGAAAACACGGCCGGGGAGAGCGAGTTGATAGCCGACAGTGCGCGTGCGGGGCCACCACGTGCTGGCCTGGGAACCCCCCTGCTGCCCCACGCTGCTGTCTGATCGGTCTCAGCTCGTCGGTACTCTGTGCTGACGGCCGGTCGCCGTGCGGTCTCCGCCGTGGGTGTGGAGTGGACGGACGGGCCGCTCTGCCGACGCCGGAGCGGAGTTTCAGCGGTCTGCCGGCTCCGGCTGGCGGCCGCAGCAGCCCCGGCCGCCATCTGCGTCGCGTCGGCGGCGGCGGCCGCCCTCGTCAGCGGCGCCGCCGTCGACGACGTCCACTGGCGGGCAGGCCGGCGGGAGGTGCGCCCGCGGGGTGACGCTGTGTTTCAGCATCGGGACTCCGAGGCATATCGCAATAGCATTAAGCCCGTGTGTTGAAACTGGCCAGTGACGGGGCATTGGCGAAAATATGGTAGTGCCACCGGTCGGCGCGGAGCGAGCGGTTGTGCTGTGGTACATCTTCTAGGTGCAGGAGTAATGAGCGTGACTCAACCTTTCAAGGCATCTCTCGCCCCGTCTGAGACTACGTTATGCTCTCAAGAATGGAGATGAAGCTTGAGGGTGGTACATTCTGAAACGCGGGAGGGCAGTACTAGTTGTTGATGTGCCCTCTTTGAAGCGAGGAAACGCACATTCTCTGTCTGAGGCAAGGTTTCACCCGTTTACCTGTCCTGCGTTTTCTGTTCCTACTGTTTTCTGGCCAGGAAATGTGTAACGCGTGCTAAGGAGTTATGGAAATTAACGACTTCAAGTCCAAACAAGTTACCGAATGACTTTATTGCTGACACGTTATGATCAAGTTTTTTAGCGTGAAGAAGTACAGAACAGTGCCGTGAAGGGCTGCACAGTACGGTAGAAGATTTTCATGGACGCAGACCTTGAAGCTGAGTGCGAGCGTGGTGAATGAGACTGGGATGCTGCGGTGTGACGAATCCAGGCTGCCGGGCCGTGGGGCGAGCATGAACAACATCACCACCCTGCCGGTGGACTGCTTCACCTGCGTCAACATGCGCAACACGCTGCGCACCGTCCACTTCAGCAGCGTCATCACCTCCTCCCTGGTCATACCTGTAAGTGCAGCTCGCCGTGCTGTAGCTGGTTTTTCTTCCTAAACAGAGAAAATGAGCTGATGTTCAACCTTTACGCTTCCAAAACTCGACGGGAATTTAACGGTGATTATGGAGCTGATGTGCTTGTTTTTCATGTGTTCATCACCTCTCGCAGAGTTTGCTTTTTGCTTAGGCCTGAAGCATCATTTTATCTCGTCTCCACACCATTGAATTTGAGATCTGGGTTAAACGACTATCGGAGGAGGTGTCACGAGTTTGTCCACTGCCCGGTGCGTGTGCACATTCGGCCGAAAACAAGATAATATATTTATATATTTTTTATATATATTATTATATTATATATTATATATATATATATACTATATACTTTATATATATATATATATATATATATATATACATGGTGGTGGGAATTATTTAATCAGGTAAAAAGGTTACGTATCTTTAAAATAATTTGTATTTCGCTTCCGAAAATGGTGCAAGGGTGCGATGTCCGCAGTGGCCTGTAGTGGCCTGACCTTCGATAAATGATCTGGTCGTCGCGACGCGTAAATATCTACGCGTCGGTACCGTTACTCGAGGAGCGTAAGGCTAGTATAGTTACTATAGTCTAGTCTCGTATAGTTTCTTTGTGTGCATGCCACTCACTAGGCTAAGAAATCCAAGTTTTGTACCTAGCTGCATTTAGGTTATATATGACTGCTGAGATTTCAAATCTGGGATATTTTCCACAATCGGAGGAGTTTTTGTCACATGCGATGCTTGCTAAGTCGTTATTTTGATATCGCTTATGTTTGTCCGATGGAATCCTTAAAGCTAAGCTGACCAGGTGTAGAATGGCCTGTCTCCTCGTTCACATCCAGGAGGGAGGAGACAGGCCAATCTACACCTTGTCAGCTTATAATTATCCTCCTCGCTGCAGCACGCCAAAACCTATCAACGTTTGAGTCCGTCAAACTACGTGGAATTCTTTTATTCATGGGGTCCACGACATTATTTCATAGGTGGCGTATTTAACCCTTGCCCCGGTGCACAGTGTTAAAAGGAGGGCCTAAAACGGTACAAAAATCTATAACTTAATTTGGATCACAGTATGCTGATATCCTGAGCATTATTGAGGTTGAGTTTCAGTCAGGTCAGGTCTTTGACCTAGGTCAAGTTGAATTCTTATGTTCGTAAATGCGCTATCAGTTTCTCATTTACTTAAGTTAAAACTTCATCACAAAGATCTGATCTTACGAAATTGTCTTCTTTGTGTTTTGATGCCCCGCAAATGCATCTTTTCTAGTTGACCTAAACCGAGGTCAGATGTTTCACTGGAAGATCCTTCCAGTTTCGGTGGGAAAATTCAAATTACATCGGACGTCAATAAGTTGTTCATCCTACTTTCAGATGAGCAGCTGCCAGACCTACCTTTCTTTTACTAAAATGGGCTTTCTCAGGCTGACCTCAAATGAGGTCAGGTGATTTGAAGAGTGATTTGTAGGACTAAACATCAGAAATTGAAAAATAGATGAAATTTCACATAGGTATGTACAGTTCAACAGCGTTCTGAGAAAAAATGTTCTACTACCATTCTGAGCAAAATGTATTTTAGCTACTGCAGGCACTATCAACGAGTTGTAAACACCATATCGAATTCACCTAATTGAGCAGCTTGCCCGAGTAAAAAACACCGTTTCACTAGCGGTTGGTAACAGCTCACTCGGCCCATACTTATAAATCACAAAAATTGCATCTAGCAAGTTCACTAAATATAACAATATTCGTATATAAAACTTCATCAAGATCAGAGACCTTCAAAAAAGGCATCGGATGGGAACAAACAGCAAAATTAAGCGGCTTCATATGCTCCAAGACTTCTTAAGAACTATCAAGTAGGTTGGGAGACGGACATGCACTTCAAACAGGCAAGTGTAACTTATGGCCCAACCCGCTTTTTATGCATCCAAATCATCAGTTGAACTATGGGATGTATCCGAGTCTCCGGGTTGAGTGCCGGGAGCAACCAGAAGCGCGGAGATGTCATGATGTTTTCCAGAGGACGATCGGATGTCACGTCTGGGTCGTTCTAAGTCTTCTTGGATTGCTTTCACGATCACAGGATTGCTGGACACCGTCAAGTGATGCAATGGTCTTGGATTGTCGCTTTTCGGGAGGTCTTTCTGGTATGGTGCTCACGCGATACCTTATGTCTTTGTTCCTCCGCTCCTGGGCCTGCTCACTGAGCATACCGATTGGAAGGAGAAGTGACCGGATACATTCACCCCCGTGCACGAGAGGTTTGTGAACTGAGGCTGGCAGGTGAAACCACGGATATAAGCTAACGAATAGCTGTGCTGTCTCTAAAATATACAGGTCAAACTTGTCCGCGTTAATGACCTGATCAGAGGCATTCACAGCCGAAAGGATCGTGCCGAGTCTCCTGATAAGTTCCACATCCACACCAGAAATTTCAAAAATTTTCCTCTCGTGCGCCTGAGCAGTTTCAGAGGCGCCCGCTTACGCCTTTTCTGCCTTAGGTCTCTGTATCTCTTTCGGAGCCAGCCTCTTTTTCTTGCCAGTGGCTGGCTCGGACTTGGTTCTGCTGCGTCAGGTGCGGCCGAAGACGTTGATTTCGCTGAAACCCCGGTTTGGACAGTGAAAAATATTTCCTCTGCCAAGAGGGTTCCATATTTCTTGAAAACCCTGTTCTTGTCTCGGCTGACCAATGACCACTTCTGTCGCAAATTTCTGCAAAACAACTTAAGTTGCTGATCCAGCATAGTCTCAGATTCTTCTGTCAATGATTCTCCCTCCTTTAAGCGACTAATAAGGTATTTCTTTGCTTCTTCAACACCGCGCTTAGCATCGGCTATTGTACCTTTATCTACCAGATCTTCTACTGGGTCACTCTTTTTTTACACAGAGCTCCATCTCGAGACCACAACCTTTCACATCCGAAGTCACAGGCAAAGTTTTTCTTACCCTTTAGACTGATCACCTGCCTGTGTCCTTTCCAACACAATTCCAGGTTGCAAAACCGTTTGCACCGAGGGATCATAATGCAACCGCGCATAAGGGGTTTGCCTTTCATTTTCAGCCCAGTTGTGCCAAGTGTCCTGTTCAAACAACTCGGCACACTTCTGAGCGCATACATTGACCAGGGTATTTTTTATACCAACCATTCGGTGGAAAAACCTTACTTTATTTGTATTTTCATCCCACCGCTTTGTTTGCCGTCCATGGTTCCACCACGCGCCCCAACAGAGGCGGCTGGGCCGTGCCCTGACGGCGCGGCGGGCGGGGGACAGCGCGCGGGCCGCCGACATACCCTTACACAATCGGTCATAAATCACGGAAATGCAACTAAATGCAGCTGAAACTTTCTGTACGCATTGGCAACATATGTGCAGCTACCACTGTGGTGGTCTCATGTTGTGGGAAGCTGTGGGATTTTTTGCCGGCTTAATCAAGTTTATTCTTCAGTGGAAATCTCTGAGTTGTAAATTATGAAAATACATAAAATGAAATAAAATACTTTGAGAGAAATCACAACTTTGAAACGCATATAATTGTGCTGCAAACAAGTCGTAGTCTTGGCAAAAAATCACTCGGTGTGTTTTCGGAGACATGAAAGCATGTTCGCGAGCGCTCCAAGTTCCGGCACGTTCTGACAGTCGGAAGCAATACTTGTTGTCCTATCGAAAACATCACCTTTACCCCATCTAAAATTGGATAAACAGACATTTTATCGGAGATTGAGATATGCTCCCGGATGGTCTGGAATGTTTCCCTTTGATATAAAGTCATCTTAAGGCATTCTGTGTTGGTCGAAAAATTGATTTTCGTACCATTTTAGGCCTTCCTTGTAACACAGTGCGATGGCGGGTACGAGCCACCTTCGCCCTGGTGGGCGGGGGGAGGGGCTAAGAAAGACCCCCACGATCTCAAAAACTAAGAGTGCTACAAAAATCGCAAAACTTCAGTCGAAAGCTCTTCAAAAATGATATCGAAAATACTTCAGTCATTTGTCTCGTCAGATCAATATCAAGGTCACCAGAGGTCAAAATAGGTCAAAATCGCTAATATGAGGTGTACTAAGAAAACCTCATATATCTCAGACACTATGATAGCTAAAAACATTTTTTGAACTCCATTCGAAAGCTCTTATAGCTCGAAAGTTATATCTTTGTTAATTTAAAATTTATGCAGAAAAAACACCAAAAAATTTTTCTTTGACCTAAGGTGACCTTTCAAAAGTCACAGGTAAAAATTTGTGGTATCAACTTCAGAAATGGGCTGAGAGCAAGTCGTAAACAATGTTTGAAGTTGATTCCATCGGTAATTACTGAGAAAAGCTCATTTCGTGATTTCCCCATGCATTTGCAATGGGTTGCTCTGTACATGACCTTAGGTCCCCAATATCAAAAATCCCGGAATATATGTTGTAGCTCCTAGTGAGCCCAATACTTGGTATGAGTTTCAACTTGATAGATTACCCCCCCCCCTTTTAGTTATGCAGTCCTAAGCATTTTTTAAGGTGAGGTCACTTCATCTGGCCTGGTGACCTGACCTGATATGACCTTGACCTAAAATTTTAAGAAAATATGTAAAAATGATGAAGGGACAGCTAGACTAAGTTTGGTGGCGCTGCGCGCCGCCGTTTTTCAGTCACCTCGGAAAAACCCAAGGGGGGTCTAAAAAGACCCCCACCCTGGCGAAGGTTAAGCGTGGGCGGAGCCTTGGACTCTCCTTTGGTGCTGCAGGCGCACTTTATTGATTCTTGTAGCACACACCGAACCTTCGTCACTGCCGGACCGTCCCTGCTCTCGGAACGGCTCCCTGTGCCCTGGAGGATACGTTGCATCATTACAGGCTCCGAGCGAATGACGGGTTGGTGGGAAATGTCTCACAAATATGACGCTAAACTCGTTAAACTTTGAGAAGATCCTTGACATATCTGTAATGGTGATATATTGCCAGGGTCTTGCGTGGAAAATATTGGCGTTGCCACTAACAAAAAGTGAAGGGCTTAGTGAGTATTCAACTTACTGCTGACAAGAAGATCTCCCCTCTTGAAACAAAAACTTGTTGTATCGGGGCTCCCCGCCACATTGACTCCAAAACTTTTTTATTTTGCTCCAATTTGACTGAAATCGGGAATCTTGTTTTGAAAGACAGGGTCACAGACGGGGGCATTGCCATGGTTTTTCCATGGGGGAGGAGGGCAGGATCTAAGTAAGCGTCCTATCCCTGGTCCTGAGGGGTTGTTGTAGCTTTTGGGGGTCTCCATTTTGTATGTCATTTAGGGGATTTCTTTATAGGTAAGGGCCCTCATATTTTGGCCGTTTAGAGGCATCCTTTATATGTAAAGGCACCTCCAGGTAGGTCATTTATTGGGCCTCCTTTATAGGTAAGGGGCCTCCTGAGCACACCGTTAAGGGGAGATGCTTTATAAGTAAAGGGGCCGCCTATGTGGGCCGTTGAGGGGTGTCCTTTTAAGTAAAGGGGTCTCCTAGGTATGCCGATATATTGTCTCCTTTATAGCCATGGGGTCTCTTGCACAGGCCAAATAGGAGGCCTCCTTTATAAGCAGGGAGCCTAGGCTCTTTAATATTCTAGGGGCTATTACAGGTCTGAGTGTCAAAAGGGCATGCTGAGTGAGATGGAGGGCCTCCAAAAAATATTGATGAGCGTGGTCCCCATGGTGGCGCCACTGGCCACAGGCCGCCTTAGCCCCTGTCTATGACACGTATGGGTGAAAAGAATTCATACCAAAAGACGTTAGACTAGGTACATCAGTTGTACATATGTCTGGCAAAATTCATATTTAAATTTGTCAGGGTGTTGGTAGATAGAAAAGTACAGGCTCGCTCAGATTTTTGGATGAAAAGAAATAAGATATATCATGGAGTTGATTTACCATAAACTTCTTGGCCACTTGATGTGGTCACTGCTGCAAGTTGACTTAAAAACTTGGTTGAGAAACATTTGTAATAAGATTTAAAGTTTTGATATGGCTGGAGTATAATATACCATTCTATCTTCAACAATGTTGACGTAGTTTCCACACAATACTTGCATATTTCTTGAATGGAACTTTACTCTTCAAGTCCTCTTCATTTCATTAGTTGGAGAAAATCGGGGAATTGAGCCAAAGTCCTGGTGATTTGAACCAGAAATGGCAAACATACTCCTTTCTCATCAGGTTTGTACCTACTCCGAAAAAGTGTCCGAATTGATATGCGTGTCCGATGTCCAGCGTACGTTCAGCGGGGCTCCAGTCCCTTCTTCCCTTAAACATGTTTCTCGTTTCTATGAAATGATTTGTTTTATTTTTACAGTTTAGCGTCCGACAGCAGAAAATTATTCTGGAATAATTTCATTATTTTGTGTAATTTCTACCGGTGAAAGACGAAACACTCGCGATAGTCACTGTGCGGACTCCTTTCTATATAGACCATTAGGCTCGGCTTATGCGCTTTAATACTTGTTGAATGTTTATTTGAAATTGGTGGAACATGACAACGAACTGCTCCCAACGCTGACGTATTTACCACCGTTCGGTGCCGTTTGTTGAATCCAGGGCCGTATCCAAGGGAAGGGGGAAAGGGAACGGTGGTCTCCTCATGTTCTTACAGTGATCCCGGTACTCTTGGCACCTATGTGGGGCACCGAAAGCGCCCCACATGGGTACCAAACGCTTTTAAAACGCCGGTAGTGTACATTAAAAGTGACTTGACGTTTATTTTTCGAAGCAGGGCACCCTGTTTTCAAACATTATCCGTTGTTGGCAGCCCCTCCACAGTTTTGCTCCACTGATACTGTGTCCTGCCACGCCCTGGTCGACTATTTCTCCGCACCTCTCTAGACAGTTCTCTCCAGCAAACTTAGATGCGTTATTTTTCCATAAGAATTTTGAGACACCCACCTAAAAACGGCAAAAATTGCATCGGACGGGTGCCTCTCAGGTGTATACTGCCGCCCCTAATGCTTCGCTCCCATTTAACGTAATATTAGATACCTGACTGAACGAAACTTCGACAATTTTCTCCTGGTTGCGCTGGCAAGAATGCCAGAAAAAATTGGGCAAGCGGCCTAACTTTTCTTGGTCTCAATGCCATTACCTGTTGTGAACCAGCTTCCCCGCACTCGTCGTTCTGAGGAACGGTCACTGGCTGGTTTGTGTCGCACACGCCCCCCTCCGTCGGTTATCGCCGTGCCGGATTCTGTTCCGCTCCAATCAGTAGAAACCGGCGGCGACACTCCTGGCTTCCTTGAACTCGGCAGGCCTTGTCAGAAATGCGCCGTGAAAAGCTAAACAGGTAATCAAACTGATGGATGAAAAGCTGTGGCCGGGAATGTCTGAAAACTGCATTCTAAGTAACGTTTGATAATCATACGTCACGACACCGCCATTCACATAGAAAAGTTTCCTCTAACTTGCCTGCAAGGCACGTGAACGCGCCTCCACCAATCAGCGGCTGCCGTCCGCCATCAGCCACGTGCCCGCGGGGCACAGAGGTGAGAGGTCACGGCCGCAGGGGCCGCCACCGAGCCGGTTCATCGTCGGTGGGGAGAGTTTGTATGATCGCGTGTAATACCGGCACCACTGCACCTATCGAATGCCGATGGGCCGAAAGCATCTGGTATGCATACCCATACCTAAAGGAGCAGGGGTGGCAATGGTCGAACATTACACAACTGATTATGGGGACTGCACTGATGAACGTGGTGCGCTTTATATATGCTGATTATTTTTCAAAGCTTACAAAGTCTACAAATATTGTTTTTGAAGGATCGGATCCCCTTTGGACAGAGGGTAGATAATAAACAGTGTTGTGTGGTGGAACTCTGATCCACCTTCGTCCCAATTGGCGGGGAGGATAGAGAACACCCGTTCCTCTCTACCTTGGCTTCTAAGGGAGGTGGCGGATTAACGTGAACAACGTTAAATAGCTTGGAAGATGTGAGTTCACAGCCGTACGTATCAGCCACTTTGTTAAATTCGGAGCAATATTTTCGTCATTAGAACTTCAAGAAAATTTTGTTTGGTGATGAAAATGGTTGAGTTTCGTCGCCAGCTTTTGAATGGCATCAGCTAAATAATGTATTTGACGTCGAGCTATGTGTATCGGAACGTACAGAACATCGGGGGGGATGCAGTTTGAGCCACTTTTTCATTCAACACTATAGGATTAATGATTGGGAATCATGACTAGGGGAGGGGCAAGGCCTCCCTGCCCCCTTCACGTTCCTACCACTATGCATCGGGCTGTGTTATACGACCATACTAATTAGTTAAACTCTCCCATCCCAGAGTTTTGTCTCGGTCACATTGTGAATTATTATGGCTAAAATGCGTATCCATCGATTCACAGTGACAATAAACCTTATGGCATTAAAAGTGAAAACTCTTCGGCCATTACGTGTGATGGTGTTAACTTAAGTCTAAAATTTAAATGTCTGCATAAGAACCTAACTCCAGCAGAGCGAAACTTTCAACTTTGATCCTCGGAATCGACCTCATAACACAGGATGCTGAAAGTCAACCCGTAATGGATAATTATTTTTCGTTTTTTTCTGAGTGATGGACTAACTAAGAATGAAATTAATTATTTAGAATAAATTATAAATATGATAAGGTATATACAATAGTTTTCCATCATACAGAACAAATGTCGAAAAAATATTATCTATTACTCAAATATTCTGGGGAAAATGGCATTAAAATAGTACATAATTTTAGCCGTAGTCGTGCTAAACCGACTGAAGCCATATTCAAAGTTATTTCCTTTTTTGCTGCTCAGATGGAGAGAGGCATGGACATTACCTGGCTCCAGGTCATCTAGATCGAAATTCTCGTTACTGCAGCGATGCAGTTGGTGATCCATATCATGTGATATGAATCTCAGATCAAAAGGTCAAGCTTTCTCTGACTGCTGGCGCTTTGTCCACGTTGGAAAAAAGGTCTTAGTGGCTTAGCCGGAAATAACCCAAGCCTGAAATTTGGAAAAGGCTGGAAAACTCACGCATAAGGTAGGCCATGCAATAAGGCCCGTCTCTGCTATATTTCTGGCGTCTTATTTTGTATCTCTCCTATTTTTCCACCTCTCAGAAATCTAAAGGGGAATGGTTAAGATAATTGGGACGTGTTTTTGGGAGCCAAGTAGTGCCCGGAGCTTATTTTCAAGTGTGAAAATCAAATCATGAGCTCAACCTCACGCCTATCTGTCATGAAGAGAACGACCTTTTTCACCGAAATTAACAACACAAAATTATTGGTCGTAACAAATGCCTGTTCTGTTATTTCTCTTTCCAATAACGGAACCCGAAATGTCCCATGTAAGCCGATCGGGGGTGTTATATGGCGGTAGTTTTACCTGTGTGAGGAGCGTGCTGCGCCAGATGGCGACAGCGATGGGGGCGGCGTCGGCGGTGGTTTTCTGGCGGTGCCCGGTTGTCGACAGTGGATCTCGGCGGTGTGATTAAACTCGGTCGTTAGCCGGCCGCTCTCCCGCCAGATGGCCGGCTTCCCTCGGTAGGAGCTCATCAGCCGCCTCTGGGGACAGTGCCGCCGCCGGCCGCCACACCGCTGGACCCACCGCGGCGCCAGCGAATTTAGAGACACCGCGCTATGTGTCAGCCTGATACCGTGATGAGTCGATGTGCTTGGTCACGGTGAGGCCAGGCGGGGTAAGGAAGGTGTGATTATGATACTTTCTAATTAATACCTTGTGGAAATGTTCCAGCTGCGTGACTATTACCTGGTGTATTTCGCGGTTGACCTTGGACAGGTCCATGCGGGTATTAATGTATTTTTGCATACATATCCGTACTTTTTTGTCGCATTGGTTTGTCTTGTTTCTCCCTTTGCACTTTGGGTCTTTGTGAATGATGGAACCATATCTTAGAGGCCCATTTTAGATATATACTTTTCTTCTTGGCCTCCCTATTTTGAGCATTGTTCCTCGTTAAGTCCAGCGTCGAAGTGATTCCTTTAGTGATGCTGGGTGTAACAGCAAAGCAATGTCTGCAAATTTGAGTCGAAATTCCGCGAGTTTCAGGTCACTGACGTATAGCGCCCTCTGCCTAACTAAAACACGTTCTCCGTCAGGGCAGTAACCATGGCTCTGGCCGAGTTATACCGTCATTATTCATCTGAAAGTATAGGGTCATTCTGTGCCAACGTATGCCACTATTTTGAATGCTAGATGTCTCTTATCTCGGGCAAGGTCGAGTAAGGTCGCACGTTAGAAAGTCAGCTAAGGATCTTATTAACCCTAAAGCCGTGGTCGATGCTGTTTTATTATCGATCGTGCGTATGAAAACATGTTAGTGGTCTACCACTCGCCACTTTCACGAATTCAGAGGCCTCGGCTCAGACCCAGGTTCAGGCAAGTCAGCTGGTCATATATTTAGACAATTTTCTTCACATTAGCGTGGCTGGAATTTGATACTTTGCTTACATGTGACGGAAAGTATGTCTTTAACGAGAATCTGAGCCCTGAATGTATAACGTATGCTCACTTTCAGCGACATGCTGCCACCAGATAGGGCAGAAATGATAAAACCTGGTCGAGTCCAAAGCAAATATTGAGGGACATTCCCTCCTGGTTCGCAAGTGGGGAGACGCCCCCTTCCCACCACGCGTTCGACGCTCATGGATGTGAACATGATTGTTTACGTGGATAGGAACAGAGTACAAACATGCAGATTTTTCGTCCAATGCTATACGTTATCTCGGAAAGCCTCCTAGGTGTTCATGGGCAAATTCGCCATACCCGTCCCTTTCCCAAGGCGTTTGAAAAACCGCTTTCGACCTGGTATTTTGGCTGGTGCTTTTTCATCGTCCGCCCGGGTAACGAGTACTGTCTGGTCTGGCGTTGTGTGTCAATTCAATATTGGGCGGTAATGCCCCCACCCCAAGCGAAATAGAGAGGGTCAAACCCTCCTTTAACCCATCTCCCCAGTTATTTCATAATTGATTGATTGAGAAGGAAGTGTTAAACAGTTTAATCGTTTTTGTCTGTTCGCAAGGCATGCGCCTCTCTGGTGAAGAAATTGATTCGATGCACCGATTAAAGGGAATGTCGCACTGTTATAATCGGATTTGAAATGAGACAGCCCTGTGATGTAACATGCCGAGAAACACTTTATCGAAATATAATTTGTCCCAGAACTTCCCGCTCGCGAAGAAAAAAATTCAAAAGATCTTCTGCCTCCCCACACACTTCTCCCCGGTTGTTACGTGATGTGAATTGAACTTGGGAACGTGACGTTTTGTTCAGGCCCGCTGTGCGGACAAATATTTCTGGCCTGGACCTATTTGAAACATACGTGCTAAACGGGCCTTCAGTACTGGCAACTATGAATGCGTATAACTTCCTTCAATGACTAGCTTCAAAGATAAATGTGTATAAGCATATAAAGGAAATAACAAAAATTGATAGAAATCACTTTTGTTCCTAATAATAATCTCTCTTGGCTAAACACGCTTCATTTGGATTCGTTTCATATGTGACGCATGTCAAAGAGCTTCAGTTTGGCGCAAATCATTACCAAATGTTACGCTGGTGTGACGTCATGCAATTTGTAGAGTTTATTACCTCTAAAAGAAGTAAATTAAATTAAATCTCTCTCTCTCTCTCTCGATACTTATCTCCTGCTTGGACTTTCATTCCTTTGTTGATTTCTCATAAATCCTGAATCCCTGTAAAAGTGTTAATTCAATAGTTTGAACGATCTTACATGGCTTGAAACAGGAGAGCCTCGTCTGCGCGCTGTACATGAAGCCCTTGCGCCGTAAGCTCTTGGCCCGCCGTCCGGCGGCATCAGAATCAGCTGAGACAGCGCGCGCTCACGTGACCGCCGCTGGTGGCCCAGCTGCGACGGGCCGGGCGCCGCAACGGTGGCAGTTAACACGGATGACTGCGGAAGTAATTGGATAGAAAGCGGCCGCCCGGCTTGCTGCTGTGTACCTGACCACCGCGCTACTTGTCAAGCAGGGGGAGCGCTCGTGACAACATTGAATATGACGATATCGGATAATGATGAATGCCGCTGGGCTAGAACAAAGCGGGCTGTGAGCACGTGCTGCTTTCCATCGCTCGCGATCAGGATGCATTGTCAGCTCGATGCTCGTTTTATGAACAGCCAAAATCACTGGAGCCAATAAGGTTTTCGGAGACAAGGGAGGGCTCTGCTTATCTTCTATGACGCGTCGTCGATGGCAGCCCGCTGTGCCTATCGGCTTTTTTAGGGCGCTCGAGCGAATTTGGCTATTTGGTTAAGCTGGAGCGAATTTGGTCCTTTTGTGCCTGCTAGAGAGCGACGTCTGGCAATTTTCTGTAACTCGCGGTGTAGTCTTCCGGCATGGATGAAGCTGTGTTGTGGAGTTAAGTCCCCGTCTGCCTCTGGTGGCAGGAGCGTGGCCCGAGCATGTACCGCATCTTTTACGCGTCATACTTGCTGCTGAAGACTTCTGATATGGACACTGGCAACCTGTTAACACGAGGCTTGTGTACTTTTTATCTCGGTTACACGGCTAAAACCGCTGGCGAAGCTCACTCTGTACTTGAGTCAGCTCATGAGCCAGCAACCATTTTTGGTTTGTAGCTCCTATTTGAAATACTTTGAAATTGACTCGATGGAATGCCATTTGTGGCAAAGAGTAGATCAGTATAGTTTTATCCAGAAATGAATAGTTGTTGTGGGACTTCTAGCATTAAAACCCCAAAACTTCCAGAGATTTCAGAACAGCTACACACCTGAAGTAGAGCTTTCGAAAGTGACAGGAAGATGGTTCGGTGGATATTGGTAAAGCGCGTCACCTTTCGCCTGGGGCGTGACCGCTACATGTCGAAATGACAGGAACAGGCGCGACAACGGAGGCGATTGTCCGCTTCTGTAATTCCCTTGGCTGAAATCAGAACAAACCTCTCTGTTCGCACTTCATCAACGATCTTCCGGGAAATTGAGTCTAGTTGTCTCCTTTATGCAGATGATGCCAAAATTTTTCGAACAATCAAGCAGCCATCGACGGACTCTGCTGCAAGGGACCGAGCCACCTGCATCAGTGGTCCGTCAGATGGGGTCAAAACTTAACCCATCCAAATGTAAAAACATTACGTTGACACTCAGGCGGACACTGGCCAGACAACAACTACATCGGAAACACTCGCCTAGAGTCGTTGAAGAAATCCGGACTTAGGAATAATCATTGACTCAAAACGAATTTCCATCCCACGTTTCTGGCATAACACGACAGGCCAACAAATCACTAGGACGCTAATTCATCTTTCAAACCGGCCTGCGCTCAACAAATTTCAATACCAAAACACTGCTCACAACATATAACGCGAACGTTCGGTCGTTTTGGAGTTCGGTAGTGTAGTCTGGGCGGGTAGCCAAATCCCAGCCGAACGGGTCGAGCGGGTACAACACAAATTCTGATGTGGCTAAATTCCAACTTCCAGTCTTGCGGCACTTTGAATTACCATTCACTTCTTCGGCATTTCGGCGTCCAGTCTCTGCTGCAAGGAGAGTTCAACACGATCTTCTGTTTCGAAAGCAATATTTTCCTCAAAAATTTCCCCAAACTCTTCTGAACTGTTTGGCCTTCATGTTCCACCCCGCTCGACCCGCAACCGCGACTTTTCGCCGAGCCACGCGGCCGTGTAAACACGGTTGCCTCGGGGTTTCTGTGCCGGATACCAAAATCTGCTAATAGGTTTTTGACCATTATCAACTCCGATTTTTGTTGATACCTATAGCATTTTTAGAGCTCGCGTTGTGGAGTACATAAGGGACCTAAGAGTGTGAGGTCAACAAGGTATGTGTGCACCAAATATATGAAGAGGGAATGAGCTCAAACTATTTTAATAACTTATTTTTACAGCACCCATTTTACTCATTTGTATGTTTTTAGCACTAGGGTGTTTCGGACATGTTTATGTGTATGTGTTAGTTTTTGGTGAGAGAGTTTTAATACCTGACTTCACCTGTTAGTGGGCATCAGCCTGTTGGTGATTATGTTTAATAAACAAATAAACAAATAAACAAACAGCCCACACATACACTACCCCCCATAGTCATGTCATATATCCACCATTGGGGGAGAGGCGCGATCGGTGAGTTTTTTTGGTCCTCACTCAACGTATTATATCCGTTGTCCAAACCAAAAATCCATTCTGATCTGGGCCTGTGACTTCCGTACTTGCATGTTGTGGATAATGCTGGAGTACATGGTCCCCAATTGGCCGAAGTGAGAAAGTTTTGGAGTAGAAGTGCAGAGACTGGAGCTCTCGTTCACTAATCAGTGATGACTGCTTGTGACTAATTTTACACAAGTGTCGTAAGTGATGACACTATGCGAATGCAGCGCAATAACAAAAATCGAACTAGTCCTAAAAGACTAGGTTCGAAGAGATCTCGGTCTCCTCGTTGCTCGGCAGGGTTGCCAGTTTGAGCAGTACTCGGCGGGCAGCGGCGGGTTGCGTTCGGTTCTGGTGGCTGCCACTAGTGTGCGCCAGTTGTGCCACTTGTGGTCGGTAAAGTACAGTTTGGGTGTGGCGGCTGGCAGTGTATGTCACCGGCATGGCCTAGCCTGGCCTGCTGCTAAACCGGCCTCGTGACGGACTAATGGATCACTCGGCCGCTGTTCTATGGTGTAGCCATCCGTGGAATATAATAGAATAATGTGTATCGCTTCAGCAGGAAAATAGTCGAGAGAAAGTGGGTTTACGCTCGATTTTGGTGACACTCGCTTTCAGTGCTTGAACTGGATCCGTGGAATGTCTCACAGTCTCAGACATGCGCTTTGCAAGCTTTTTGTCGCGACGGATAGCTTATTTTCAGTTTTCAAACTTTTCACTTGAGTCAGAGGTAATTGAAAGGTTGTACGTCTGTTTCGACACTATGGAATATAAGCTTTCGAATTCACTATACAGGGGTTAATTTAGCTGATATAAAGTTTTTTTCTATCTCATTACGGTAAAAGTAATCGTAGAGGATATCCCATTATTGACATGACCTTACCAAGGATTGCTAAAAACAACTTGCAGGGGATGGACATTAAATGCGAGAATACCTATATAAAGTGCTAACACTGTGGTGTCGAACGAAAATAATAACCCACAAATATCGGTTAGTCCCCGCTCCTGTGCAATATTCTGCTCGTTTCTACACCTATGGTTCGTTTACTCAAAACAGTCATGACCCCTGGATATTCTCAAATCACCGATTAAAGACGCCGTGACCTAAGCCATCTGTGCATCACTGGCGATGCGTCTCCAGCCTGAGCTCGGCCAGTCGCCGCTGCGAGAGCTCCTGCAGCCACTCCTGTAGTACCGTACGACGGCGGGCGGGTCACGGCTGACGTCACCAGCTCTCGGTCGGCCGGGTCGCCGATGTAGCGTACACCGTCAGTAGCGACCGGTCAGGCGGCGGGGGAGTAGCGCGGCGGTCCCCCAGCGCCATGCTTTACACACGGAGGAGCGCTCCGTGACCCGACCCGGACCTTACCGTGACCGTCATCTGGCGAGAATCAGTTCACGCTCAGTGAGACAATAAACCAGCTCTTTGCGCAGTGACGAATTCTACCGTGATGGTGTGTGTGTGTGTGTGTTTCGGTGTCTGCGAGGCGTGAACTGGAATATCATTGGCCTACATTAGGGTGAACTATGGGCATCCTGTGGGTAAACAACGGTGACGAGGTCACCACGAGAGGCGTCCGCGGAGGTGACGCGCTGCTGTACGGCTACAGCCGCCGTATTCCCGTGGGGAAAAGCACGGGGTTTCGCATACGCCTGCTACAGGTTAGTGTGCAGCCGGCTGGAGCTGAAGCCAACGTCTGCAACGAACCGTGCTGTAATGAACCAGCATTGTGCTTTGATGTCTTTTGGTGTCATTGTGCTTCTTCCTAGTGTTTTCAACATTAACAGGTAGTCTCGCTGTCCAACGGAGCTGTTCAAGTCCAATTGATGTCCTTCTAACCAGAGTTGTGCGACTCAGCGAGTCAGAGTCGGAGTTTAACTCAAATTCCGACTCATTCGACTCTGAGTTGAGTTGAGTTGAGTCGGTTCACAACACATCAATGAGTTGAGTTGAGTTTTGAAGACAGCGAGTCAAATGAGTTGACGAAAAAGTTGGCTCAACAGGTAAACATGTTGTCAAGTAAAAGTGTCTGAATTTGCCTACCTTTTGCAAACCTCCTTTAACCTCCTTTAAAACATTTTCTCCTAGTGTTTCAATTGTTTAAATCAAAGTTTCAATTTGTTTCAATAAACCAATAATTATATGGTTCAATTGCTTATTTTAAAGGCCCATCCGGTCTGAAGGAATCCCTAGGCACGAATAATACATACACTCAAAAAATTAAACAGGTTCCTATCACTGGCTTTGAAGTGGTGGAACGCACTACCAAATACATTTCAAAACTCTAAAAACTTCTCATCTTCAATATTTAATATTACTTCTTTACTTTAAACACTCCAACAACCAACACGCGTCGTCGTGGCTGATTGTTGTCGTTAGTGGTGGTTTTCTGAGAATAGTGTGCGCCATTGCTGTCTTTGAAAAACAAATTCAGCCGAGTATGGGTTCAAGCTTAACTAGCCTCAAGGCAAAATTGTAAATATCACGTGATAGTTCATGAAGTAATGCAAATACTTATATGCCTACATGCTACATTTATTCTTTTGACCTAAATCCGCCGTCTGCCGCCACCCTTTGATTTTACCTATTAATCGCAAATACTGCTATTAGCATTGAAAAATTGGACCTTTGATTCGACAAAAATGTTGAGATTTCTTTATTGCAACAATCAGAGGAATTATTTCCTGCTACTGTTCTTGTCTGATCAGAGACCCTTACTTGGCATCTGTGTATTAGCAATTTTCTATGAAATCGTTTTCCAATTTTGCTTGAAGAGTGATAGGTATGTATTTTATTAGAGGTTCTGACTGAAGCTGAAAATTTGATTGGGCTTAGAATATGAATATATTTAAATCCAACACATCAACGTTGATAGAATTTTCATTGCTATTGTCCTTTGTCATATATGGTATACTTTTCCTGGGGTTTGCTGTAATTCTTATAATTAGCAATTGCAACTAGGTAATTATTGCTTAAATTTTGATAAAACTCTTGGGATATTAATGTTAATTTATAAAAATTACCTAGCCTTGTTCTTTAACAGAAAAAGCAATACATATACCATCCCTACAAAAAGAAAAATAGGGTTTACATCATGTTTTTAGCTTGGACCTTTTTTGACAGTATGGAGGCTCAATTTGTTTTGCCTGCGTTGGTGTAACCTTAGCGCTTTTAAGGTCCTTTCCATTTCATTTACTTAGTTTTATATGCAATGCTCCTTTTAGAAGTAATTGCAGCATGTGGTAGCTTTTTTGGGCAGTGACAGTCTGGAAGAATTAATAAGTTATTCATGGCTGCTGGGTAATTGTTAACCAATGTTTGAATGCCAATTAATTAATTTTGCTTCCATTAATCTTCTGTTTCATGTCAGACTTTCTGAACAGCTTGATTTTTCCTGGTTTATTGATTTATTTTTTATGTTTTATATTTATATATTTATCATGTATTTATTTCATTTTGCAAATGAGTCGAAGTTTGAGTTGAGTTGAGTCGTGAGTTAAGTCAGAGTTGAGTCAGATGAATTTAGCCGTGAGTCGGAGTTGAGTCGACTCACTGAACTCCTGATCATGAGTTGAGTGGGAGTTGAGTCAAATGCTCTCAGCACTTGAGTTGAGTTGAGTCGACTCAAGCAAATTCTGAAACGCACAACTCTGCTTCTAACGCCAAGCGTACCATGTCAGCAAGCGGCCCGGTGCCGGGACTCATGTACAGTGTACACCCTACTCTCGCATAACATTCTCGCCTGTTCTGATATGAGAGGGATTGCACATGATCTTTCTGCTCCTTTGCTTGTTACCACAAATTATCGCCTACTGGCTCGGATTACCGGTACAAACGTCTAAGTGCAGGAATTTCCAAAGTTGCCTACCTCTCGCACCCTTTGCTGGCCTGTTAGAATTGGAGCATGCGTCCAGTGCTCCCTTTTCTATGGGACGAAACTTTTTTGCTGGAGCAAGAGACATTGCACCAAGGTTTTTTATATTAAAATGCTGAGTTGTTGATATTGATGTTCTAAGATCTTATTTTTATGTTAGGTTGTGATTATAGTGATAATGCTTTTGAATTTTTTTACGTTTTTATATTTTTTGGTTTGATTTGATTTCTACTTAAATTTTAGATCAGATATCAATTTCGGTCAGTTTCAAGCAAGACATTGCGGTATTTTTTTATTTTAATCGGAAATTTGGATTTAGACGAAGAGCTTTGTGAAGCAGTCGTGTAGCGCACATGTTCGGCTCGGCCCTCCGCGCTCTGTATGTTGAGCAAAGTTCATGGGTTCGAGCCCACCCAGTGGCAGGATTTGAAGCCTTCCATAACTCAAGCCTAGCTTACTCTCCCTCCCCTGCGATATCTCGTGTATTTAGTGACTTCACTTGGGTTGTGAAGTAGGAGGCATTGTCTTTCGAGTTGTTGAAACATCTTAGCCTGCTGTGTGTAACGCTTCGGTAAATGGCTCAGACTTGTGTCCACTTTCTTAAGGTCATCCCACAGACACTGTGGTCAAGGTTGTATCGGGCTCCGACTACACTTCAATCACCCTTTCTTGTAACGGGGAAGAAAATACAGCATTATCAAATCACGCAGTATTAAACCGATAATTAGAAGACTGAAATAAAAATGTCCCTCGTGAATTTATTAAGCATCCGCTAAAGGTACGCGTGTCTGTGATGTAAAACACATATCTATGCCATCCTCATACATATGGTTCAGACATATTACACATGCATGTATCAAACTAAGTATGTATGTCATCCAGGCTTAGTCTCGGATGAAGCACGGAATACGGTGTTGGTGGCAGAGTAACTCCGTTCTGGTAGGCGGCTTTGTGCCATTGCGAATTCCCTTTCATTGCAGCAGCGTGTGTGCTGAATCGACCAATGGCGTTTCACATTCAGCTGCAGTTTCAACGGCTGTCATTTCTTAGTCGCAGTGTGCACAGATATATGTCTAATCTGATTCTTGTACGTATTCATGACTGACATGTGTTTTTGAGCGGTCTAGTTTTTGGCTGTCTGATACTGACGATACATAAACCGGTCCTAAAAATTCTAGTGGGCTGGTACCTTCCTGAGCAACTTTCTCACAAACACGGTATTTCACAACAGCTTGTCATATAGTATATAACCGATACCTGGAAAGGTAGCCGCAACCTTAGTTTCTGGCCCTCAAACTGACCGCTCACCATTATAATTGCGACATATATACCAGATCAATTCGTAGATAAGTAGGAACGATGGGCCAGGGGAGACGAACCGCATGCGTATCTGCTGTGGTCACAGTGCTGTGTGAATATATCGGCGCGGCGGTGGCGGGAGTGTGCCACACGGCGTACCACCTGGCGGCCTATGTGGGGCTGGAGGTGCAACCTCGGCGCCACCGCTGACCCCAAACCCTGGCGAATGGAGGTCAGCGGCCGCCGCGGCCCGGCCGGCCGCCTCTGTGCCGCTGAGCGTGCTGGAGGTGAAGAAGCCGAGCTCAACCAATCACACTCTATTTTGATGCAGCGTGCTGAAGCCTGATGAACGTTTTGTTTTATTCATGAGATTGTGTTTGAGCCTCATTCTTTATATTTTGTAGGGGGCGATGAGGCTTCTTTTGCATCTTTGTTTGTTCAGAGAAGTGCGCTACCGACGATGAGTCGGCACTGTTTGGGCTGTTAGTCGGACAGCAGGGTCTGACAACAGGGTGGGAATATCGTTAGTGGCCCAGCAGGAGTCACGCTTCCCACTCTTCTTGTACTCTTGTTAACTAACCGTGGTTAGGTGAAACGCCTGCACGAATTCTCAGTCTGGAGAGGAAGCCTGAAGTGGTCAATGTTTCGACTTGGTTGATTGATGTGCGAGAGCTTCAAACGTACTCTTTCAGGTATGCTTCGTGCTAAAGTCCTCAAAAATAGCCATTTCCCAGCATGGTATATTTTCAAGTCCTTCAAATTGCGTTATTTAAATTAATTAATGGATTATTTTGTGTTTGCTCATGCGATGCCAGATAGACACTTATGGGCCGTTTGCATGGGGCATGAAGGGAGAGGAGCGGTAGTGGGGAAACATCTGAGTTTTTTTCAATTTCGTAAGGTGGGCTGAAGTTTTAATTTTGTCTAGTGTTTGATGTCTTTGCTTTTGCCTTTTCTGATTTTAACTTTTTTGTCTTATCTTCTCAAAATAAAATCAGTCGGTCTGAAAGGAATAAAGGTCCTATTTCCCCCCACTCGCTGAACCATCTGCTTTGTTCATGCCCTGTTACAAACAGAGATGGCCTACGCTACGTTCAGGGGCGTAGCCAAGGGGGGCGGCAGGGACAGCCGCCCCCCTCCTGAGGGCCCGAAGGGCCCCCTGAGTACATGGGCCGCGCGAAGCGCGGCTCACCCGCACTATGCTCTTTGGCCAAATGTGATATTCCATACCAGACAGGGCCCTCTTAAGCCCTCTTCAGCACTATATTCTGTAACAAGCAGGGCCCTTTTTGCCCATCAGGGCCCTTTTGGCGCTGTCGCAGGGGCCCTTTACGGGCACCGCCCTCCCTGAGCGAAATCCTGGCTACGTCCCTGGCTACGTTACGTTACCGAATTACGCTACGTTACGGTTCGATTTTGGCCAAAACTACGCTACGGAATTACGCTACGTTATGTTTCATCGACTACGGAATTATGGTACTTTAGCTACGGGTACGGTAAAAATATACGTACTACGATATCAACATTTTGTTCATACATTCTTACTTAAAACCCTTGCCCCGGTGGGGGTGTTTGAGCACCCCCTCGGGTTTTACCGGCGGTACGAAAAAACGGCGACGCGAAGCGCCGCCGTACTTGGCACACCTTATCCTTGATCAATTCCGCAGCTTTCCCCAAAAATTTTAAGGTTGGGTCATCTCAGGTTCAGGTCACCAGTGCAGGTTAAGTGACTTGACATCCAAAAACGTTTAATGTGTCATAAGTAAGAAAGGAGTGAATCTATCGGATTGAAACTTATACCATATGCTGGGCCCACCGAGTACTACAACATATATTCCGGGATTTTTCATATCGATGACCTAAGGTCAGGTACGGAGCATGACCTCTCCGTTGGAAATGCAGGGGGAAAACAGAAATTAGGCTGTATTTGTATAGATAAAGCTGAGAATACCTTCATATTCCCCAAATCGTAGTATCCTGGGCTCCTTTCCAGGCACCTGTTGCGATGTTTTATCCGTGACCTTTGAGAGGTAATCTGGGCTACTTAAGCAGATTTTCAGATTTGGGTCAATAACTTTGCGGGGAATGACGATAAAACTTTTATTTTGATACTATTACGTTGAGATAGCTACTACCAGTCGATTGATATTTATATTGACTATGCTAGACTAGATAGTGACCTTGACTGACCTCATATGTGACCTGGTGACCTGATGGGTGTGATCAATGGTTGGGAATTATTGTCATCAGTCGAAAAAAACAAATTTATAATTCGAAATCAACCGACTTCTAATTTCTACAGGCCCAAAAATGTGTCAGTGATTTACACTATCCACCAAAAGGTCCCGATCTGAATTGACAGCGATTTGATGCATTTTTCGTGAAATTGTTTTAAGTTTGTAATTTTAAAGTAATGGTTTGGTCGTTACTTTTTCAATCATTATCACTTCTACTTCAAATTTCGAATTAAAGCAAATATTACCAAGAATCCTTAGTACCGCTATCGACATCACTTGAAGGTATATACATATATGACGTAACCTTTTTCGTAGTACGCTACGATAGGCTAAATTTTTGCGTAGTACGATACAGAATTCGCCCAGCTACGCTACGTTTCATTTCCAGAGCTACGGCTACGGAAAAATAATTCCGTAACGTACCGTAAGCCATCTCTGGCTACAGACCGGGCACAAGCCATATAATTGAAGCGAGTCAGGGAAAGTCAACGCTCAACGTTCCACGCTGCTACGCTGTGTACACGGGAAATCACAGGTGTTTAATTGACTGTACTTGGCCGTCGGAAGTGGCTACCACTGGATAACGGTAGATCAACTGTGAAAATAGCGGTCTACTTGTGATATCCGGTGGTTATCACTATACACTATATTGTCAGCTTGGTTCAAACTAAAATATTTTTTCTGCTCCCTCAATACATTGTGTTGTTCGAGATAGGCGTCAAAGCTGAAGCTCAAGTCTAAGGCTCTTCTCTCGTATTCTGTGTACACTTGCAATGCGAACAAGCACAATACAAATACCCTCTCGATTGCAGGCCCCAAGACACAAGACATGCCGTCTCACTCACACAGACTCAACGAAGGATCGCTGACCGTCGCTTGGGCACCGGCCCGAACAGACATACCGTTTTATTGGTATGTTCTGGACATACCAATAAACTATATCGGCTTATGCCCCTCGATGCCGGAATTTTGCTAGCTGTCAGTTTTGGTTGTTGAACGAGATCAAGTTTTCTTAGTGCGCTAATGACGTTTTCTGCGCCACAAACTTGTTTGTGCGGGTGACAGGGCAGGTGTGCTTTCGTGCAGGGAGTGTGTTGTGTACGCACGGCGCACACGCACGTGTATACTTGGCGTCTGCTCCAGGTATCTATCAGGTACCACTAGGCCGACAGCGCAGTCAGCGGCCAAAAGGGGGCCGGCTGTCTCTTATGTACAAAACTTTCCCCTCTAAAACCAAAGTGCTTTCGGAGTTGAGCGTTTTGTTACCTACTGCCTATGCTCCGATTATAAATAAAAACTGATTGTTGTTTTTCTGATTTTGCTGGAATACGATATATATATATATATATATATATATATATATATATATATATACTTATGTATATATAAATATAACATATGCAAAGTATGTTGGAATAACTTTATTTAGTTCTTGGTTTTGTTGTAACCTTCGCCTTACGTTAACCCTCCAGTCGCAGCGGCTGATTTTCTCACGCTCAACATGTGCCTCCTCCGACGCCTTTGTGTGTGTATGTGAGCTAACTGTCCGTAAACCTGTTCTCCAGGCCGAGCTGCGGAACGTGCTGACGAAGAAGCGGTCCGACGGTGCCGACGACGACTCTGGACTGCCGAGGACTCCAACCACTTCACCGGGCGTCCGACCGCAACAGGTGCAGGCCAAGGTAAGGATTGTTGGGGTTTAACGACATACCGACTGCCGAGGTTATACGGTGTCGCCAACTCTCTCCCTGCTGGGAGGGAGGGATCTGGGGGATCAGATCAGCCCATTCAGAGGCAGGCTTAGATATGCTGACTGGCTCTCTTTTCGGTTCTGTGTCACGGTCTCCGTTTTCTGTAACTCTCGGTGCTTTCGCAATTCGTGACCTGTGTGTCATTGCATATTGTTGCAAAAACAGAGCCGGGCAGGATTGAGGCGTCGACCTTCGGTGTCCACATTCGCTTTCGCTTATTATACCTTCGTCGGTTCGTTCGCGGGTTGTTCAAGTCGTGTATCTATGCCTGAGAAGTCAGGGTGGCATTAGCGGTTCGTGTGCTGTATTGGGCTCATAATAGGTATTTTGCCTATCAATAGTAGCTTACACATAAAGTCAATGCGCTGACGTTCACGAAGGAAATCTGTGAAATTTGTAGGGCGATGGTTCTACAAGCATGCTTACTGCTTGGAACCAATAGAGTACACATCAGGGTCGACCACCCAGGTGTACATACATACATACTTCTGACGCCCTCTCTAGCTGTGCTCTACACTTTGAGTTTTCTTTATATTTTTCAACTTTCAGTGATGCAAGCTGTTATGATGTAATTTCCCTGAAAACCGTCAGAAGTTTACGCGTGCCCAAATGCTGCAATGTCCTCTCTGCGGGGTATTGTTACGAGTTCTCATGATCATACGCGTTGCCACCGACAAAGGAGTGGGCGGTGGGCGAATCTGATGTTCAAGCTCCTAATTACTATAAACTTTTCACATTTGAAACAAGAACTCTTTTGGGAATTGGGGAGATGGGAATTTTCCCATGAGAAGAAGGGAACTTGACCCCTGATCCCCTTTTTCCGACACGGACCCTGACCGATTTTATTCAGTGGTTGCTCTAAATGGCGTGCACCGACACTGGCACTGAACCCTAACAAGATGCCTCGCAATTTCTGTATTGATATTAACGTCCCAGTGTATAGCATGTGTAAGTTTTCGACGGTTTCTCTTGTGTTAGCTCGTTTCCACTTTGGGACTTAAACAATTCTCAAAAAGGTCATCCACGTATTAGCCTATGGCCAGTGCACCCAGTGACGGTGGAACGCTCGAATTTAAATGGGGCGCCATGGGCTTTATAGCCCATTTCTTTACGGTCACCGCCAAAGGGTTAATGTTCAAATTTATCGTTTAAAGGGAGGGGCACCGTGCTCCGGTGCTCCCCCTCCTCCCCCAGTTCCGCCGCCTATGAGTGTACTGAGGCTCACATATCGCTTCGGGGAAATATGGAAACAAATGATCAAACATGCCGTTCAGCATGTTTGGCATGTTCTGTCAGCTGTGTCAGAACTCTTACATATTGACATGTAGAACAGTTTATTTGGAGGAAAACTGAATTCAGTGACCGCAGGTCAGCGTCAGCTTTTAACCCAGCGTGAGACAAAACCATTTACGGTCGTCAGCTTTACAAATTTGCAGCCGAGCTGGGCTTGCTGTAGTGGCAGCCCTCTCGGGTAGCGTCGACCTACCCGCTCCTCTCCCGTGACCGTGAGGTAGCAGCAGCGGCGCCCGGTTGCAGCCGACGCCGGCAGTGGGTCAGCCGGCGCCGTCCATGCCCGTCGGCAACGACGCGCTCAGGCGTGACGCGCCGTGCAGCGCCGGTGGGCGGCGCCGTATCAAGTGCAGCGTCGCCCGGCCGGGCGGCCACGGCCGCCGCGCTGGCTAGAGTACTGCATGGCCAAATAATAAATATCCAACCAGATCTGAAGATTCCTCGACAGTGACAGATCAATTCGCTTGTTAACGATGGTCACAAAATAGAATTAGATCCGCTTCCAAAAATATGATTAAATATTGAACACAAAGGCTGAAATCCATATCCTAATATAAACATACCCAAATCCAGCGACAAATGCGATCTAACGTGAACCATGTATTAGGCTGGATCTGATTTTTTCAAATGTTCAAACCATGACCTACTCTAGAGCTGACCGAGCGGTCAACCGCCAACAAAACGGAACTAACTCGGTGTGGAGCGGGCCTGAAACGCCCGAGAAATCGGGCACCGCGCGCCTCCGCCCTCTCCGGTGTGAATACGCTGTCACGCGCTACCTAGCGTGGTAAAGCTGTTAGTGTGTACCCAGTGAGTACCGAGATGGGCTTATGTGAGAACTCCTGAGAAAAGAGAAGATGAAGCTCATTAACTACGAAAGCGGAATGTATCGTGATTAGGATGTCGTTTTGGGAAATTTCAAGCAGTAAGAGCAGTTTCTAGTCACTTTGCTGTGAGAAATGCACCTGTTTATGCGCTTCCAATTCAAATGAATGGTTGATTGGCTGTCTAACGAATGATCTGTCTGGGAAGAGGCGTTAGCCATCAGGGAGGTCACCTTTAGTATTGGTTGTCGGAAATCATTAGTTATTATCCTAATTTTCAATCTACTGTTGTCCTTATTTTCGAGCCGTGTGACCCCATATGCCAATTTTAGCCAGCGGGCTAGGCTGGACCGGGCTGACCCTATTTGAGGATAAACCGGGTCGGGCTGGGTGGAACTGGGTTTGGCCTGGACCAGGCTGGACCAGGCTGGAAGAGGGACCATTTTTCTGGGCTGGGAGTTTCTGTTCTGAAAGAAAAGATACTGCGTACCTCATAATCACCTTTTACATAACTTTTTTATATTTAATACTTATCCTCATATGCCAATTTCCTTGAAACCAATGTGGGCTTCAAATAAAGAGTTACATAAATACCAATGTCTTTTGGGGTATCTAAAGGGAATGTGGCACCCTGGTCGAATCCTGGAATTTAGTGTGATTAGGGGAACTTTTAGCCGAAAATCAAGGAGGCGTCCATTATTTCTCTGAAAAATGTACAATAAGCTCAATATTTTCATTTTTAAAATGCTCCTCTTGACAGAGAAATAAATATCTGCCTGTGGGTGATGTCATGATCTGGCAACCACTACCATATTCAATACGCTGCAAGGGCTTCGATTGATTGATACTCACCGTGACGTCAGCATATGTCGTCACACCAACAGCCATGACAACTGTAACCTGCTGCTAATGGTACATGAGGGTACATTTCAGGTGGGTTTTAGCTTTTTCTACGGAAATATCGAGTTCCAAGACAAATGATATATTGAGCACCGGGATTTCCGACTTGCTTTACAACTTGGCTATCTCAGTTAAAATCACGCGATGAAGGTGCCACATTCCCTTTAACGGGTTTAGTCGTAACGTTTGGGAGAGCCAGTCCAGGCGAAATCGCGAAAAAGAAGAAAATAGGCTAGAATTTGGTGTGGTCACTATGGGGGTTAATGTTCCTTGCCCCCCTCCCTCTGGATCCGCTAGAGAAGGAAGGAGGGACCTTTCCGACTTAAAGGGAATCTGGTACATTCGTGAATTTTGAAGGTAGCTACCAGTCGCATAGAACATACACAAAGAACCCTAGTTTTATCCTCCGTTTTTGTTGGAATTCGCCTTTTGAGGAAAAACAACGCTATTCTTTTTGAGCCGACCGATCTCATCCCTATGAGTCGTCAGGCCACGCGGTGTGTCGTTGGTGGCAGCCACTGGTGGATCCAAGGGGGGCAAAATGGGCTAAGGGGACCCCTCCAAAGCTTAAAATAGTATCTTCCTCCCAATACCAAAGTTTAGCCGTTTTTTCTTTAACAGTACCACGTTTTTGCAATTTTTTTCGATTTAGCCCCTCAAAATGTTGGATTGGCCCCTCCAAAACTTTCTTCTGGATCCGCTAATGGGGGCAGCTGGGGCTGGTGCGGGGAGCGAGGGGTCGGTATGTGCCTTTTTAAAACTGATTTCTCCGCAAATTGTGAGATCTAGGACAAATGAAAATCTTAACGTCAGGATTTATGGTAGGCCTTACATTCTGGCCATGTCAGTTAAAATCCCATAATGAAGGTGTCACTTCTATTTTAAAAACCTCCTGGTAAGCAGACTTGATTCTTGGATGATTTAAATTCCATTTTATTTGGCTATCTATTGATGAGCCAGTGAAATATTGGCATTTCGCCTCTGTGCGTCATGCTAGCCGCTGGTGGATCCACTGCAGTCTGAGGAGCCCCCGCCCGGCACCGGACCGGTGTTTTACCATCACTTTCGGTGCCGGTCCGGCGCGGCACAAAGAAGAATCGGCGCCGTCCGATTTCCCGTGCCGCGTCCCTCCCTGTTAAACTGTCGCGGGGACGCGTCTGCCCACTTCAAATGCTTCCGAATGGGGATATCCGGGACATTTAAATTTTCACTGGAGTGATTGTTATGTGTGCTGTCATTAGACTTAACAGTTCCATCACAATATACCCCGGGTGCGCTGATTTCCTTGCCTTGTGTTCGAATTAAACTCGCCTTGCTTCCTGAGAGTATAAACAGGTTTCGTATCAGGACTCTTGTATTCGTGTGCATCAGTGGCCCGTAGTGTTAGTACATCTGAAAACCTGTCACGGCGTGATATACGTAGGACACTGATGGGCTTTACAAATTACTAGTTATGCCGCGCACATAATTTGCGTGACCAGCAACAAACCGGTTTTTGGATGGAACGTAAAACCTTGCAAAAGACCAAATAAGCAGGTTCACCTCCCGGTTTGGCTCGCGCACAGCTCTCACATGCAGTGGAGTGAGATTAGTGAGCCTGCCGATGGCGGCGGCGGCTGAGCCGGCCGTTATAAGTCAGTGTCGGGGTAACGGTGGTGGGGCGTCGGCGGCGGCCGCGTGTCGGAGCCGGAGGCTGGCGTCGAGCCTGCGCGCTCCATTAGATACGCTCCGGCGGAGCTGACCCCTGACCCGGCGCCGATACACACGCCGGGTGACGATACACACGCGGGACGCCGATACACACACGGGGCGTCGGTACACAGGCGGGGCGCCGATACACACGCGGGGCGCCGATACACAGGCGGGGCGCCGATACACACACGGGACGTCGGTACACAGGCGGGGCGCCGATACACACACGCCGGGTGACGATACACACGCGGGGCGCCGATACACACACACGCGGGGCGTTGATACACACACGCCGGGTGACGATACACAGGCGGGGCGCCGATACACACACGCCGGGTGACGATACACACGCGGGGCGCCGATACACACACACGCGGGGCGTCGATACACACACGCCGGGTGACGATACACAGGCGGGGCGCCGATACACACAACGCGGGGCGCCGATACACACACGCCGGGTGACGATACACACACGCCGGGTGACGATACACACGCGCCGGGCGTCGGTACACACGCGGGGCGTCGATACACAGGCGGGGCGCCGATACACACACGCCGGGTGACGATACACAGGCGGGGCGCCGATACACACACGCCGGCTGACGATACAAAGGCGGGGCGTCGATGCACAGGCGCGGGGCGTCGATGCACAGGCGCGGGGCGCCGATACACACACACGCGGGGCGTCGATACACACACGCCGGGTGACGATACACACACGCCGAGTGACGATACACACACAGGGCGCCGATACACAGGCGCGGGGCGTCGATGCACAGGCGCGGGGCGCCTATATACGCCCACACCGTTGCTGCGGCGTCTGTAGCCGCCCCGGCTGCCGCTGCTTCGTCCCATTCTGTAGTATGGTTGAACTTCGGTAATAGCGTGTGATTTTATCAACCGTATACGAACGTGGGAGCTGTCCGCTCTAATATTTGTATTTTTCGTCGCAAATTGACATGCCAGATGATGAATACCTTCAACGCCCTTGTTGGTTTCATGGTAAATGAGAGCTGGTCAATACCATCCTCGCCCGACCGAATAGTGTCCCGAATATTCCGAATATTCGAACGACTCTTTGATGGATTAATTGATTGATTGTATTCTGTAAGGGCCACTTTCAACAGGGACACTTGCTTAATTATATGGAGAGTTGTCGAGATATTTATGCATGTATGCTTAATATGTTTTGCTCTGATGCGTTCTATGGTGCCTTGTGTGGTATTTTTCGTTAATGTGGGGCGTGGATATGGTCTGGGGGCAACGAGTTTCTCTAGTCTTAATATATTTCACTTATTTTTGCAAGGTAGTTAGTTTTTTTCTCAGCGGTGCAAAAATGGATTTTTATTCTGTCGCCAAACGAACTATTGTTTGTGCCCAGCTTCTCAGCTTGGGTAGGTTCTCTGTGCTGACCCACACGTATTGGGCAGGACTGCTGGAATCAGCACATCCTCCGAGCCTGCCCCTGACGGGCAGGACCCTCTGGGTAGGTGTCCTCTCTGACTTGACCCAACCGGTGTCAACAAGGTTCTGAAGTATGATGGAAGGGTAGAGGCTCCGGCAGCCATGGCTCTCTCCTCCAGGGGCCTGGTGGTTCCCTCATCTCCATCACGTGCGTCTGTGTCCTGCAGGACTCTGAAGCCAAGTTTGGAGGCTCCGTCAGCGATAGCTCCTTTCTCTCCATGACGCGTGTATTTTTCCGGCAGGGCTCGGGAGCCAGGTGGGGAGGCTCCGTCAGCGATGGCTCCCTTCTCTCCATCTACAGCTCCGGCACCGGCACTGACGAGGAGCCGTTTGGACCACTGTCTTCGCATTCGTCCAAGCTCTCGCTGGCTCGCGACAACGGTCTGTATGCCCCGAAGAAATAATCGGCGTAACAAGCTGGCTAGAACGTGCTATCACTGGCCACAGTGTGACCTGAAACTTATTGATTACAGCTCAGATGATAGCAATCATAACGAAACAAAGGCCTAATTGCGTCCTAGTAACGACCGCTAATGAGCTTAGATCCGTTACTATAACCTAGTGATCATTAACATTGGCGGTGTAATGCATCACGCGGAGTGAACATAGTACGGCGACATGACTAGATATTCCGACGCATGATAGTGTCTCACTTCGTAAGTATTCGGCCAAAACAAACTGTTTGCCACTGAATTCGGCGGAGAGCAGAACAGATGAACTCGGGTTATCGAAAGTTAGTTAGCTAACAATTTTGCTTTCATTATTAGTCCATGTGTTTCCTAAACTTATAACCTTTACCGCATGCGACGATGTTGAAGCCATCTCGCCGCACGCCTTTCACATATGGTTTGGTCTGCGGGTGTTGCAGAGAGCGCCGACCTGCAGCTGGAGAGTGAGGGCCCCTGAGCCACGCGGCGGCCAAACACCGGATCGCGGTGCGTCCCCGCCGCACGCGACGGCCCCGGACCAGAGGCACCGCGCTGCCCGCCACGCTGGAGGAGGGCAGCCCTGGCACCGAGACGGCGCCCACACCGGATACAGACACAGGTACGCACCTGGCGTCCGTACTTAACCCGTACACAGGTAGCACCGGCGTCGTACTTACCAGACAGGTACGCACTGGTACAAAATGAAGACGCAGGTACGCACCTGGCGTCCGTACATAACCCAGACACAGGTACGCACCTGGCGTCCGTACATGACTGATACACTGGTACGTAAATGGTGTCTCAGGGAACAGTGACGGTGTATGCAAAGAGCGCATATACAAATAGATTAAAATAGCTCGATAGGCAGATGGCGTAGTTTTCTGGCGCACCAGAACAATGACCGCGTCTGCAAAACGCACATACAAGTGCACCGGGGTGTAAAGGTAGTGCCTGTTCTACACACAGGCGTAAGCGTGTACTTTCCTAATAATTGCACTTTAGCTACTGTTTTAAACGACGTATTGCCAGTGATGAGGAAAAGTATTTCGGTGTAGAAATTATTGGCTACATTCCCCCGCCAATAAGGTTCTGACGCAGTGACCGGGTCCAAACACGGAGGAAGTTCGCTGATTGTTGGCCGAGGCATAACGGACGCTTTGCCCTGAGGTTTGATCGGCCCAGGGTCTAGCTGACCGTGCCGAACCTGCGCTCTGGCTCGGGCTGAACCTTGGCTGTCCAGATAGATGGAATCGGTGTGATACTCCCACAGGAGCTCGATTATTATCCGAAGCATCCGTTTTTATCATTTCTCACCCAATTTATCATGTAAATGTCCGCTACCCCGTCCAGTGGCTTCTAATTCCAAACGGCGCTAACGGTGAAGTCACGGCGTTTAAGGCAAGAACGGGTCCGGTTAGGGAAAGGTGGTCTAACCCGTGATAGCCAGCAAGTGAAACACTCAACGTTAAGGGTAACAGGGTGCGGTCTTTGTCTAAACCGGGCAGACTAGATGTTTCGATAACAGTTTCTGTATCGTTCGACCTCATTATTTGGATTGGAAGAGCTTGTTAGCTTGTTTCGTAGCGTTGAACCAAGGGTGTCACCACGGGGAGAGGTGGGCTGGGGAATCAGGCCGTATCGTTTGGGAAGAGTGGAGACGGGTCTTCGTTTCCTTTCCCCTCTGCTTTAGCCGCCCAAATATTTCCTGTAACAATCATTCGTTGTAATCGTTCAAAGAGATGTTGAGTTTGAGGGCGAAGGGTTTCCCTCATTTATTTTCCCTGACCAGGGTTCCCCTGTTCAGTGCGAAAAAATGTCGCCACTCTTTCTGCCCGACTAAGTCGACACAAAGGTTTTCATCGCTTGGTCTCCCGCAGCCCCCCCCACTTTTCGAAAAGCCGTGGTGACGGCCTTACAGAAGAGACATACCCCAGTTCCTGTTCAAATCTGGTTATCATGCCACGCACTGGTTTGCAGCGGTATGTTTCAGATTTACTTCGGTAATGTTGGATAACTGGCCCGTGGCTCGTAAGCTGTATTTGCGGGATAAGCTAGGGCAAAGGAAGTAACCGGAACTTTAAGCGACAGTTCTCAACAGGGCGACGTTCACAGGAATAGGAACTTCTAGCACATGGGGAACGGGGTTAACGGGTGTTGAGTTCATGTCCTACTATGCAACGCCATATACTTATGGTTACGGATTTTTACGTTTCAAATATAGTTTGGAATTGACCTGCTTTTTTGTGCGGCTTGTCTGATTTATAGGTCTATTCATTATAATGCCTCGTCCCGTATATCAATTATTTAAGCTTAACTACTAAATAGTTATCGCTTTATTGTGTTCAGCTCAGAGAGTATGTAAAGAGGCAACTTCGCTCGCTTTCCCTAGTTTTTTTTACATGCTTTATTCTTTGCTTTTCTCCTTATAACTTACGTACATATTTATTCGTTACACTGTGTTTTTTACTACCTGTGTTCCAACTGTCGTTTGCATTATTTCGGTCTTTTCCCCCAGCCTTCACATTTTTTCTGAGCCTACAGATAAATATCACGCACAATTTTGTCGGAACTATCGTCCGCCCCATGGCCCACGACCAATTCTGTTTATAATGAGCCAACACTGCTTATTTGTAGATTAATTCGCCTAGAAATAAGTACACCGTTGCCGTTTGGATCAAGTTAACGCATTTCATCTGCGTTTACAAATTTCCCAGCACTTCTAAATAGTCATTCTCCCACGTTTCAAGAGGCTTTATGCACGCCAGCGTGAGACCACATCTGACCCGCGGCCGTTTTCTGTGGTCGTCAGGTGGCGCTGGCGGCCGCCGCTCGCCGTCCGCCAGTCCTGAGCGGGTGAGGACCCGCAGCACACTGCCGGCCATCTCAGGTGGCGCCACTGAGGAGTCGCCGCCAGCTGTGCAGCGGTCCCGCTCCAGCCTCACTGACCACCGCCTCCGGCACCTCTCGCCTCGCAAGCTGTTCTCGCGCGGCGGTGACTCAGGTGCCGAGAAACGGTCGGACGGCGGCGGATTCTTCAGCAGGATCTTTGGCTCGCGCCGCAGCGGCAGGAAGGCGAAGTTCGGCCGGGAGACGGAGCCGCCTTCTGCTGTAGAGGCGCCGGCTGAGGGGGCGCTGAGGCCGCGTGTGCAGCAGAGTCCGGGTCCGACGGAGCAGCGTCGCGACCGGTCCTCGTCCGGGACGGCGCAGACGCTGGAGGAGCAGAGAAGTGCGGACGAACAGCCGCCGCAGCGGCAGAAGCGTGCATCTGTTGCTGCTAATGCGGAGGTGGCGGAGTCACCGCAAGTTGACTCTGGGACTACGGTCCCGTGTTCAGGAATTCGTGCCGAGCTGCTGCAACAAGATATCCCCGATCGGATGAAAAAGGAGGAAGAGGAGGAGGAGGAGGAGGATGAAGTTCCACCGTCTCCAGACCCTCAGTGTGAGGCCTGCCGAGAGTCGGAACAGGCTTTGGCACGACGCCATTCCAAGAATGAGATTTTCACCCAACGCCTCTCTAAACAAATGGATGACGCTCTGACTGGTTCTACATTCAAAGATAACATTGAGTCTGAGGAAACCAGTCAGTCCGAGGGCCGCACTGTGGACAGTGATTCATCCGAGTGCAGCTCGTGCCTCACTGACACCGCGTCAGAAGGATCGCCGTGTATACTCAGGAGGCGCAACAGGACGCCGGAGGCATCGGACAGTCGGCACAGCTCGGTCGCATCCGACTTACAGAGCCGGTCCTCGCCAGGCTGGGCCGACCAAGGGCCGAGGAAGAGTCCGCCCAGAGCCGACATCGACCGAAGAACGTGGACCGAACCCGACCCGCAGAAATCCACAGCCAAGTTTGACGCTGAGTTCGTCAAATCGTCACCTTTATCGGGTGCTGAATTGCGACGGTCTTTTCCGAGGTACAGCGCTGAGGAGCGAAAGCTGGCAGCTA
Source organism: Lepas anatifera (assembly GCA_034440635.1). NCBI lineage: Eukaryota > Metazoa > Arthropoda > Thecostraca > Lepadidae > Lepas > Lepas anatifera. The sequence goes on along the minus strand of JAOTON010001718.1, from coordinate 221,535 downwards.
TTTCCAGCTGTGGAGGGCATGAACAGACGCAAAAATCGGTTATGGAGCCCACACAACCGCCGTCCCGACTGGACACAGACAAAAGGAAAACTTACACAGTTTCAGATGATCATAACAAGAAGGTTCTCGCTTCTGGCGCTGAAAAGGTTGAAAGTATGCAGCCAGTGCCTGAAAACACAGAAGAAAAGTCAGTTCCCATGCATGAGGCGAAACGCCAGCAGTCTACACCGGAAACCTACACCGAAGGGGCCAAATCGCCATCGAAGCCGGCGAGAGCCTATCGGAGAAGTCTGCCGGCAGCGTTCCTGGGAGCCTCTCAGACGCCGTCTGCGTTGGAGCAGGCCTCCAGCGTCGTTCCAGTGCGTCCAGCGCGGAGTCGTCCCAGGTCGGTGTCCAAGCTGGCCAGCGACGGCCCGGAGCGGCACTCAGCCCAGCCTCCTGCTGCTCCGTCAGCCGCCGAGCCCAGCTCCTCCAGCAGCTCGTCTCCGGAGTCGCCGCGGAGGCCGGCCGCAGGCTTCGGCGTAGTTCTGCGGTCCGTCAGTCGCACCGACCCTGTCGACTCGGGACCTCAGTCTCTGGACTCCGCTGCGCTGATGCAGCCGGAGAGGGCGCAGCCCACCCGGCGGCGTCGCTCCTCTCCAGGCAGAGAAGTCAACGCCATCGCCAGGGCGTTCCAGCCGGTGCCGGAGACCAAACCTAGTGGTGCGAGCGAACCAACAGCAGAGAAGTCCGGTGTTCTGAAGACAAGCGACCGGGACTCGGATTCGGATGGGTCAGGTGCGAACAAGCAGAACCCGTCGGAGACTGCAGGACCAGGTTGTGACGATGCTTCAAATAAAGCCGGCTCTGCAGTCAGCGATAACGTCGATACTGTAAATAAAACACCAGCCGCAGCAAAGGAATTGCACAGTGTTCCACCACCCGTGAAACCGAAACCCAGCTGTCCGAATGGAACTTTGCCGACCCAGAAAACAGACGAGAGCCAAGAGAATGACGACGATGGTGCGGTAGGCGATGCCTCCTCGCCTGCCGTCATAAGCGTGACGCCGTCTCCGTGCGTGCCCGAGTTTATGAAGGTTCAGTTGCATCCGGTGGACGCTCCGCTTCACATGGTGTCTCAGGTTGTGGTTCCGAAGCGACCGGCATCAATGCAGCTGGCGGCACCTGCCGCCCCCAAAAAGCCCACCGAACCGGCCGAACCACCCCGCGCACTCACGCAGTCCACCAGTCGAGTTTCGACTGGGCCTGTCACGACACATAACGACCCCCGTGACGGAGAAAAGGCGGCCGCAGCCGAAAACTCGGAGCCCGCCTCGAAGCCTCCCGTGCCGCTGGAGAGAAAGGTGGCAGAACCCGTTCCTGTTTCTCCACCGTCACCAGACGAGTGCAAAAAGGACACGGCACTGGCAGCCACCCCTCCGCCGCCCAGCAAATCTCCCGAGAGCGTCCGCAGCGCGTCATCAACGAAGGAGAGTCCGGTGTTGCTCAGGAAGAAATCAGCACAGGCGAGCGAAGAGTCGGAGCTGGCGAAAGTATTCAAGAGACGTTCACTGAAGATGGTGGGCACCGATGAAACATCCCAGAAGCTTCAGCCAGTCCATCCTGAACCCGAGCAGGCCAAACTCCCAGCGGCAGCCGCTCCTGTCCAGGAGAAGAAACCAGAGCAGGAGCCTGCTCCTGCACCAGCCTGGCGCGGCCAGAAACACGGTGCAGGAGTTACGAGGGACGTACCAGCTCCTTGGCAGCCGTCAGTGGACAGCAGCGCCGCGCGGCCATGGAAGCCAGCTCCGTCGCTTCCCAGCAAAGTCCGGCCGGCTGTGAGTAACGACTCTCGCCCCAGTGTGACTGCAGAGCCGCGTCCGACGTCCACTGTCGACGATGGCGCCACTGTCGCAGCGGAGACGGCAGCCGCAGCTCCACGTCCCGTCGCCCCTGTCCCAGCGCCGCGGCAGACGCCTGACAGCCGGCCCAAAGACGATGACAGCGCCTCTACCGCCGACTGGCTGAAACAGACGGTTCGCGAGCGGCGGGAGCAGCGGGAACAGCGGGAGCTGAAGCACCTGCGGCAGCCGCACCCCAAGGAGCTCATCATCGAGGTGAGCGCTGATACATTCAATGGGCTTTAGGAGGGACGCTGCAGTTGTACTGTTTCCTGGAGAAACCTAAAATTACTGGCTCCCCTTTGTTCGTAAGATTGACGCTACATTTCCACGTTTGGTGTCTAGTTAAGTTCCAGTCAAAACTCCGATGATCATAATGATTCGTCCTATATCAAGCAGCTGGGGACATTGGTCCGCCCCCGCACCCCAGGTTATGCACAGCTGATTGCGTGTCCTGTGTACTGCAGCCGGAGACACTGGTGCCGGGCCGATCACCAGCCCCCCGCAGCTCCCGAGTGCTGGCAATGGCCAACACCTTCCAGAAGCTGCAGCCCACCTGACGGGCCGCCGAGGCTGCAGCCCTCCCGACCACGTGACCCTGGAGAGAACAGTAGACGGTGTTGAGATAGCTCGGGTGACGAGCGTGCGATCGCCGAGAGGGTGCGGTTATGGTGGCAGTGTGAACCCGTGCCTGTGTCGGTGCATATATGTGGAGCTGCAACGATGCTGCAGCGTGTCCTGTCCGTCGGTTATTTTTAGGTCGTGGCTATATGCCTTCGGATACCTTTTTACACGAGCATTGAGGCGCGAAAGTGTGATGATACGCCGTTACCGATCAAATCGTGCTCCGCCGGCGAGGGCAAGATTTTATACGATTGTTATGCTACTGCTTGGTGATATGTCGTTTTAAACTTGGAGTTTAAATGTGCTTACTTCAGAAATGGAACCAATGATATATCCTTGCACGCCGTCTTGTGATGATATATTATTAGCATAACCTATTTAGAAGAGACGATGGCTTGAACGATGCATTATGAGTACCTCTGCGGAGGTGACTCGTCCATCGTTGCGAGCGCCCAGTGTCTCGGCAATATTACAGCTGTGATCACAGTCCCAAGAAAATAAACACGTTCTGCTAAAATATCTCACCAGCAGGGACCACGGGCTGTCATCGGTAACTCGCTCCATGACATGGCTTCTACAGAGAAGTATTTATTGACAGTAAACGGGTAGCGTGCTAGCCATCCATGCTCCGTATTCAACACGCGCCCAGCCGCTATCCATCTATACACCACAGCGGCGGCGGCTGCGTATAAAACTGACCTGTTGGAGCCGCCACATGGCGAAATCGCTCAACCACCTAAGTATAGATACACGTATGTCTTAATTTCATCCGGTGGACACGTCACCGCGCTCGAGTTGCGACACACCATCTGACGCAGTAAAGCTCACGAAATCACTCACACCCGGAGTAGCAGACGAAGTCTCAGGGTGGACAAGAGCTCACACTCAGAGCCTTTCGCATTCCGAGAGCGGTTCAGACAGTTACGGAAAAGTCGCACACGATTGCGGTCGTAGATAACAGCCAGAAATCATGATATAGATATGTATCATAACAGTGAATAGCCAGTTAACGGAATGCACACCATACAGCTGGTCCATGAGATAAGTAGTATATGATTTAAACACTCCAAAACGCCAAAACGCGAGGTATTTCCAAATCGGAGGTGATTTACGAATCTGTCGTTTCTTTCACTGCACCAAAGAAACAATCTGGGCCAAAGTAGTGGCCCAGCGAGCCGATAAGTTCCATGCAGTCCAAACCCTGACGCAGGATTTACAAGAGAACCCGCAGGCCATCACGGGCAGGCAAGGCAAGTCGACTGCATCATCTCTAGCACAATACGGGGAGAAATTGTTCATACACGGCGCAAGACGACATTCCTTCTCGTGGCGTAATACTCTTCTTCATGGGTCCACATTAGTTAATATCTCAACGGACGACCTCCGACTAGAAGTTAAAGATACAACACTCGGTGCACGAGATTACAGGCAATAGTCGACGTGCACAGCGAAAAACATGATGTTCGACGGATAACTGCCAAAGCTGGCTTAGGAAGATCATTCTATAACACTGATGCGCAACATATACATCTTCTCTAGGCAGTACGTCCACGGTAAAAAGATGACTATCTGCGCAGCAGTGCCTGGCAGACTGTGATTCCCGGCAGACCTGACTATCTACAGCAGTGCCTGGCAGACTGTGATTCCCGGCAGACCTGGGCGGCGACTCCCCATCGCGCCGCGCGCCCTGTGCGGTGCAAGCAGGTGGAAGGACCCTGCAGAGAGAGCAGCGGGCGTGCGGCGGTCTCCCGCAGCAGCAGCCAGCTCCTCACCGATCTCAAACACCACCTACCGATAGGTGTCTCACATCGACGGTGTAGCAGGAACATGCTGCGGAAATGGGTCACGGAAACCCCACCTACACACGACTGGTGTCACCAGAAGAGAGTACGGGTGGGTACCAGTACCGGTCGAGGACCACACCACCGACAGCCGGACAGCGGGTGGGGTCAGCGATGGAAGTTGGACAGGTCGTACCACTGTCTCGTCTCCACGCTGAGGTCGAAGCTGGCCAGCCGCACCAGCACGGTGCCCAGGAACAGATTCTCCTGCAGGTGGTCCTGGTGCCAGAGCGAGGCGTGCAGCGAGCGGCACTCCACTGCCGCCAGAGGCATGCGGTACACGATCTGTCGACGCGGCAGAACACGTCACAGTAACACAGCGGGCGTCACAGTAACAGGCCACAGCAACACAGCGGAATACGTCACAGCAACACAGGGGAACACATCACAGCACCACACGGGAACACTTCACAGCCTTTAGACTTTCCCTGGACTGGCACTCCGTAAGTAAGATAGCAGCCAGGAACGTGGAAACAGAACACGAACTCGCAGGGAAATTTCAGCTTCACTTCTGTTGTGCAAATTTCGCCTAAGCCATCCTCCTCACCATCTCCATGAAGCTAGGATGGCTGCTCTTCTTCACCACCTTGGTTTTACGCTTGGTGAGTTTGTTGGGATCGGGCAGCAGGTAGATTTTGACGTAGGCATTGGGCTCCTGTCCGTCGGGGATGGCCAGATCCTTGGCGTGGTGGACGAAGACGGAGAAGGCGTTGTTGCGGTATCTGAAGCTCAGCTGCAGCTGGCCGCAGATGTAGTGGATGTTCCGGTTGCGCTGCACCGTTGGCTTCGGCTCTGGTGTACCAAACAGGACAGAGGGTTACACGCCGGCACAGGAGGAAGTTCAAGGGTTAATACTCTAAGCGTCACATGTCACGATTGTAACGGCCAAAGAGAGTTTTCAGAATGTTGAATGCGTTTTATAGGGAACGTGGCACGTTTACATTGGGATTTAAACTGATATTACACGTAGATCGCGTATCACGTAAAATTCCTCGTTTAGAATTCCATTCGTACTAGAACTTCGCAGTTTGAGAACTGCTCAGTTGCAGAGAACTGGGATGTGTTAAGAGTGTAATCCTCCCCAACGGCCCTCACCGGATACAATTACCACCGAACAGTCGCGCGCGGCCGTCACGTTGGTAGTGGAGGGGAGGGGTGGGACTGGCGCATTCAAAAAGAAGTACGCCCACGAGGCGCTGTTACTCCGTTAAAGGTGAGCTCTGAGAGAGACCAGATGTGAGACCAAGGGCTTTCCTGTGTCCTCTACACCACTAACAGCTTAGTTCAGATCCCAATGAGGTGCCATATTTCCTTCAAGCAGTATTTCCAATCAGGACAAACAAATGGCCGGCTCTCCGCTGACCTCGCAGTTTGCGGGCGTCGATGCTGGTCTCGTGCTGGTCTCTGAGCAGCGGGTGCAGGAAGGTGTAGGTAATGTCCGAGTGGCGCACCTCGTCCGCCAGCTGCCACAGCCGGCGCAGGAAGGCGGCGATGGCGCGCTGCCGCGACTTGGCCACCTGCGCGATGTGAGAGCGGCCCAGCCGGGCGCCCTTCGGCAAGCTGCGAGGAGAGCAAAAAAAAAAAAAAAAAAAAAAAAAAAAAAAAAAAAAAAAAAAAAAAAAAAGAGAGAGAGAGAGAGAGAGAGAGAGAGAGAGAGAGAGAGAGAGAGAGAGAGAGAGAGAGAGAGAGAGAGAGAGAGAGAGAGAGAGAGAGAGAGAGCGAGAGCGAGAGAGAGAGCGAGAGCGAGAGCGAGAGCGAGAGCGAGAGCGAGAGCGAGAGCGAGAGAGAGAGAGAGAGAGAGAGCGAGAGAGAGAGAGAGAGAGAGAGAGAGAGAGAGAGAGAGAGAGAGAGAGAGAGAGAGAGAGAGAACTGGGTCAGGAGAGCAGTCTGGACCAGAAGCAAAGGCTGTATTGAAAAATATGGAACAGAAAAATGATATTCTTCTTCAAACCATGTTTTCTCAAGGCCACTTTTTCACAAGGGATGATTATAAACTATGGACGCATACCACCAAGCAAAATGATGAAACCATAAGTTATGTAAAACTCTCCCAGGCCAGCGGGAGCAGCATTTATACAGCGTCTACTGCCCATTAAACTTGTTGGTCGGTAGCGCGCCTCACCTATGAAAGTCCACCAGTGGGAAGGCGATGGTGAGCTTCTGGCTGAACTCGAGGATCTCCTTGTACGTGCGGAACACATAGGAGGGGTCCTTCTGGTTGTCGCGCGCCACGCAGAGGATGTAGATGTAGCACTTCTCCGGCTCGTACCGCTTCTGATAGCCGTAGATGGAGACGGCGCTCACCCGTCCGTCCTGCTCCATACTGCACAACAAACAACAAACCACGTCAGTGGCGTACACAAACACCCGGAAGAGCACAATGCTCACGTCTGCACAAACACTACTGCAGGGACATGTATGAGCAGGATGGCAACATTTGTCAATGTCGATGAGGCTCACAAAATGCACTGCAATAAAATAGCGAGGGGACGGGTACTTAACCCAGTTCAAGCAAGAAAATGAACAACTACTTTTAGCGCGCTCCTAAAACAAACTGTTCATATGTTGACGGAACTTTAGCAAGCCAGGGGCGACTCCAGATAATGACGAAAATTTGTATATCTCGCGTTTCCTTTCAATTTCAAAAGCCTTCAGACTCGAAACAAAATACCTAGTTTCCTATCATTCTGGATACCGACACCTGTATTCGCATTTCATATTTCAATGTGATCTTGGTACTGGTTAAACGAATGAAATTTGATACAGTATAGGCGGCTACCTAAACCCCAACTAGACTCCAAGCACTTGCTTTTCTTGCTCTCTTGGCAGCTGGAAACCTCACAAAAATGAACTTTTAAGTATCCCTCCCCAGAGCGTGCGCTCAATGCAGACCTCTCCAGTACTAAAACTAGAAAATTTGAACAAGAAACAAGGTATCAGTGTATAAGGGATAAAATGGGTAACTAGTGCTATATTTAATTTTGGTATTAAAAAATACTGAGCCGCCCCGGTAGCTCAGTTGGTAGAGCGTCGCACTCCGGTCCGCTGCTCAGCAACAAGCAGTGGTGGTGCATGTGCAGGCTTGGGATCAGTGTTCCCTGAGACGCTCCAGTGCTTAATATTTACCCGACGTAGGTCGGCTGGCAACTGACCTGTGGGGAGGGTGACCTGAGCGGGGCGTTCGTCTGTGTGCTATGTGAAACGTTAACATTTGGCTTCTAAATCAACCCTTCATTGTGGGAGTTGCTTGTTCTGGTGGTGGGGTCAGGGTCGCAGTGACAAGTCCCTTGATGACTTTAGTGAGACTCCGACTCCAAAAATCCCAAAATGGGAACACCTTGGACAAAATTTATATAAAAAGTATGCTTTAATGAATGCTTAACCTAAAATAGTATCCCTTTCTGCTCAACATTACGCAATGCGCATATTTGCAGCAGCTACGAATATTTAGCTTCACGTACAAAAGTGATAGGGCAGTTAGGCCGGCCCAGCCATTCGCGCCGGCGTCCCTCACACGGCCGCTGCGGGCCGACTCACGTGTATCGCTTGGGCACGAAGCTGAGCAGCTGGTCGTCGTTATGGTCCCCGGTGAACCTCAGCTGCGCCAGACTGTGCAGGAAGAAGTTGACTGGCGTGAACCACGACTTGAGGCTCTCCTGGATCATGCGCGCGAACACGGCGGCCGCCTCCTGCTCCACCATGGAGGGCAGCAGCGCCCGCTGGATGTAGTCGACGGCGTGCCGCGACACGCCCGGGATACCGGAGGAGGTCATCTGGGAAGGCCACGTCACCAGATCAGTCCCTCCTTCAACGGCGTAGGATATCGGATAGGAAATACGTTCGACCTGCCCACTCAGACTTTTTAAACAGTGATACTGGTATATATGATAGACTATACAGGGCGCAACGCCACTGAAGGCACTTCAGAGCACAAGACCATACTGCCTCTGAACTCGGGTCTTACATCTACCCCGTGGGTCTACCCGCTACCTGATTAGTTCACAAACCCCTGCCTGGCTGCGAAAAAAGATAGCTCCTGCCCGCTGAATACATCACCAATATGATGATGGTGGCCGGTCACTGTGTCTAGGAATATGCAACGGCTGCCTCTATAAAAGCCGAGGTTAATTAGCTCACACTGGCTGCGGGGTTGCAGTTAGTCATAGTGTATCATCCACACTCACCAGCGCGAAGAGGTTGAGGAAGATATTGCCGTGCCTCCTGAGGATGTTGAAGCCGTTGCAGCAGAGATCGACGAAGTCCTGGAAGTGAGCGGAGGGCTTGTCTCCGCGGTTGATGACGTACGCCATATCCGGGGTCAGCACGAAAGGAGCCCGGTCCCTGAAAATTTCGCCCCATCCGTCCTTCTAAGCACAGCCGAAGGGCAGTTCAACGAGGCGCTAGGTGCCAAGGTCATATGGTACTGCTAACACTCACTCTAGTGCTGAGATGGGGTGAAAAATAAAGGAAACACACTGGAAAATGAGCCTGGGCCCGTGGCAGGGATGACGAAAGCCCTCACCAGTTACATCCCAGGTAAGCCCGCGACCAACCATCGCAGCAAGTACACGACACCTGTGTGTTAAACATGTCATACTTGAACACTTGGGAGCTTCGAAGGAACACTCTAGTACGGACAATAACGGTGATAGACATGTCAAGCTGAAAAGACGGGCTACAAACGTTGAAAACACCATCTGCAGATGGTGGCACCCTAAGTCCTCACCAGTAAAAAGGAAACGTTAGCATCGCATAAGGTGCTATCACGTAACATTCCATAACACAGGACCTCAGGACGACCAAACAACAATATCTGACTGAAGGAAAATAGTATGATGGAGATCGGAACCGCAGCATATCAGAGCAAACCAGTCAGCGACACAGGTTGCAAGACAATTTCAACCTCACAACGATCGTGCACACACACACACACACGAAGTCGATTTCTCACCGTTTGAAGGCGCCAAAGCGTTGCGCGTCGCCTAGAAACTTGCCGAAGTCGATGTGGAAGAGGTGGCCGGTGGAGCGCAGCATGATGTTGTCGTTGTGTCTGTCGCAGATGCCCAGCACGTAGGTGGCCACGCAGTAGCCGGCACAGGAGGCTGCCGCACCACCGTCACGCTTTAGCTGGCAGCCAAGCCAAGGCCGCACTAACTCCACCTTATCAAATAGGCAGTTCTCTGGGTTCGAGACGCCTGTAATCATGTGTTAGAGCCCATACCAAGGAACAGCGCAGCATTACGGTAGTACAAAATAACTGGAATAACATGCAATCACACATAGGAAAAACCGAGAACTGCGGATGTTAATAGCTCACAGACCAGAGATGTTAACATACGCCCAGGTCAGGTCCAGGTCGTGGATACTACACCGCCCTAAGGTTTTTTACAGATAGCCAACAAATAGCCGCAGCCAGTGCCGCCTTACTTAGAATAAATGTTACCTGCTAGTTTTGCCATTTTTGACAATATGTTAGGCCCAGGTCAGGTCACAGTCTGGTCCAGGTCAAGTGAGCCCACCTTAATATTGTTTTAGAGGTGCAGCGGTAGTCGCAGGTTCATCCATTTAGCATTTACTCTACCTATAAAGGTCAGTGAGTACAGCAACTTGTCAACGGGACTTTTCATATCCTTGACCCGGGGTCAGGCAGGGCCATGACCTCTCCATTGGAAGCCAATAGGAAATTAGCACAAGTTCGATAAACCCACAGAGGAGTTAACAGGAACAGCGATAGAGCATTGATTTTGACGCCAGCGTGTTTAGCTTACCACTTCGGTTAAAATTATATGCAGTATTGCCTATGACGACCTTAACATAGCGTGAGGTCAGATCAACTTTAGGATTTGATCTGGCGAGTTCAAGAGATACATAATTTGACCGGGCTTGACGAGAGGATTCCAATCGCGCTCATATATCTTTACTCTGTCAGTTGTTATGACACAAAACGAAGTATCCCTTTGCATTCTTATACGAACATGTAGTGACCTCAGTGACTTTACCAACTATTTTCAAAACACTTTCAGAAGACATCGAGATGGGCTACCTAACGCCGTCTAACGCTATCTTGCATGACTGCTGAGTTCTTGGGGAGGTACCCCACTCTTTACCGGCGAAGGTGGCGCCCCCCTCCACCGGCGCGTGTTAATGCTGAAGAGCAGCTACTAGCCCGCAACTCACAGGTGAAGTTCTCCACAGCCCTGGCGTATTCCAGCTCGGAGGGGTTGTTTCTGGCCAGCCACTCGGCTATCGTCATGTCCTTGAAGGCACCGGTCAGTCCATGTTCGCCCTGGATCTTGCGCAGCGTCTCCGCACTCTGCACCATCTCAATCATACCTGAGATCGAACGGTGTCTGGTTACCGTCTGCTAGATTACGGTAGGCAAACAGAACGCGACCCGGAAGAAAAAGTGAGGATGCAAAAACAGCACAGCTTTGTTGAGGGTCTAACTACATTGGAAGACAAATGCAAATTCCCAGAACAAGAAACTCGCTTGTACGCGGACGACAACAAATCTCAAAACTGCCAGACCCAGAACGTTTAGCAAAGACTGATATTTGTTAAGAAATGCCTACAATATCAAGGGCTCACCTCGACAGTGTCCAGTAGGCAGACAGTTGAAAGTGACCATGCGAAGGTCCAGGCCTTCCTTCAACCACAGCTTGTCCATGATGCGGATCATCTGAATGGTGAGCATGTCCTGTCGAAGGTCGTCGCCCACCTTGTAGATGACCGGCACCGTCTGCTCGGGGTCGTCGGCGCTCTGGAAGACCAGCCGCAGCGGCAGCGTGTTGGAGGGTAGTAGGAGCAGGCCGGCACGTCCAGGGCGCACACCTGCAGCGCCGGGTTGAGCGGCAGCGAGGTGGCCGTCTCCGCCAGCGACTGGTGCACCGGCTCCAGCGCCCGCTGCAGCTCCCGCAGCCGCAGCGACTCCTTGGTACACTTCACGCGCTCTGCCGCCTCGTACATACCCTGCAGCGGAGCAGAGCCGGTCAGCCTCCTCCGCAGGAGCCAGGAGGGCACAGCTATACAAAACACACAGTGCCGTGTAAGCGTTCAGCTAACCAGAGCCCAGGCAAAACAGGCTGTCTTAGAGACTCCAGTAAGTTACCTTTCGAACAACGAGAGAATGGAACAATTTGAGCAGATTAATGGGATGTGCCGATCTCTCAATAGAAAATTCCCCTGATACAAACAGTATTAACATGTGGAAACTCAGGGTCGTGTACTCCAAATGACACCTGTTCAATATTTCATTTCAGCTTGCAAATATTACGATACTGAAAAGGAAATTCCGAGGTACGTCAGCTTTCCTATTGTTTTCAACCTGAATCTGCAGGAAATTAGTTCTAATTTTACACAAATACGATTTTCGCTTGCATACTTGCCAAGAGAATGCCACTATACAGTAAAACCGCCCTCTTAACGTGCCCGCGTAAGAGCAGTCCATAGCGCAAGCCGATTTCCTGCTGCCAAGATATCACCCTCCCTCTCGGCCTTTAGTCATGGCATACCTTTCCTAAACTATCAGCAAACGCTTGCGTCGGCACTCTTGAACCGGACATCTGCAGCCGACTCACCCTGAGCAGCACCTCCTGCGAGAGGAAGCGTCTGAGCATGTTTCTGCCGCAGGTGGAGCGCAGGGCGCGCTGTAGCACGGTCAAGCGGCGGAGGTATCGCGCCTCCGAGACCGAGGCCTGGCCTCCGTCTCCAGGCAAGCACTGGTGCAGCAGCCAGTACAGGTGGTGCGCCAGCCGCGGCGAGGTCAGCGCCCGTTCCAGCAGAAACCTGCCACACAGACCGGCCCCGCCGGTCAGCGCAGCAGCGGGGCGCGTGCATTGTACAGGACAGAATGGTGATTAACAACTACCTGGTGCTGCAGAGAGAACGGTATCCACGTAGACCCCATACTTCTCAATCATCACAGCAATGACTTCACGGATTTGGGACACAATTTTACTCGAGTATGTAGTTTTGAAAATATTGCAGGCGGCTAGACAACTCCACTGCGTCTGGTTTAAGAGAATGACTGCCGGGTCAGTTACCTGGCAGTGACTGAGCTGTCCCAGCTGTCGTGTTTGACGGCCTGCACCAGCTGGGGCAGGTAGTCGACCAGCTCATCACTGGTGATCGACTGCAGCCACCGCACCGCCTGGCCGCGCACTGTCTCGTCCGGGAAACTGGCGGACACAAACACTGTCAAACACCGCACCGTCGCATCCAGGAAACTGGCGGACACAAACACCGTTAAACACCCCACACAAACCCACACCCCCCGCGCCACAACCCACCCCCCCCAACCCCACAAACACCCACCGCCGGGACACAACACACCCCCCAAACCAAAAACAACCCACCCGGAAACGGCGACAAAACACCGTCAACCACACCGCAGTGTGGCGTGCAGGAAATGGCGTGCGGGAAACTGGCGGACACAAACACTTTCACCTCGACAATAAAATATCGTTCCTAACCTGGGCAGCGGCAGCAGTTTCTCACCTGGGTAGCAGAAGCTCAGTTTCTCACCTGGGCAGCAGCAGATCTGTTTCCACCTGGGCGGTATCAGATCTATCTCTCACCTGGGCAGTAGCATCTGTTTCCAACCTGGGCAGCATCAGATCTGTTTCTCACCTGGGCAGCAGGAAGTTTCTCACCTGGGCAGCAGCAGATCAGTTTCTCACCTGGGCAGCAAGAGAGTTCTCACCTGGGCAGCAGCAGATCTGTTTCTCACCTGGGCAGCATCAGATCTGTTTCTCACCTGGGCAGCAGGAAGTTCTCACCTGGGCAGCAGCAGATCAGTTTCTCACCTGGGCAGCAGGAAGTTCTCACCTGGGCAGCAGCAGATCTGTTTCTCACCTGGGCAGCATCAGATCTGTTTCTCACCTGGGCAGCAGGAAGTTTCTCACCTGGGCAGCAGCAGATCTGTTTCTCACCTGGGCAGCAGGAAGTTCTCACCTGGGCAGCAGCAGATACGTTTCTCACCTGGGCAGCATCAGATCCGTTTCAGCAGCTGTACAGCAGCAGGTCCATTTCTCACCTGGGCAGCATCAGATCCGTTTCTCACCTGGGCAGCAGCAGATCCGTTTCAGCAGCTGTACAGCAGCAGATCCGTTTCTCACCTGGGCAGCAGCAGATCCGTTTCAGCAGCTGTACAGCAGCATATCCGTTGCTCACCTGGGCAGCAGCAGCTGGATGGCGTCCACCGGCGGCATTGCGCTCCAGTCCGTCACCATGGCGTGCAGATCGGGCAGACAGGCCCACTCCCAACTGTGCGCGGCCAGCAGCACGCGCGGCAGGGCGGCCGGCTCGTCGTACAGGAAGTGGCGCCGGTCCCAGAGGATCTCCCGTCGGTCTGGCGGCACCCTGCCAGCCGAGCAGCGGGCCAAGGGTTACTCACGCCGTCACGGCTGGGGGGCGACGCAAATGAAGGATAGTCGCGGCTATGCTGTTATGAATACAATTCCTTAGCAGCTGAGGAGCGACAGCAGCTGAGGGGTGACACGAGTACAGGATAGCTGCGGCTACTGTTGCGATGGCAACTCCTTGGCTACTCAGTAATCATCGCCCCTTTCAGCGGGTACCGTTTGACAGTGTAAATGGAAAGATACACGTGCTGTGTTCGGTTCTGCCCACAGATGACGTTTAAATCAATTATTCCCTGTTTCTCCCTTCCCCCTCTGCAGCGCAGTTACGCGGTCCTTATCATTACTCCATGAAAAAACTCGTAACAGTTCTTGCCATATAGGGATCTCAGCGTTATTCCACGTTTGACATTTTTCCATGAATATATACATTCAGCATATGATATACCAGCCCATCATCTTGGCAGCACATATCCTGCGTACCCCACGCCCCACGTGCGTTCTCCAGCACCACTCACGGCGTGAAGAGGTCCGTCTCCAGCGTGTCCAGCAGCAGCATCTGCGTACTCTCGTCCAGCGAGGAGAACTCCCGGCGGGAGCTGGTGGGCACACTCTCCACTGGCGGGAACCGTACCCGGGTGCCGGCCGCCATCGCAGGGAGGTCCACCGCTACCGAGCCGGGCCAGGTCAGACACAGCCACCGACCGACCGACCGACCGACCGACCGACCGACCGACCGACCGACCGACCGACCGACCGACCGACCGACCGACCGACCGACCGACCGACCGACCGACCGACCGACCGACCGACCGACCGACCGACCGACCGACCGACCGACCGACCGACCGACCGACCGACCGACCGACCGACCGACCGACCGACCGACCGACCGACCGACCGACCGACCGACCGACCGACCGACCGACCGACCGACCGACCGACCGACCGACCGACCGACCGACCGACCGACCACTGTCGGCTGCGAGAACAGCCAGTGTTGTTGAGGGAGAGTCAGAAGCCGCTGTTGAGGGGGACAGGTCAGCCGCCACTGTACTGATGAAGAGTCCCCACCGACGCCGAAGCACAGACGGGGCGGGGGGATTACCACTGGGAAGACATCCTTCATGAATGATCCGATTCTTCACCTGAAGCCGATGCCAAATAGCTCGTGTAACTGCTACGTTTTTTTAGTTTCTGGCAAGGTTAGTGAAACCCAGACAGAGACGACACAAGCAACTTGCAATCACAATTGACCAGTTCTGATAAAGAAACTCATACACAACAATAATTCACGCATGCGCCACAAAACGAGTGGTGTCTGGTGTTCTCACTGAGAGCAGTGCACTTGTCGGCGCTGGGGTGTGTGCCGGGGAACGGCGCTGGCCCCAGCTCCTTCATCGACTCCGGCGGCCACAGCGGCAGGATGAAGCCGCCCTCCGCCAGCATCCTGCCGCCAGCGCCCCCCAAAAACGGTGACGCAGCCGATATCCCGCTCAGTGTCCGACAATATTCCACAACATCTGGCTCCGGGAACTATTCTTTCACGGACAAAGAAAATAACTGTTCCTCCATTTCCGACAAAGAGCAGACTTCCAAACTCCTCGCTAACTAAAAAAAAACTCCCATTAATTTCATATCGACGTAAGTTGCCGATACCCACCGACAAACAACACATATACAGGACACTGAAAAACAAGTGCAATGCGTAAACATCTTGAGAAAATATCAACGGCGTGTATCTTGACACCTGTTTTCAACAAAAACCACAGTGGTCAGCCTCAATCACCAGGTCTGGCAGACCACTCACCCCTCAAAGTCGAACATCTGCAGCGCGGCCCAGCCGACCTCCTCCTGCTTTAGCTGCACGGGGTCCAGCGCATCCGCCGGCTGCTCCGGCTCCAGGCCGTACACGGTCACCACCACCCGCGCCTCCCGCGGCAGACAGCACAGAGCCACGTCCGTGAACTCCAGCCTGCACACACACCAGCACAAGGCAATCTCCAGCGAGTTCTGCCTAGTAAACACAGCAGCACAGCCTCGTGTCAATTTCAACCCATCAGAGGAATGTCACATCAAGAACCTGCTGCCTAGCAAACCCAGCCTGGCAGCAAAACAGCATTGGACCACAGCAGAACAGCAATGGAACACAGCAGAACAGCACTGAAACACAGCAAAACAGCACCGCATCCAGGAAATCCAGCGTGATGAACACAGCAGCGTAGTGTCATCTATCACTTTCATTCCGTGCGTAGGAAAACGACTCGCCTACCTTGTTAATAGGTACTCACCACTCATCAAAGACCACCCATTTGAAGAAGTGTTTGGAGGGGTGCACTGGCCGGGTGTGGACGGGCTGTGAGATGCAGCGGGAGCCGTGGTACAGCTCGGCGCCCACCAGGTACTGTTCGTACCGGTCGTCAGGCCGCAGTCGGTGCAGGCCCGACACGCGCAGCAGCACCGTGTCCAGCACGGCAGTCAGCGGCCGCTCCACTGCCGAGCAAAACACACAGCCTCCCAGTCGACGGCCGAGCACAACACACAGTCCCCAGTCAACGGCCGCTCCACTGCCGAGCACAACACACAGCCTCCCAGTCAACGGTCACTCAAGGTTAAACACAACACACAGCCTGCCAGTCAACGGTCAATCCACTGCCGAGCACAACACACAGCCTCCCAGTCAACGGCCGAGCACAACACACAGCCTTCCGTCAACGGCCGCTCAACTGCCGAGCACAACACAAAGCCTCCCAGTCAACGGTCGCTCCACTGCCGAACACAACACACAGCCTCCCAGTCAACGGCCGCTCCAATGCCGAGCACAACACACAGCCTCCCAGTCAACGGCCGCTCCAATGCCGAGCACAACACAAAGCCTCCCAGTCAACGGTCACTCAAAGGTTAAACACAACACACAGCCTGCCAGTCAGCGGCCGCTCCACTGCCGAGCACAACTCACAGCCTCCCAGTCAACGGTCGCTCCACTGCCCAGCACAACACACAGCCTCCCAGTCAACGGTCACTCAAAGGTAAACACAACACACAGCCTGCCAGTCAGCGGCCGCTCCACTGCCGAGCACAACTCACAGCCTCCCAGTCAGCGGCCGCTCCACTGCCGAGCACAACTCACAGCCTCCCAGTCAACGGTCGCTCCACTGCCTAGCACAACTCACAGCCTCCCAGTCAACGGTCACTCCACTGCCGAGCACAACACACAGCCTCCCAGTCAACGGCCGAGCACAACACACAGCCTCCCCGTCAACGGCCGCTCAACTGCCGAGCACAACACAAAGCCTCCCAGTCAACGGTCGCTCCACTGCCGAACACAACACACAGCCTCCCAGTCAACGGCCGCTCCAATGCCAAGCACAACACACAGCCTCCCAGTCAACGGCCGAGCACAACACACAACCCCCAGTCAACGGCCGCTCCAATGCCAAGCACAACACACAGCCTCCCAGTCAACGGCCGATCACAACACACAGCCTCCCCGTCAACGGCCGCTCAACTGCCGAGCACAAAACAAAGCCTCCCAGTCAACGGTCACTCAACGGTTAAACACAACACTCAGCCTCCCAGTCAACAGCCGCTCACAGATTAAACACAACACATAGCCTCCCAGTCAACGGTCACTCAAAGGTTTAACACAACACACAGCCGCCCAGTCATCGGCCGCTCCACTGCCGAGAACAACACACAGCCGCCCAGTCATCGGCCGCTCCACTGCCGAGCACAACACATAGACTCCTAGGGTTACTCAAAGTTTAAACACAACACACAGCCTCCCATTCAACGGCCGATTGACGTCATAATGACGGCACAATATGACACATTGCCAATAATGCACACTACAGCTGGCACTATAGCAGCCTTTGGGCGGGAAATGAGGGTTTGGCCTGGATCAGACTTTTGACCTTGACCTGTGACAGGGATATAGGTCATACAAAGCAATGCCATCTGACCGAAACACTGGGGTCAATGACTGAAGATGTCTGCATGACCTTGACCTCGCCTGCATGAGAGGTGAACTTGATATATCACCCCAAGTATAAGGCGTTATTACGTCGCCAGACGGTTCACAGTGCGGGCGAATTGATACAACCACGCGATTATGATGATCTCAAAATACAGGCTTGACTTTGAAAGCCTACAAGTCCACAAAAACTGACCGATTCTCAAAACTCTTGCCAATCAACGCACTCATAAATCCTCTCAAATGTAGCCAATCAGCTCTCTGGCTGCCAACGGTTCCCCGGTCACCTCGGGAAAATAGGTCGGGGGGGCACCTAAGGACTCTCTCCTGCACTCCACACGTTAAAGCACAGTCCCCGTAGATGGCAGCCGCTCTACGTAAAGCAGCCACATCGGCCCTCCGGCTCCACTGCGGCCGGTGGGAGGCGCCCCCACCTGTCTCCGGGGCGTCCGGCTGCACCACCACGAAGTCGGTGCGGAACGCCTGGCAGTAGGTGCTCAGCAGCAGCCGCACCGAGTCCAGCACCGTGTTCAGCTGCCGGCCCGTGTGCTGTCGCATGTCCGCCCGCTCCTCCGGCTGTCCGCACAGCAGCGGCGCAGGTAAGGCAACGCACAGCAGCGGCACTGACGTCGGGCAACGCACAGCAGCGGCACTGACGTCAGACAACGCACAGCAGCGGCACTGACGTCAGACAACACAGCAGCGGCACTGACGCCAAACAACACACAGAAACGGTACTGAAATCACACAATACGCGGGAAAACTACACCCCGTGAATACAGAGACATTCCATAGATATATCTATATAGATTCTGTCACTAGAACAAAGCTATCCATAAGCAGGGGCACCTAGTTGGACGGCAGCCGCAGGACGGGAGGGCAGCACTGACCGGCTCCTCGCTGAGGCGCTGGCAGGTGACGGTGAGGGCGTCCAGCGCGTCCGCCACCTCCAGCGTCTGCAGCTGCCCCAGCTGCGCGCACACCGCCTTCACAGCCTGCCCCAGCCGGTCGGGCCGCACCTGCGCCTGCGCCGCGTCCGCCGCGCACCGCCGCAGCTGCTCACACTCCCGCTCCACACACTCTGCCGCGGCGTCACACACGGCGTTACACACGGCGTCACACCGCCGCAGCTGCTCACACTCCCGCTCCACGCACTCTGCCGCGGCGTCACACACGGCGTCACACACGGCATTACACATGACGTTACACACGGCGTTACACATGGTGTCACAAACAGCGTTACACACGGCGTTACACACAGCGTTACACACGGTCTTTCACATGACTTTACACACGGCGTTACACACGGCGTTACGCATGGCATTACACTGCCGCAGTCACACACGACGTTACACATGGCGTCAAACACGGCGTTACACATGGCGTCACACACGGCGTCAAACACGATTCTTATCTAGTCTTAAGTCAGATTTTGACTCGACAAAAAGTTGAGTCACAGTTGAGTTAGCTCACTTCTGGATTTTGCCTGAATCCGCTTTGACTCCACAGCTGTAAATAAATAGCTGAGTTAGAATCAGATTCAGGCAATAAACTGCCAGCAAGAGTTCAATCAACTCAATTTGTGCGGATATCAACGATGCCTTGATGACAGTAGAGTTGTAGTTTCAATTTCGCCACAAAGCAATAACCTCAGCATAATCGATCCCCAAAAACCATCCATTGCAATATAAATGTGGAATCCATTGACACCTTTCGAAATAGCCAGCCAAGCTAGATAGGCAAACTCGGTACCATGCACCATGTATGTACAAGACCGGAACGTCAGTACTATGAAGCTATGCGCGCCCACCAGTAGCGTTAGCGTACCCAGGAGGATGCTGAGCTGGTCGTATGTGACTGGGTCTAGCGTAGAGGGCGGCACCAGATCCTCGGGGCGGAGATCTCGGTCCCGGATGTCGTCCTCCCTCTGACGGACAACGGGACAACGTCGGCGACAGTGACAACTCCGACGGCGGAGCAGCGAGGTACACGTGAACCCCAGCAGGGGCTCAGTGAACTCAGGCACCACTGCACGGGCAGCAGCGGCGACGGCCCCTGAGAGCTGTGTCCGACTGACAGTTGATATCAGCATGGCAAAACACTCCAGCAGCCGCCTCGTCCCATCCCAGTCCAACCAGACAATGGATGCAAGAAGTGGTTCCGTCCCCTCCCATTCCAACTTCCATTGTGGTATTTTTTTAGCAGAAATCGTCCCTTTCTATCTCTCTGACATAAACCTGGAGATTTTCATAATATCTCGTCTAACAGTTCCCAGCCGTGTCCCACGATCAGCCACAGACCTGTAATGACGGTCCTCTGAACGTCTAACAGTTCCCATCCGTACTCCATGATCGGCCGCAAGCCTGTGCTGACCGTACTCTGTACGTCTAACAGTTCCCTCCGTCCCCATTCGGCTGCAGGCCTGTACTGACCGTCCTCTGCAGGGGCAGCGTCAGCCGGTCGGCGCTGACCAGCGTCAGCCGCACGTCCTCCTCGTACTTGATGCAGCGCTGCACGTACTGGTAGTCGTGCAGCGCCGTCTCGCAGGTCAGGTACTCGTCGGTGCCGCAGACACGCAGCACGTAGTCGGTCGGCTGGCCCGAGTCCAGCGAGTCCAGCGCGCACACCGTCTGCAGGATAACCAGCTCCACCGCGCTGCCGACTGCGCCGCCGAGCACACACCCGGTCAGCGTCCCGGGTAGGTCACTAGAGGTCAGCTCCCAGGGTAGGCTGTCCCGCTGAGCACACAAGAGGTCAGTGCCCCGGGTAGGCTGTCCCGACGAGCGCACAAGAGGTCAGCGCCCCAAACTGTGTTAAAACAATGTCGGGCCGCTTCCAACTCGCTACAAGGATACAACTCCGAAGGCATTTTTCGGATCCGACAAACGACAAAAAGGCAAAGAATGCAAGCTTGCATCTACAGCTGCAGCGTCTCAAAACTACTCCCAGCCAGCCCAAGGAAGGCCATCATCATTCCAATTAGAATTCCCACAGAAATGGCATACATTTAGATCATGCTTGCCACGCCATTTTCTATCCTGAGAATGACTCACTTTCACAGGTGAAACAGACAGGGAGGTGCGTGACCAGTGGTATATGACCAGTTTCACCGTGACGTTCAGCTTCTGGTTGGTCTCCATTGTTGCACTGGTGATGAGGCCCGGGTTGGTGGCGCGGTCGTCTGCCGGGTACTGGTCTGCCAAAACAGCATACACAGTCATCCGCCGGGTACTGGTCTGCCAACACAGCACACCCAGTCATCCGCCGGGTACTGGTCTGCCAACACAGCACACACAGTCATCCGCCGGGTACTGGTCTGCCAACACAGCACACCCAGCAACCGTCTACAGCGGAGCATCGCCGTGAAGATGCATACTGATGTGTCGACAATTCATTCCCAACACTGCATCTTTCACCTATCTTTGAGAATCCAGATTGTGTCCAGGTCATTACGAGTTCAGCTTTGAGGATCGAAACCTCATTAAACCATTACAGAACTTGTAGCAGAGATCCTAGCTCAACTCACCGAACGATCATTCCGGCAATAGCGGCCTAATTTTCAAGCCAATGTTTAGCGTCCCTCAAATCACAGGAACGCCTGCCCCGCTCAAGTCACCCCTCACCAGTCAGTTGCCAGCCGACCTACGTCGGCTAAATATTGAGCACCGGAGAGTCTCAGGGGATTCGATCCCAAGCCTTCACCAATGCACTGCCCCAGCATGTTCCTTAAGCAGCGCACCGGAGCTCAACACTCTACGAACTGAGATACAAGAGTCAAGCGGACTTGGCGTCCATACAATCAACCCATCTATATGCCATTTATTTGTTTATCCCATATATATTGATACCTTCCGGTTTGTTAAATATTTTCATACAATCCAAAATAGACAGTAAATCATTTAACTTTAGGCTTCTTGATCGGCTCACAGAGGCCGAAGTGATCGTTGAAAACGTATTGCATAAAGCACAAATTTCTCACTTCATCATATGTACTATACAAAAGACGAGCTTATTCAACCTCTGGGCTTCTTAGTTATATCACATAACATGAGACGAAACCATCATACCTTTGAGTGGCTAGAATACCACAGAATTCCGGGAGTGTCTTGACTACCTGCCTCGACCTATCATGGAAGGCGAGGCCTTACCTCTGAGAGTCTTGATCATATTGCAGAAGGAGAGGATGTCGCTGTCGCAAGAGAGGCCGTTCGTCTTGCGAACCTTGATGCCGGCCGCGCCCGAAATGAGGTTGTCCGAGGAATGTTGTCGCTGCTAAACATCGAATATAGGTCAACAAACACGGCAGTGTAGAAACACACGGCCAAGCAATACAAACACAACTCGATGGAAAACAAATTAGAACGTGACAGCCCATAATATACCGTAAGATGGGGAGGGGAGCTGAACGACAAACTTGGCACATTTTCGTATGTATCTTCCAAATGATTATAGCTTTTGAAGCTTTTGCTCTGCGGGGTGAGCTTTTTGTGCTTCATGGGCATGTGACCGCCTGCAATGTTTGTCCCCAACATAATTTCTATTACCAGTGAAAGCGAACATACACTCTGAACAGTTTGTTACAAACACGATGTCTTCAAATATCTGGCTTTTCAGTTCCTCTACTACCAAGCTACATTTAGCAAATGCTTCGGCTCTCAAATATTGCACTTGATGTCCTCGTTGCTGTAACATAAAACACCATCCTCTCCAGGCCATCTCCAGTAGCCACCCGTTTTCTCAGTTGTTTTCCCTGTGCGTCCTATTTGGCCTTTCTATGTGGCCCAGCTAGAGTAAATAGTGCCGTCCTATTCAATCGGCCAAAAATCCCCCATGCTCCACTAAACCAATCAAAGCCCTCATTCGATTCGGCTTCCTGTAATGATTCCAGTGGTCTAGATTGTGTTGCTCTAGCTTTACTAGTTCAGATTTAATGACTGAAAACCTTCACTTACATGTTATTCCTATGGTGGCATGTCTTGACCTCTAGCGACCTCAAATGTGACCTGACTAAAAGGGGTTCAAATGTTCTCTATGAGATTTGAATGTGCTATCCAACGCCGTTTACCGTTTTTTGCTATCTAGCGTGATTCTCGAAATCTTAGGGGGCGGGTACCCGCCCCCTTCACGTCAAAGCGAAGGTGGCTCAGACCCCCGTCAATGCGCGTGTAAAGAAGGGTCCCTATCATCCTTGTCAGGCTTTAGAACAAGAATGGTGGTGTCATCTCTTCAAGCAGTGGGAAAGCCGTCCGTAGTCTACAGCGAGCTCAAAGAAGTCAATTAGACAGCGACCGATTGTTCATTAATATTCATAAGCTCATCGGTGTAGATGCCATCCGGATCAGCAGGCGTGCTCCTCGCCCGTGAGAACATCATTTACACTTCACTCGTTATAAAGGTTTCGCTGAATACAAGTTCGTCCGACGAGCTCAGTTTCAAAGGCCTTTGTGTCGAGTGCATCTTGAACCAGTGCATTAAATCCACCAGCGCGTATCCCAAGCTTGCCAAAAGCATCAGCTGAATCGGTGGGACCGGTAATGGTGTCGCTGGGTGCCGGCAGAACAGGCAGGGAAATTGCAGATCCACTGCCAAATAGGCGGTGTATTCGCCACCAGACCGTAGTCGGCTGTGATGCTAAGCTTATTATTGTACTAATGTATGCGTTCAGTGATTTGCAATTAGCATCTCTAGGTGTATATCTCGATGATGCTTTGACACGTCGAAATGGTATCAAATTGGCTGCTGGTACTTATCTTTGAAAATATTATGACAGCATCGTCGGTCCGTGACGGTGCGTTTGCATTTCTCCCTCTACCTGGGCACCAAGGTGCGCCGAGGGAGCGAGCTCGCCTTGGAGATGAAAGTCTCTGCGGAGTCAATTATCCGAGAACTTTCCTCCTCATCAAATGTTGGTGCGGTGTCGCAATTCTGTAATATCAAATCCAGGACACAGTCGACGATAACTCTCTCCCAGTCGGCCCCACCCCACGGAGGTTCATTGCTGCGTTGAAGAAGGAAGTTCGCCAGCCAAATAACATCAGGCAGACCGTTCTTGAATACCGCATCCTTCATGACTTGCTAGTCAGTGTATCTCTTGACCAGCATTCTCACGTCCCAGGTCTCAAGGGGATAGAGCTAGCTCACACACCTAGTCTGGGCACTGTGGAGGCTTCCTACCACCGGAGCCAGTGAGGGTGGTTTGATACTTAATAGGCAGTTTGTTTCAGAGTATACCAGTTTTGCTATCCAGTAGCGTCAGCTCCGCTCTACCCAGCGTGGTGCTGAGCACGGGTCCGCCCACACGTGGATTAGTCTTGTCTCTGACCATCACTGATTTTGGGGAGCCAAATATTGTTGCTGCTTCTCTGATCGACATTCCAGTTAACAGAATTTCAATCGACAATGCAATGATGATGTTTTTTCAACACAGATTGGGTTGAATTAGGGCCAGGTTTTGTCCGAGAAAAACATCATCTGAGCTGTTCGAAAAACAATAATCAAAATAAATCGAGAAAAACGACTCCACAAAACATCCACATTCCCCAAAAACCACTTCTGTCATGTTTTCCTCTCGGTTCCGTTCCCGGCCTCTGATTATGCTCACGTGCAGTGCCTTGCAGCCTGTCCCTTAGCGCCACTTTTCAGTAGCAATTCGGATCTGGAACAAAGGAATGGGATGGATGAACATGGAGGAATAATAGGATTTTGATAGGACCTCTCACCATCCCCAACCCACTAACGCCCTATTTCACCGTAGTTTGGAGTGGATTCACCATCGGCCACTCGTGTTTGCTTGTTTCGTTTTTTAATCAACGGTACCAGTGGGAGCAAACACAATTAACAACGTCAAGAAGATGCGGACTTTAGTTCAAATTTAAGTGATCCATCTTCATTTGTTATAAATTGGCTAGTCTAGCCACAGCTGAAAGCACACACCAAGCGTCGCACTGACCTTGTAGGCCTGGATTCTGCTGCCGGACTTGTCGGCGAGCTGCGGTCCGGCGGGGGCCGCTCGGGGGTCATCGGACCGGGCCTCTGCTGGCGGGGCGGCAGAGGCGGCGGTTCGCTTCCGTCTCTCTCGCACTGCGGCGCCAGCGGCTCGTAGATGCTCTCGGCCGCGCGAGACGAGCCGTACATGTACTGAAACGGGTCCGACTGTTCGTAGTAGCTGGTGTCGAGGTCGTCGTCTCGCACGCCGGCTGACTTGTACACCAGCAGCTGCCGCACCTGGTCACTCAGCTCACCGTCGTCGTCGCCTCCGGCGGCGGCGGGAGGGGCGGGTCCGGCGGCGCTCTCCTGCGTCTCCGCCGGCGGAGGCGACGGCGCAGCCAGCGGGTCAAACACCTCCAGCACGGAGCGGCGCACCGACGCCTGGCTGGCGGCCGGCCAGCCCAGGTCGATCAGGTCTCCGTCGCGGTCCGGCGGCCGCCGCATCAGACTGCGCAGCTGCTGCAGTCCGTCGCCACAGTCGCCGCTGCCGGCAGCCGCGCCGTTGGTCAGCAGCGGCCCCGCCAGCAGCGCCGGCGGTGGAGCCGAGTTGAACGGGTGTGCCGGCACGCGCGGCGGCAGCGGCGGCGGCGTGCCGCCATCATACAGCCGCGCCAGCTGCTGCGGGTCCAGCCGGGCAGCAGCCGCAGCCGCCGCCGCCGCCCGCTCCGGGCTGTCCAGCTGGATCAGGTCGCAGTCCTCGTGCGGCCGCTCCGGAGGAGGGTCCTGGTAGTGTCGCGGCGGCAGCGGCGGGCACGCCTGCCGCGCCGCCGCCGTCGACGACGCTGCCGACGACGCCGAGCGCGCCACCGGCCGGCGCGGCGGCAGCGACGGCGGAGGCTCCAGACCCAGGCTGGAGGCCTCTCCGGTGCGAGGTAGCGAAGCAGAACTGCCCGGCCGCGGCCGGGGCGCTACCTCCGTGCCTGTAATCACCGGCGATTCTGCAACACAGCCACCATCACGAATGAGAACATGTAGATCGGACTTTTCACCAGTAAATACTGGTTGTAACAAATCCAGACTTATGCTAGCAAACTTCATAGGAATGATAAGACAAACTTTGCGTATTGTCAGGCAAATTCATATACTTTCAAGGACGTGATTTAGATGTGCACAGACAAAAATACCTACGCAGTGATGGTGAATCACAATGCATGTGCAAACATTCTTACTTCCACGACCTTTCTCTGGCATGTAAATTACATTCTAGTCACACAACACAGCCAAGGTACGGACGTTTCGGTGCCGGCAGCCATCTGACCGGCTCACTGACCTCGCTCGGCACGGCTTTTGCGGAGCACCGTCTCCTGGTGGAACGACTGCAGGCTGAGGCATCGCGCCCGCTCCAGGTCCTCCAGGAACTGCTGGCTGTCGCGGCTGCGAGGCGGCAGCGGCGGCGGCCGCTCCATGGAGGCTCAGCAGCGCCGCACGCCAGCCTGGCGGCAAACGACCACAACAGCTGCAGACCACGGTCATCCAACACATCACACCACGGCACACCACCACAACAGCTGCAGACCACGGCCATCCGACACATCACACCACGGCACACCACCACAACAGCTGCAGACCACGGTCATCCGACACAACACCACACCACCACAATAGCTGTGGAACACGGCCATCCGACACATCACAACACGGCACACCACCACAACAGCTGCAGACCACGGTCATCCGACACATCACACCACGGCACACAACCACAACAGCTGCAGACCACGGTCATCCGACACAACATCACACCACGGCACACCACCACAACAGCTGCAAACCACTGCCATCCGACACATCACAACACGGCACACCACCACAACAGCTGCAGACCACGGCCATCCGACACATCACACCACGGCACACCACCACAACAGCTGCAAACCAAGGCCATCCGACACATCACACTACGGCACACCACCACAACAGCTGTAAACCACTGTCATCCAACACAACACCACAACACGGCACACCACCACAATAGCTGCAGACCACGGCCATCCGACACATCACACCACGGCACACGACCACAACAGCTGCAGACCACGGTCATCCGACACATCACACCACGGCACACCACCACAACAGCTGCAGACCACGGCCATCCGACACATCACAACACGGCACACCACCACAACAGCTGCAGACCACGGCCATCCGACACATCACACCACGGCACACGACCACAACAGCTGCAGACCACGGCCATCCGACACATCACACCACGGCACACCACCACAACAGCTGCAAACCAAGGCCATCCGACACATCACACCACGGCACACCACCACAACAGCTGTAAACCACTGTCATCCAACACAACACCACAACACGGCACACCACCACAATAGCTGCAGACCACGGCCATCCGACACAACATCACACCACGGCACAAGACGGCTGCAAACCACGGTCATCCGACACAACATCACACCACGGCACACCACCACAACAGCTGCAAACCACGGCCATCCGACACAACACCACACCACAGCACACCACCACAACAGCTGCAAACCACGGCCATCCGACACAACACCACACCACAACAGCTGCAAACCACGGACATCCGACACAAAATCACACCACGGTACACCACCACAACAGCTGCAAACCACAGCCGTCCGACACAACACCACACCACGGCACACCACAACAGCTGCAAACCACGGACATCCGACACAACATCACACCACGGTACACCACCACAACAGCTGCAAACCACGGCCATCCGACACAACATCACACCACCACCAAAGCTGCAGACCACGGCCATCCGACACAACATCACAGCACGGTACAACACAACAGCTGCAAACTACGGCCATCCGAAACACAGGCAGAATCTACCACACCACCATTGAGACAGACTGGGACTGTAACAGGCTCGAGACGGTTTTCAAACGGTGACACGCATAACCGGTTATCTGTTTATCTGACCTTGCCAGGGTAAGTACCCAGCCGGTATTTTGGCAGGGGAAAGTGAAAAAGGAGCTTGGGATCGTGCAGGGGATCCAAATCTAATCTTAACGAGGTTGGAGAACGTGTTGGATTTCCCTACCGTACCAGTAACTCTTCAGGGGGTGAGGGAAAAAGAGAGCTCCCGTACGGGGTTTGATCAGGAAGTCCTCAATTGTCTCGAACTTGGGGATTGTATGGGGCTTCCCAAGCACGCCCCTCATGCTTTCAGATTTTCCGTTTCCCTGTATCCCCCTACACCGGTAAGATCCCTAAGATTACCTGATATTCCCTGTAAGATCCCCTTACACCTGTATGACGTCACACCACGGACCGGCATTCGTTCTTGGGGGGGGGCTGGAAAACTCTATGGGCTGAATTTGCCGGCCTTTGGCGATCAAAACATAGCGGAGGAAATGCAAAAAACTGCACACAGGGAAATTTTATTTCGAGTTCTAAGATTGTTTTATGTAAATTCACTCCTTTCACTTTCACTCCTTCACTCCGATCCCTCGGTGCAGGACGTGTGCTGCTGAGCTCCGCGACCTTGACCACTGGTGCGTGCCTAGTACATGCCACTGTGGTTGTCAGGGCTTATTCTAAAAAAAACTTTGATCTTGATGCATTCGTTTGCAAACCAAATTGAAATATAAAAATTGTTTGCTAACTCCCTGAAGTAAAACTTTAGGAAATTTTGTCGACACTTAAAGTTAAAACACTTGGCGCCAATCCGGAGAGTTTGGCACGCCTTTTTGAGACGTTTGGTTGAGTATTGAAAGGTAAACGTAAAACTGGTGTGTGTGCACCCAATAACGATAAGAGGCTGTACTAAAATGTCGTTTCCGTATTGTTAAAATTCAGGAGTATGTTGAGAAGCGTTACTTTTTTGAAAGCTAGTTCATTAGTAGCACTCCCGTCGTCATTGTTTTCATTGTCTCGCGCCATATTTGCATCAAACCTAGATCATTGGAAGTGGAGTACTTCCCTAGTTTCTCGGCGGTTCTCTTTTCTTCACACAGTTGCTGTACACTTTATAGTGACTTTTTACTGTTGCCCAGAAACCTGGAACTAAAATTCAGTATTGTTTTTCCTGCTGCCTCAGTCTTCTGACTGTTTTTTCTTCTTCTTAGTCTAAGTAAGGTGTGTTCTTGTCATTTTTTCTTAGACTTTGTTAAGGTGTTTTCTTGTGTCTGTTACGTGGAACTCTTCCCTCAGGAATTCTCCACTTAAAAATTGTGTTGCCGCTCCGGCATATTGGCTGGCTCCCCTTAAGGTAGAGCATCGCCCGCCTGTTACCCCTTACCACTCTTAATAGTACCCTACTCACGGCCACTACTGTTTCTGCAGTATCTTGAAGTACACACTCGAGTCCACTGGGCTACCAGTCCATGCTGTAGCTTTCATCATCACAGAACTGGACAACACCTACACTCGTCCTGGTGTCGCACATCAGATCCCAGATGTTACATCACTACCGGATGCACATCAGTTCTCGGATGCTACATTAGACACCTTTATCAATGCTACATGTAAGGCTCTTTTTTGATATTTAAGAAACTGCAACCTAGGTAATCTTATAGCTGGTCGGTTTCATACACCTTTATGTGTTTGTGTAGTTAATTTCACTAAGTAGACCTGCCCGCTTACCTCCTGATTGGACTTAGTTGGAATTGTAAACCTCAGACTGTCTTGGAACAGCATTGCTGCAATGTCTAGTACTAAAAAGCAATCAAAGAACCAAGGAACTTCACTGAAGTTCCTTGATGCTGCAATGGAGGACCTCAGGGAGCAATTAAAGTCCTTCAAAAAAGACCTAGAGACCATTCGAGATGAGATCCGCGGGATTCGCTCTGACCTAGGGACCTGTGAGCGTAGGGTGTCTGAGAGTCTTGAGTTGGGGGACTCCCTGAAGTCTCATGTTGCCAACCTGGACAGCTGTTGCGCTTCTGCATCCGAGGGTCATTCCCGGCTCCTAAGGGAGCAACACCAATTGGCTGATGCTATAGAGGAACAGTGCCAATACTCACGAAAATTCACGCTCCTCCTGGCAGGTCAAGTCATCCCCTCCCCGGAGAGAGATGAAGATACCCGCAGACTGGCGATTTCACTGATGAGGGACTACCTTGGTGTGACAGCACAATCTGATGAGATCACTGCCTGCCACCGACTTCAAGGTAATTCTGGTGAGATTTGCCTACCTGGACCAGAGAATGTATGTCTACAGCCGCAGAGTTAGACCCGAGAGATTTGAAGCCATACACGTGTATTGGAACAGAACAGAACATGAGAAGCACACACATAATCCTCCATAATATGAGGGGGCGAGCCAGCTCGGGGAGGGTGATGAAAAAAGACCAGGGATAGGATTAGATGCGCAGGGGCGCGCTCGCGAATAACGGACCGACACTGCGTGGGGAAATAACGGAGTTATATTTTTGGCGGGGGAACGCGGGACGGAAAGTACAGCGCGGCTCCGACGCGACCTACTCCAGAGTCCACTGCGAAATCGACGGCAGCGGCGTCAGGGGGAGGGAGGGGACGGCGGCGGCGTCGGGGGAGCGTACGGCGGCGGCGTCGGGGGGGGCGAGGGGACGGCGGCGGCGGCGAGATGACGCGGACGGCGCGGCGGGCGCGAGCATCAGGACGCGGATGAGCCAGCGTGGACTTCTGGTTCATGAGAGCCTGACTCCTCAGAGACTGGCAGTAGTAAAAACTCTCCAAAGCATGTCTAAACCAATCTCCTTTCACATCTTATTACACTAACAGTGGCAGAATCTTTGTGAAAACTCATGGCTCAAGCCGTCCAGTCGAGCTTACCATCCACTCCAAGAGGGAGGACATCCTCAGAGCTTGCAGAGGAGGTAGGCATGATTTGGGCCGGGAGGAAACTGTGCCCAAGAGTGTTACGACAACGGTGCCGGCTTCCTCCCAAGCCAGAACTCAGGAGGAAACTGTGCCCAATGGTGTGGTGGCACCATCACCAGCTTCCTGCTCGGTGGGAGCGAAGGGGGAAACAGACTGGGCGGCATGTCTCAAGGTATCGTGTGGTCCAGCGTTGGGCTGGGGGCACCGGTCTGACTCTGCGGGAGGAGGTGGCTGGTGCTGTCGGTGATGCTTCGGGTCGGCCCTGTGGGGGAGCCCGGAGGTTAACCATCCGCAGTCTCCGCTTGGGGCTCCCTGCCCCCCCCGGCACAGTGTGGGGGGCGGACTCAGTCGGCTTCTCCCGCTGATGAGGGTTCTCTTGATAAAGTGGCTCTACAGGCTCCGCCGGGCTTGCCACCTGTTAGTGGGGTCACTGCGCCCTCGGTGGGTTCTGCTGCGGATGGGGTATGTGCTCATGAGGCTGACCCTAACCGGGGATTAGTTGGTGCTGATTCTGATGAGGGACCAGCTGGGCCACCTGACATGAGCGTGGGTGGTGCTCCGGCACCTACTGCACAGCATGGCTCATTTCTGACTGGTGTGGTACCTCCCCTTCATCTGCCTCCACCTGGCTTCATTCGTGGCCCCGACTCACCTCTGGCCTCTCATCTGAATATTTCCCGCTCTCCCATGAGCATCACTGACCACAGATAATGTTTGAGTTCGGTGCTTTCCTGTCGCCATGAGTTTACTCAATCTCCCCAATTCTCTAGTGCTCCTAGGGTGTACTGTTGTGGATGGTCCTGTTTGCTCTTGCTGTTCAAGGTTATATTACTCTATGATAAGCATATCTAGTCTGTATATGGTGGGTCTACTTGGTACTTGGTGCTTTCTTTTGCCTAGAACCCTCAGTAGCCGCACTTACTTTATATTCTAATCCTAATTTCTGCATGTCATTTAACCCCCAGTGGATAACTGATCAATACCCAAGGTTTAAACCTTGTTATTCCAGTGCTGACCAAGCTGATTTTGTTCCCCCCAATTTATCAAACTTGTTAGACTCATGTAGTTATGAAAGCTGTTCCCAGTTCAATAGCTCAGGGATAGTCTCTGCTCATTGTTTCATCCTCCATTTCAATATACGCTCATTACCAAAAATTTTTGATAACCTCCAGCAGTTGATAAATACTTTGAGCCCAAGGCAACATGTTATTCTTGTAACAGAATTATGGCTTGCTCCAAAAGCTCAAGAATCTTATGCTTTAGAAAACTATGTTTTTGAATATTCATCCCCTCCTGAATTCAGGGGCAAGGGTGCTGGTTTTTTTATATGAGACAAAATTCCATAAAAAAGAAGAACAGATATGGTAGCTTCATGTCTTCAACATCAATCCATTTTTCTGAAAATAAGCAACATTGTCCCATTTCAGCTCATTATAGGGTCCTGCTACAGATCTCCTTCCTTCCCCTCGGTCATTTTTGTTGATTATCTTGAAGGAACATTAGAAGCAATCTCCAAGGAAAAGAAAATATGCATTTTTGGGGGAGACTAACTTAGATCTTCTTAAATTTCAAAATTCTGAACTTATTTCAACTTACATTCAACCACTCACCTCTTATGGCTACTTCCTTTGTATTTCTTTTCCCACCAGAGCCACCCCGTACTCTAAAACTCTTATTGACAATGTTTTCACTAATGACATCTCCCTGATTCGCTCATCTTCTGTCTTGACTTCAGACATTAGTGATCACTTTCCAATTACTCTGAAACTTCATTGTAAAATGAAAGCTTCAACAGTCCATCACGTAAACAATATTTCATTTGATTTCAGGAACACTGAGGCCCTAAAATTTAACATATCTTCTAAACTAGATGTCATTTTGCAATTCAGGATCCCTCATTGGCGGCTGAGTTTGTACAATCAACTTTGTCAGAAGAGATAGCTAAACTTTCAATAAAAAAGACAGGTAGAAAACATGTCCCAAAACAGCCCTGGATTTCTTTTGCTCTCCTCCAATCAATCAATAAGAAGAACGACCTCTATACAGAATACATTCGCTCCCTGCGCCCAGATGATGAAAGAGCCTACAAGGATTACCGTAACATCTTGGCCAGCACCATTCGAGCAGCTAAAAAGGATTATTAGCAGAAAAAATTGGAAGAGGTACAGTCCAGCCCTAAAAAACTTTGGAGTACATTGTTAGATTTAACCCATAGGCGTAAAATAAAAAGTAATCTTCCAGAACAATTTCAGACAAACAACCAACTAGAAGTGGATCCACAAAAGATAGCCGACCATTTAACACTTTCTTTACAAATATTGCCTCAACACTAGACAATGCTCTTCCGTCGTCCACCTTGGATCCTCTGCAATTTGTCCCTAACTCCCAGAGCCAGCAATTTTATTTCAGCCCTATTGATGCAGCTGCAATTGAATCAATTATAGCTTCCCTTAAATCAACAGGAGGTGGATCTGATGGTATCTCATCTAAAATGCTTAAACTGATATCCACCTCAATATCCCTTCATTTGGGCTAACTATTTAATCTTTGTCTCTCTACTGGAGTTTTTCCAGATCAGTTTAAGCTTGCGTTAGTGGTTCCCATTCACAAGAGTGGTGACCACTCTAACTGCAACAATTATCGACCAATTTCCCTACTCCCGATTCTCTCCACGGTGCTCGAAAAAATTGTCCACTCTGAAATTACCCAATTTCTAGCCGAACACAACATTATCTTTCAAAACCAATTCGGATTCCGCAAAGATCACAGCACATATATGCCTATTGCTCTTTTGTATGATAAATTAACCTCAGCCCTTGTCTCCAAAAAAGTATGTGCTACAGTATATTTGGATTTCTGCAACGCTTTTGACACCTCATCATCATCATAATTGGTGGTTTAGGGCGCGCCGACAACAAAGGTCATGTGGCGCCCATAACACTAAGTAAAATATATACAGAAGCGTTTCAACAGCTCACGGGACTAAAGTTGTGTCAAAAGTTAAAAAGCATGAAAACATAAATAATAATAATAGAATAGCACATCGTCAAATCACAACCTAGGTCGGCGAGTAAATAACTCCCCCAAAAGAGACACCAACGAGGGTGATCCCCCAGATGTCGAAGCCTCTCAACCTCATAGTCCGGGCACTCAACGAGAACATGGCTCACACTCAGCAGGTCGCCACAGCGCGTGCAGTGCGGCGGATCCTCTCTACTCAAGCGGAAAGAGTGTGTGGCATGAGTGTGGCCAATCCTCAACCTCGACAAAATAACTTCCTCTTTTCTGGATCCAGCACTGCTAGGCCATTTCCCTAGTTTGGGTTTCACACTTCTCAACTTGCTCCCCTGGGATCCTCGTCCCATCGCCGCTGCCAGCTACTCATTACAAACTTCTGAACAGGAGCATACAGGTCAACGAATGGAATATGAAGGCCAGGGGAACATCACGTTCCACTGCAGCCTTTGCAGCTGAATCGGCCCGTTCATTGCCGCTGATGCCACAATGGCCTGGGATCCACACAATCTCGACATTTTTCCCCCTTTTCCTTTAGACCGTGCAGATTCTGTCTAATGAGGACCAAGAGAAATGATGACGATGCGTTATAAAAATAAACGACTTCAAAACCTGTAGAGAGGACAGTGAATCAGTAAAAATGACAAACTGTCTCGCACTCGACCTAGACACCTGGTCCAAACAACGAAAAATCGCAAACAGCTCAGAGGTAAAAACAGATGCCTCGCACGGTAAGCTAAAACCCCTTTCGACACCTTCACCAACAAATGCACAACCCGTGCCACTGTCACTTTTCGAGCCATCGGTGTAAAAGCGAACGTGATTTTCAAAATATTCAGAGCAAAAATCCATAAATAGCTGGCGCATCGCCTGAGGAGGCATATGTTTGCATTGTTCGAGTAAGTTCGTATTTGTGTTCACTTCCGACACAATCCATGGTTCAACAGAAGATACATCATAAGATTCAACAAGGTCTGTATCAATACCAACCTCTGTCAGCCAAGCCCGGACCCTCACCCCCGGATGGCGGACAAAATTCTGCTTGCAAAACTATCAAAATATGGAATTAATGATGTTAGCCTAAAATTATTTGAATCCTACCTTTCCAGCAGAAAACAAATACTGAAATTTAACTATCAGATCAGATATCCCCAGATCAATGTCACTTGGTGTGCCTCAAGGCTCTGTCCTGTGGCCCCTTCTTTTCCTCCTTTACATCAATGATCTACATAGAAGCTCTCCAACTCCCACTTTCTACCTCTTCGCGGACGACACAACTCTCTTCTTTGTATCAGACTCTCTGCAGACCCTCCAAAATGATATTGACTCTAGTATTTCAGATATCTGTCAGTGGTTGAACTGCAACAGATAGACCCTGAACGCTAAGAAATCAACTTTTCAGTTATTTTACCATAACCCAGAAAACCGACTCAAAGTAAACAGCATACCTCTCACAAGAAAATTTTCAACCAAATACCCCGGTGTTTAAATTGATGAGGACCTAAGGTGGACGACCCAAATTAAATCTGTCGAAAATTCAGTCTCCAGAAATATTGGTATCATAAAAAGATGCAGTCACATACTAAATTCCACTCACCTTTTCCTCTTATATAATGCTCTTGTTTTGCCATACCTGACATATTGTATTCAGCTATGGGGTAGTACCTTTGAGTACAAATTACACAGACTCATCACACAACAAAAAAGGATAGTTAGAATAATTGACTGAGCCGATAGACTTGCACATACAAATCTAATATTTAAACAATATGGTATCTTGAAGCTAAAAAAATCTGGTAGAATTCACCCACTTAAACCTCATGCATGACTTCCTTTGCGGCCGCCTTCCATCAGCAGTATCTGACTCTCTTACACTCTTTACCAACAATAGAATACAAAGAAACACACGACAAACTCAACACCTTGAAGTACCTTTCGCCTCAACAATGTACCGTAAATTTTCCGTGTTTGTATCTCCTCCGAGAACGTGGAACCGTGTTGTTGCCCCCAAAATTAGAAACTTGCAACACATACCAAAATCTAAAACTTTCTTTAAAAAAGTAGCAAAAAAACTATACATTGACAAATACTAATTCCCTAACTAAATTTTCATTTATAACACCTCTTTGGTAAAACTGTAGTATCTGCATTGAAAACTTAATAGTCTTAGTTTGCCTATCACTCCTGTGCGTGCTCGTGAGCCAGGGTAGCATGCAAATTGAGAGTAACAATGCACACTGTACCAAAAGCTAACCTTTCGCTGGAATATTCGCGGTACAAATTGACTGGACAGTCCTGGGAGACTTTGGCACCCTCCTGTCGATCCGTAGTCATCTCCCCAAATCCGCGCAACCAACAACTCACCCCAGCTCTCCTCCACCTACCCCAGTCTCTCTCCCTCTCTCCCTCTCCCTCTCCCTCTCCCTCTCCCTCTCCCTCTCCCTCTCCCTCTCCTCTCCCTCTCCCTCCCCCTCCCCTCCCCCCTCCCCTCCCCCTCCCCCTCCCCCTCCCCCTCCCCCTCCCCCTCCCCCTCCCCCTCCCCCTCCCCCTCCCCCTCCCCCTCCCCCTCCCCTCCCCCTCCCCTCCCCCTCCCCCTCCCCCTCCCCCTCCCCCCCTCTCTCTCTCTCTCTCTCTCTCTCTCTCTCTCTCTCTCTCTCTCTCTCTCTCTCTCTCTCTCTCTCTCTCTCTCTCTCTCTCTCTCTCTCTCTCTCTCTCTCTCTCTCTCTCTCTCTCTCTCTCTCTCTCTCTCTCTCTCTCTCTCTCTCTCTCTCTCTCTCTCTCTCTCTCTCTCTCTCTCTCTCTCTCTCTCTCTCTCTCTCTCTCTCTCTCTCTCTCTCTCTCTCTCTCTCTCTCTCTCTCTCTCTCTCTCTCTCTCTCTCTCTCTCTCTCTCTCTCTCTCTCTCTCTCTCTCTCTCTCTCTCTCTCTCTCTCTCTCTCTCTCTCTCTCTCTCTCTCTCTCTCTCTCTCTCTCTCTCTCTCTCTCTCTCTCTCTCTCTCTCTCTCTCTCTCTCTCTCTCTCTCTCTCTCTCTCTCTCTCTCTCTCTCTCTCTCTCTCTCTCTCTCTCTCTCTCTCTCTCTCTCTCTCTCTCTCTCTCTCTCTCTCTCTCTCTCTCTCTCTCTCTCTCTCTCTCTCTCTCTCTCTCTCTCCCTCCCTCCCTCCCCTCCCTCCCTCCCTCCCTCCCTCCCTCCCTCCCTCCTCCCTCCCTCCTCCCTCCTCCTCCCTCCCTCCCTCCCTCCCTCCCTCCCTCCCTCCCTCTCTCTCTCTCTCTCTCTCTCTCTCTCTCTCTCTCTCTCTCTCTCTCTCTCTCTCTCTCTCTCTCTCTCTCTCTCTCTCTCTCTCTCTCTCTCTCTCTCTCTCTCTCTCTCTCTCTCTCTCTCTCTCTCTCTCTCTCTCTCTCTCTCTCTCTCTCTCTCTCTCTCTCTCTCTCTCTCTCTCTCTCTCTCTCTCTCTCTCTCTCTCTCTCTCTCTCTCTCTCTCTCTCTCTCTCTCTCTCTCTCTCTCTCTCTCTCTCTCTCTCTCTCTCTCTCTCTCTCTCTCTCTCTCCCTCCCTCCCTCCCTCCCTCCCTCCCTCCCTCCCTCCCTCCCTCTCTCTCTCTCTCTCTCTCTCTCTCTCTCTCTCTCTCTCTCTCTCTCTCTCTCTCTCTCTCTCTCTCTCTCTCTCTCTCTCTCTCTCTCTCTCTCTCTCTCTCTCTCTCTCTCTCTCTCTCTCTCTCTCTCTCTCTCTCTCTCTCTCTCTCTCTCTCTCTCTCTCTAATAAAAATGTCTTCGGCAGCTGTTATGATTCTGTCGTGGGCAGCCTGCTGCATTGGCGATTGTGCCCCGAGCGGGCACTGCAGACCGCGCTAGTCGGACGCGACCATAGCTGGCTGCGGCTCCCGACGGCGGCGCGGCGCTGGTGCTCGGCAGCGGTCGGCGCTATGTTGACCGCTGGGCGGCGGTACAGTGACCGCTAGGCGGCGCTGTGGTGGCCGCTGGGTGGCGGTGCGGTGGCCGCTGGGTGGCGGGGCGGTGGCCGCTGGGTGGCGGTGCGGTGGCCGCTGGGTGGCGGTGCGGTGGCCGCTGGGTGGCGCCGGTGTTTGACCGCGGTGTGCTGCTGGGACAGCTGGTCGGCCCTTCTGGGGCCGCTTCTCGGCGCTGCTGTTGCGTTGCGGCCTCACGATGACTGATACACTACCCGTGAACAACCAATAACCCATGAATTTTTTAAATTTTTTTACTTTTTTCTTTTCTCTTTCCCTGTCTTTGTTATGATACAAACAACTTACAAAAAATTCTAATTGAGCATACAAACTACACCTCATCTGCACTTATTGTTGCCTTGTGTGCTCTTTTTCGCCTGTGGGTATGTATGTATATGTGTGTGTGTTCAAAAGATATGTATGGATATAAATAGAATTAGGTTTAGATTACAAATTTAGAAAATTGTAAATTTAGCTTTTGAAAGGCGCCCATTGCCTGATCTTCTTCACTTCCAGGAACTTTATGTCAATGAGAAATTTCTTTGACCTGGTATCTTTAAACCATATTTCGCTTCATGACAAATATGATGCTTTTGAGACAAAATATCTTTTCCAGGGCAAGTTTAACTAATGATTTTCGTTTCTTTTTGTTATTTCTTTTTCCCTCGGTGATTACGCGGACTGACTGCTGCCCCTGCCAAAGTTTTGATTAAAAAACCAAGCACCGCACGCTCCAGGAGCAAAGAGGGGGGAAGAGCGCGACTCTGACGCGTCCCACTCCATACTCGACCGCAAAACCGATGGCGGCGGCGGGAGGGGGGTGGGGGACGGCGGCGGCGGCGAGTCCGAGCGGCAGCGGCGGCAGCGAGTCCGTGCGGGGCCCCTGGTGGTATATACCGCAACTGACACGGTAGCGGAGAATTTGATGGCGCGGCGGGCTCGAGTAACATGGAGCGAGGCACATGAGCCAGAGTTGAGGGCGAGACGAACGGACGGCGTTTGCTTAACTGGGGTGCGAGGATAGCGTTAGTGAAGAGATGGAAGGAAAGGCTGTTTATTTTGATTCATAGGAACTTTTGAACTGTGGTACTTATAATGTAGATTAGCCCGCTGTCATTCTATCTGGCAACATGTGTGAAGCCAGCTACCATGTTACCCTAGTTGCTGCCTCAGGAGCCCCTCTCTGCCCCAAGCGTGACCAAAAGCTGCCCCAAATTGGTATGTCTGCCCTGAGGCTGCCCAATGAGATCTAGTTGAATTCTGCCACGTTCTGCAGACTGGCCCCGGCCACCAAATTTCTGCCCCAACTGGAGCGGGCTTTAGTCTGCCCCAAGCGCCTCGTCG
Organism: Lepas anatifera; assembly: GCA_034440635.1. Taxonomy (NCBI): domain Eukaryota; kingdom Metazoa; phylum Arthropoda; class Thecostraca; family Lepadidae; genus Lepas; species Lepas anatifera. The sequence continues at coordinate 182,738 of JAOTON010001718.1, read as the reverse complement.
AGTTGCCTGCCACGTTCTGCAAACTGGCCAATAGCCAGACTTTATAAATGCAGTAAAACCCTTAAAGGGAATGTGGCACCTTGGGCGAATCCTGGAATTTAGTGTTATTAGGCGTACTTTTAGTAAAAAATAATGAAACTACTCACAATTTCTCTGAAAAATGTGCAATAAACTCAATATTTGGTTTTTAAAAATACTCCTCTAGAAAAAGAAATAAATATCAGCCTGTGGATGATGTCACAATCTGGCAACCACCACCATACTTGAAACGCTCCAAGGGCTTCGATTGGCTGATCATCGTGACGTCAGCATATGTCGTCACACCAGTAGCTCACAACAATGGCCGCCGGTGACGGGGGCTGAGGGGGGCTGGTGTCAGGTAGGTTTTAGCTTTTTTCTACGGAAATATCGAGGTTCCAAGACAAATGAAATATGGAGTACCGGGTTTTCCGACCTGCTTTACAACTTGGCTATCTCAGTTAAAATCACGTTGTGAAGGTGCCACATTCCCTTTAATTATTCAATAAATCTAAGCATCTCTTAAAATTTCATTTTTATTATTCTACATGTATTTCGTCTTTAATAAATACCCATGTATCTCACCATAACTCTCATAAATGCACTGCACAACTGTTTCGACAATTTTGAATCATGGTTGGAAAAGTGTGGCTGTGAAGAGTGTAGCAGTTACTGGGGGTTTTCAAGTTTCTTCAAATATTTAACAAAAGCAAGTGTGCTATACATTGCAAATGTGTATATACATATATATATATATATATATATATATATATATATATTAATATTCATTTAAATGTCACCCTTTCAAAAAATATATTCGAGGGAATGCTGGTCAACATAATAAGCTCACCAAATTCCACATTCGAAATCATTTTGTCTCACTTCCAGACATCAGGCTAACTCACCTTTGATTCCCCGATGAAAATATACACGACCCACGCGTCTGCTTAGTAATGAAGGCCAAGGAACCGGTAGTCTGAAGTAGTTTTGTCCAGCGGTTGAGTTGCCTGCAATCGAAGTTATTAGACACTCCGTGTGGGCAACAGCAGCAGATGAAGAAGCATGGTAAGCAAAGACAATAATCTATCTGATATCATATCTTATTTCTTCACCACGCACGGTCATTATTATTAAATGGGTAAACTTTCTCAATTTCTTATTCTCCGCGTGCGTCGCGGCAGCGGCGCGTGCGCAGCCACCTTCATTTGTGCCACCTTCATTTGGTTAGTTTTGTTGTTTTGCAGTAATGGACAGTGATGCCGGATATAAAACTTAGATTACCTCTAAAGCTGTGACCTAAGCCCTTTTAGCTTCCCCAGAATCCTCGCGCCCTCCCCTCTGGTTTTTCGGCGGGACCAGCAAATAGCGCGGAGCTCCGCCGAACATGGCAAACCTGATTCCTGATCAATTTCGCAACTTCTTCAAACATTTTTAACTTTAGGTCATCTTAGGTCAGTTCACCAAGTCAAGTCAAGTTAAGTCACCTCCAAAAATGTTTGAAGTGGTAGGTTGCCAAAATATGCAAGGCAGGGGCGGGACCCGAGTTTCGGGGGGCGAGGGCAAACCCATGTCTGCCTCTCCTCCTGGGGGGTGGGCGGGTGGAGTGGGACGAGCCATTTGGGTGCTCGACAGACCTAGTATAAGCTACCTCTCCAAGTACATGATCGCTCTCTAAGGGGAGGGGGAGGGTGGGAGCGAAGATTTAATTGCCGATAGACCAAGTTTACACACTTTTTTCTAAAATTTCTCCCTTGGGGAGCCAAAAGATAGTTTGGCCCTCTTCCAGCGCTTTTGGGGGCCATGGCCGGAATTCCCCCCGCGTCTGCCAATGATGCAAGGAGAGGTCGTTAGGTATGGTCTATGCTAGTGATAGATCTGTTCAAAACCCACAAATTGCCCTGAAGTATATCTTTTGCAATGACTAACCAACTAAATTTTGTAAATGAGCAGTGTATTGACTATTATGCTATTATATCGTTCATTATTATGTTCCACATTTGCACGCTCAGCCCTCGCCCCACCGGGGCCATCGATGGCCCCTAAGGTTTTCCGGGATAGCAAAAAAAAAAAAAAAAAAAACGACGGGGCGGATCACCGCGGTTGAGGGCTCTACCTCTTACTGCATCAATTTCCCACCATTCCTTAAATTTTTTACCCCGGGTCACCTAAGGTCAGGTCACCAGGCGAGGTCAACCAAGGTCACCTCACTTCAACTTTAGAGCTCTATAAAAGCTACATTTCGAAGTCGATTGATTTGAAACTTCCTACACTTCATGACCCATCCAGGGTCTACAAGATGTATATCCGGGATTTTTCGATTTCATGACCTGAGGTCAGGTCACAAGGTGACCTCTCCCATTGAAAAAGCATGGGAAAATCTGTCTTATGATCTAAAAGTCACAAAAACGATTTAAAATACACGGCTTGGTCAGAAAAGCGTTACTGGACACCCTTTCACAGATTCCAGGGCCATATTTGCCCTTTGACTTCTCCGAGGTCATCCAAGGTCACCAGGGGGTCAAAAACAGTATTTTGACAATAACTCTTGACCTAATAAAGCTAGAGCGCTGAATCAAACACCATCGTGTATGTCTTGTCACTGGCTTTCGTTTGATATACGGCAAGGTCACTTTCTGACCTTTCGTGGCCTCAGGTCATCTTAGGTCACGGTCACCTCTGGAGGTCAAACCACTGGCGGGAGGTCATTACGTTCCACATAGCGGAAAAAGGTCTGGCATTTTCATATCCAATGTACTTTACCACATCTCCATAGCTCTAATGGCATAAGAGTTATGCCTAGTATGCTTAAGCATTGCATATTTGAGTGAAAATAGACGATCTTGACCTAATTTGACCTCTGGAGGTCAAACCATTGACCTGAGCGCTAAAACATACAAAGTAATTTCTTACTGAATTCACGCGAGCTTTCTAATGCACTTCGCAGATTTGCGCTAACGCCCATACTTTCGGAGTTAGAGGGGGCATCGATGGCCCCCGGGTGGGGCGAAGGTGGCGCCGGACCCCCGGTGGGGCGCGGGTTAAAAGGCCCGTGAACTCGATCCATAAGAAAATCATGCGTGGAGCCAGTCATGACAAACAATTGAATTGATTGATGGTTGGAGTTTTAGGGTACGTCAGCTGCCATGACGTCAGTATATTCTGATCGAACTACAAACTATGTCAAACCGCATCTCTCTCACATATCACAAAGCCTGCTCGATGTCCACGCAAACGTTGTCTAAAATATGTTCCAAAGGAACCGGCGGGAAGAATCGACGCTGGCTTCGTTTCAGCTGGCCGGAATTGTCCGCTACAGATATAACAGATTGAACAGACGACGGGACCGAAAAACTGTCAGGATAGAAGCCGTTTCTCACTTCGTTGGTCACCGGCTTCTGAACTGTTGGACAGTGAGGCGGCTGCCTCAGTGCTGACACATGTTGGAGGCGGTGCTGTTTAGGAAGTGTGCGTGCGTGGCCGACCCTTAGCATGATTAGGCTCAACCGAACATTAAAACGTGCACAATAACGTCACGGCAATCACAAAAAGATTGAATTAGAGATGAATTGAAGTTGATGAATTGCTTGTATGTGTTCGTATCTGATTCAGTTGTGTCGCTTCAAGCGCAGGATACTCAGCTGTTCGTGCATGTCCAACACGCCCCTGGATGTCTTGACCCCTCTGAGGCATTTCGGGCATGTCCAGCGCTCGCCGGGTGGTCCAAACCCGGTCACAGCCAGCCGCTGTGCCTAGCAAACCACTTCAAAAGGAAAAGAAAAAAATATTGTTTTCTATATATTCTCAAAGTTTCAGAAGAGACTCGTATGCGTGAAGCTGAGAAGACAATAGAACAGCATTGTTCTACTCCACAGGGCGCTCCCGCAGTCCTGTCGCACATTGGACACCGCACTGCAGTGTTCCAAACTCGTCACACCTTGAGAGCTTATCACCTCACTCGAAATTTATCGGTCGTCGCGCATTTGTTTATCATACACATTTTCCGCACAACACTCTGAGGGACACATTCGACGTCAGTGAAACTCGCTGCATATGGCAACAAAAACTAACTTATCTCCTCTTTCTAAAAAAAACGTCTGAACATCTGAGCTACCACATCATCCACAACGCAGATGCGGGAACAGTCGGCCATGGGTTGGTCAATACCCAGTTTCTACACTTGAGTTTTCCTCAGACCGTGCTGCTTGCAGCCTGTTGCCCAGCACCGGCCAGGCTCCCCAGACGAGTCCTTCTATGCACTGCTGTATTTACAAAAACAGAAAATGGGAGCGCTCCTGTTCAGTACAGTGAAAATTAATCTTCACGTGTTCAACGGAAAATCAAATGAAAAATTGTAACACCCCGAAACTGATTTTTAATTTTCCGTGAGATTCATCTCACCAGGGGTGTGGATTTCCTAAAATAATTCGGAATGCTGACTTTCAACCAATGTTAATAGGGGCCACATGCAAAGATACGTAATGTTGACTGTATCTCAACCCTCAGGCTGTACTTTGGAACTATTTAAACCAATTGAAAGACCCAAAAACAAAAAACAATAAAAGTCAAATGATATTTTTACACTAATTCAACGTTAGATTGGGAGTGCCCGGGCACCCCAAATGAGACACAAATCCCCACCCCTGTATTTCACGTTTCAGGTCCCAGCCACACAGTGTGCCGTCTCACACGGCGAAGTAGCATGCCCAGACGAATGTCCCGTTACCATTGTACAAGACCTGCCGCCGTTCTGCAGTTACGAGGCAATACACCCTATACCATTGAACTGACGGTAACACTGGTTGTGGCAACACAAGCACACGCGCGACGATGCATGTCTGATGGCGTCTCCACAAAGCACGCCACCCGCGTTGGATGCCCCCTTCCCTCTTCCGGTGGCGGGGCTCCGCGGTCAGCAGAAGCGCTACCAGCCTAGCGGGCTTGGTTTGGCAGCACGACACGCCTCGCCATCGGCTGAGACACCCACATCGTCACCGGTTAACGGAGTCGCCCAGTCAGCTGAACGCATGTACTCGGCCGTACAGAGAACATTAGATGCAAAATTATCGTTCATCTGTACTTCAGGGGAATGGTTCACTTTTGTCATGGGTTTTGAACAGACAAAAGTTTTGCAGAGTGTGGCGAGAAACGCTATTGGCATATTTAATTACACCAAAGCATTAAATTTGCACATAATTTTAAGTACGAAATAAAAGGCACTAATGTCTCAATGTAAGCCATTGAGGAATCCTTTCCACCTGGTTTCAACAAATCGACCTCAGCCCCACCCACTTATGGAAAATGGCATGCAAACAAGTGAGCCATCCCTACTATGTACATACCTGCTGTACCTATAAATCTACAGCTTCACGTGGCGTAAATTCCAAAGACATTCAGCAGTTTTTCTGTGTCTGAAGACATGGTCAAAACTATGTTGTATTCGACCACTGCCCTTGGTTTTGAACTTTGGAAGAAACATTTGAATTGCATATGGAATATTGATTGCGGCACCAGGTCCACGCGAGTTCATGACCAAGGTTTATATTTTGCGAGCGCCGAAGCATGCAATTTTGATGAAAAATTATAAACATACTATATTCTTGTCTTAAGCGAATCAATGTGAAAATAAAATGCGGTTTCAAAATTTTCACACTTCTTTTGTCTAAATCAGACCTTTGTGGAATTTAGACAAAGTGGAACATTCCATTTAAGCGGTAAGTTTCACAACGCTTCGTAGTAACACACTGAAAGCATACTCGCTAGTCCCCAAAATCCAAAGCAGCGCTTCATTCAAACCCAGGTGCAACCAAGAGCCTAGGATTGCTGAGCAACTCTTCTTCGTCCTGCGGCTAATTTCAGCCGGTAGATGGACGATGGGCTCACCTGTGAGATGGGCGTGAGAGGCGCACCGACCAGTGGCACCTCACGGATCACTTCACGGGTCACCGGGTCAAGCTGCAGAACGAGAACAGGTCACACCGGGTCAGACACGCGCCAAGGACAGGGATCATACAGAATGTCTGGAGAAAACACTCCCTCAAAGACATTTCCCCCATTCAAGTTCAGTAAAAACATGTTTCACGTTTAGACATAGTAAATAAAGCAAGTCACACGCATTATAATCGACAGTGCCGCAGTCATGTTTAGCATAAAAGGTTTTAAGGATGTCCAAGCAATAACAATTCGCGCAGCACGCGCAGCGGGGGCAGCATTGCGTATGACGTCACAATGCTAACATTTCCTCATAGCACGTAAACACGACCGGGAGGACGGGGTCAGTACATGTGAACTTTTACCCTTTTCTCAGCGAACAGCAAGTTCTGGGACAAATGACATTTTGGTTTGGATAATAATTAATGGTTTGGAACAAAATCACATGTCCCTTATTTAAATGTTCGAATAAAGTATCGCTCGAAAAAACAGTTTTAACAAGCAAGTTAGGCATCAATTTGAACAAGAATACTACTGAAGAAGTAACGGACAGCCATATTAATATTATTCTATCCATTGCTTACTCCTTTTCATTGTAACCAACACTTTTAGTATTTCATTAGGACACCTGTGGTCCTATTTAGTCTCCTGCATTATACATATATACCCTGTCTCTTCGCCCCCCCCACACACACACACACTCTTGGCTTTCTCCTTTGCCTCGCTTCTTATGATTGTTGGAGTTTAACGATGCACAAACTACCAGGGTTATACGGCGTCGCCGAATCTCACTCTGTTGGGAGAGATTTGGAAGATCAGTGTCTCGCTTTTTCAATTTTTACCCGTTTTGGAGTTATCGAAGACAACCATGGTCTCTCATTTTATTTTAATAATAACTAACCCACTGATAGGCTAACATTCGCTGTAGCTAGTAGGTTTCTAAGCCGCTAAAGGTGCCACAGCGTATGAATGAAACACAAATTTGGTGCAAAAGCAAGAAACGTACAATTACAAGCGAAGAGTAGCGCGGCTCAGAGACGCGACAGAACTTACAATTTGGTAGTTACACATCCTTCATTGTTTCATGGCCGCATGACTTTGTAAGGGCACTCCCGCCTACCGAATGAAGGAGAAACGGTAAGTGGGCTTAAAGAAGTAGTGTTCCTCACTCACCTCAAATTTGCGGACGGGCTGGCCGCTGGCATCCTTCTGAATGCGGTACAGCCTCTTGCGAGTGACACCAGTGGGCGGGGCGACGGCGATGGGGGCGGGCGGGGCGGCGGGGCGGGGTGGCGGAGCAGGCGGCGGCGGAGTATCCGGCCGACTCTCCCCCAGCCGGACCGCCTTGCCGCGCCCAGATGGCGGCTCAAACACCACCTCCTTGGGACGAGCGGGCTCGGACGGCACTGTCGAATCAATCCACAGTACCACCAATGATTACACTGTGGCGTTCCGTAATCCCAGGAAGGTGATGATATTCGTGAAGGCGTATATAATTGTACTTCCCCAAGTCCTTTCCAAGTCCCAATTCCTTACTTTATCAGTTTTATATTTTGCTGTGAACTCTGCAAAGCATAGCCTTGTCAAGAATGTTGCAAACATACTAAAGCAAAACAAAGGAGTGCCGATACAATGATGGACAAGAATCGTACACAAGGCGTACACAGTAGTAATATATAAAGACTAAAATTGAAAGTCCGAGCGCAGTGAGTCTCTGAATCTAATAAGTCTCAGCCATAATCCAATGGCTTAGATTCACCAGTCACCGCAATTCATAATCCGGGAATAAAACGGCTTAAATAAGTACCAACAACATTCAACATTCACCGCACGACAGATACTCTCCTGACAACTGACATGTTGTGCACCTTCAACACATAGTCAATAATATGGATAGCTCTACAATAAGAGCAATGAATATTACACCAGCAACAAAACAATCGGACAGCGCAGCACGTGTACCCAGCCTCTGGGCGTTCCGTTACCACCACGCCACTCACCAAGCCCGGCATCGGCCTCCGCCTGACGCAGCTGACGACGCAGCTCCTTCACCTTCTGCGCCTTCTCTTTTTGGCGCGCCACTCGGCTTCGCGGGCCTCGTACTCGCGTCTGTATTGGCGCATTTCCTCCGTCTCGTCAGCGGCCGCGTACGGTTGCGGCGAAGACGGCGGGGACGGCGCCGGTTCCGCGGCCGGCGCGTGCGAGCGATGCGGGGACAGCCCACGACCCTGGGTAGACCGGTAACCCGTTTGATCTCGGGAATCACTGTGGTTTACGGAGTCATACTCTGGTACCATGTTTTACACAGTTCGGTACAAGAAACTGGCACGCATCTCTGGAGCACCATAATGCGTCACCGCGGATTTTGATATACTTATATTGATCAGTGTAGGGGAACTTTCGACAGCCATCATCTGTGAATACATGAAAATATTTAATTTTATAGCAAATACCAGGGGCGTCGCCACCGGGGGGGCAGGGGCCTGGCTCCCCCAAATTTTTGGCCAAAAATGTCCTGATCTCAGTCAAAATGGAAGAAAATCAGACATTCTTATAACCAGCCGCTGCAGCAGGCAACGAGGAGCCCAAATTCGAATAACATTTGGTCCTAACGTGGAAAGTTTTTTTGTCAGCATCAGTTTGAAGTTTGGCTGCCCCCCCACTTTTTTGCCGGTGGCGACACTTATGGTAAATACCGAAGGTTTCAAAAGAAAACTCATATTAATAAGCAAGCCGCATACAGTTTTACAAATTACACATGTCGATTGTAAAATCAGCCTGCGGTATTTATAACTTGGATCCCCCAACATGCTCACTGACAATCAAAGGCGTTAAACAATTCAGACACATTGAAAATTCTGGAGAATAGCCGTGGCGCAGAGCGCCGGCTGAGCGGCGTGGCTCCGCCTGTCCCACCTGTCTCGGCGGCGCACGGCTGACGTTGTCGCGCTCTGGTTCGCGTGCCCTGGAACGGTGCTGGGAGGGGCGCAGCGGCGACCGCTCGCGCCGGCTCCTGTCGGCATGCAGACTGCGCTGGTTGCGCTGAATGAACTCCTGCGTGAACCGCGACACCGCGTCGCTGGCCGGCGAGGACGGCTCGGCAGCAGCGGCGGCAGGAGCAAGAGCAGGGGCGGGAGGAGGAGCACGAGGAGCAGCAGGAGGAGGAGCACGAAGAGCAGCAGGAGGAGGAGCACGAGCAGCAGCAGGAGGAGCATGAGGAGCAGGAGAAGCAGCCGCCGCCATCGGCGGGTAGCCGGGCGGTGGCAACGCAGTGTTCACCAACACCGGCAGAACGACCGGAGCCGGCTGGGCGGCAGGTGCTGCGCCCGGAAAGACAGCGGTGGCCGGCGAGACTGCGCCACCAGCGGCGGCATTCTGAACGGTGCGCACCAGGGGACGAGCGGCAGCCTCTTCGAAGGGCGCTGAGGCCCACACCGGAGGCCGGGAGACTGCTGGCTCACGTCGCTGTCCTGTGACTCCAGCACCTACACCAGCCGCGAAAGTGTCACAGAGAATAGACGCCCGGAACCCAGAGGACGGAGCGCCTCACACTATCACGTTTTTCCGTGTAATAGTTACAATGAACAGTCTGAAAACGTAGTACACTAGGGCTGCCCATTTTACTTGCACCCGCAGGTTTCCAAAATAGTCACCAGATTCCCATTATTTGGCCTAAATGCTACTCAGAACTAGTTTTATTTTCTTCTAGACCCAAAAACTGACCATGCACAGCGAGGTTAAAAATATCCCCTATATTGCACTAATAACCTAATCTATACCATGAAACATAAGCTATTAAATATGTCTAGCAAAAAGACTACTGGTTATATTTACACACCTCATTTATTGCGCTTCATTGAGTGCGAATGCGACAAGAAGCTTTACGTATAGCACAGTACCAAGTCACAGTCATTCACAAGAAGCATTGATGATTCTCCCTTCGCAATACCTCCCAGCCACCGACGCCACCTGCTCCGCCGGTCTAGATTCTCAGTTTAGACCTCAAGTGTTTAATACGGTGCAAACATTCAACCTTCAACTACCAACAGCTTTTGTTTGTCAATGTCTTCTTTGTGAAGTTGGCATATGCCTTCCAGAACATCTCCATGCCCCGCAGCAGTTTTTTCTTCCGAGCCTGTCTTTCCAGGGAAGATTCTTGCTGTACTTTGTGATGGTGCAGCAGCACCTCTCGGTCAGGTCGTTGGTCACTTTGGCATTCCGCACAAACTCCTAAATATCCTTGTACTGGTGGTCCTCGCTCCACAGCTTGAAATCCCTCGCCAGTTACTTGCGGTCGACTCCCAAGGATGGCGAAAAGCATGAAGGATTTAGAATCGCACAGGTCGGCCAGTTCGGTCTTGGAGGTGAGCTCTTTGAAGCTGGGCTTCTCAAGGGAGTAGTGCTCAGGGCAAGTGTTGGGCAGGCACGGCTGGTATACCGCCGAGCCAGCCAGCAGCCTCGCCCACAACCCCCTTTGCAGAACTCCCTCGAGAAGCTCACCTCCAAGACTGAACTGGCCGACCTGTGCGGCTCCAACTCATTCATGCTCCTCACCATCTTCAAAATCGATCACACGTGGCTGGTGATGGATTCCAAACTGTGGGGCGAGGACCAGCAGTACAAGGGAACGGAGGAGTTTGTGCAGAATGTCAGAGTGGTCAACGATCTGACCGAGAGGTGCTGCGGCACCATCACAAAGTGCAACAAGATTCTTACTAGGGAAGACCAGCTCATAAAAAACTGCCAGGGCGTGGAGAAGCTCCAGAAGTTGCATCCCAACTTCACTAAAAAGACACTGAACAACAAAAACTACTGGTAGTTGAAGTTCAAAGGTTTGCACCGTATTAAACACTTGAGATCTAAACTCAAAATCTAGGCTGGCGGTGCCGGTGGCGTCGGCGGCTTAGAGGTGCTGTGAAGGGACAATCATCAATGTTTTTGCGACTGACTGTGACTTGGTACTGTGTTACACGTGAAGCTTCATTCGTACTCTATGAAGCGAATAAATGGGTGTGGCTATAAAATCGATAGTCTTTTTGCTAAACATATTTGATAGTTTATAGGTTTCATGGTTTAGTTTGGAGTATTGCATATTGATGCAGCGGGTCTAAACAACATGATGAAACCCTTAAAAGTGACTTTTTAGAAATGAAAAAATAGATATAATACTTTTAAGAATTCATTGGAACACTGAAAACCTTGCTTACTGCTTTAATTTACCATGCCGCGTTCATTTCACGGCTGCTGAAACATGAAAATTCTTCCATTTCATTACATACCGCAATCTTACTCAAAAACAAAAAACAAAAACAATGACATGATTCCAAACAAGAATCGCAAATACTAGCACCTAGCCATCATTGCATTGTTACCGTTCAGATTTCTGTGACCTTCTGGTCACAGAAATACGGCTCTAGCTGGTCCCAACAACATTGTGAGACCATTTTAATAACGGTGTGTTTTGAAAATAAAATCCCTCACAAAGTCCGTTTTCTTAAACCAGCAAAAAATTTACTATCAGGATCAGCTGGAAAATTGTAGCGAATGCTTGAGTAAGTGTCCTCTAGAGTGTTAATAATTGAATTATCAGGTTGCCATAGGCGACCGAAAACAAGTTATGACGGTTTTAGTCCTACTGATAATTAGCGGAGGACTTAAGTCGTGAATTTGTTTTGGGTCGTTGCATGTCAGCCTGATGCTGTCGCCATTTAAATACTATAGAGGATAAAACTGGCGATTTTACATATGTGTGTACATAATAGCACGTAACATGGCATTAGCAGCAGTTGCCGATATGCTCCAAATCAAACACGTTTCCGCATAAATCGCAAGTTTTACTCAGATGATTGATTTTGGTCAGATTTGCCGGCTTTGTAGTCATTTGAATATATTGTACTGAGAATCTGAGCTATCAAATACCCTCAATAGCCTCTGTGGTGGAACTGAAAATGAGCGTCAGCAAAGAAAAATTGTGGTATTTTCATGCGTGACCAAAGCGTGATTTGACGGAAACCTGAATTCAAAACACAAATATGTTTTGTGTTTGTTTGTACCATTCAACGAAATGCATTCTAGTTAATTTGAAATTGATATTCCATCATTATAAGTCCTTGATTAAAAAAGACCATTACCCATAGGCGGATCCAGGACCACCGAATGGGGGCGGGGCCCTTGGTGGGGGCTGCCATCCAGACGAAGGGGGCACCACTTTTGACCGGAAAATCTTATCAGATGGACGCGAAATCCTATCGCGGGGCGCTGATTTTCGCATGGGGGGTTTGGAAGCGACATATTTCAAGGGGCGCCATCGACCCTTTACTGGAGCGCCGTGACCATTTTAGGAGGAGCCGAGGGTCGGTCGGGGAGGGCACCTGCCCCTCTTTGCCTGCCCCTGGATGGAAGGCACCTACCCCTGGATCCGCCTATGGCATTACCAATGTGTAGTGATAATAATAATAATAATTATTGGGGCTTATCGACGCACCAACTGCCAGGGTCATATGGCGTCACCACCAATGTGTAGTGATATTTTTATGGCATCACTTTATTATAATTTGTCGAAATCTGGAATCTGAATTTGATATGTTGTCTTTGTATCCAAACCATTTGACCCCCAGCCTTCAATTGAAGTAAAACTCATCATTCTATCGTCATAAGTTCTTAATTAAAAGTGGTTATCACCAGTAAACAATTATACTTTACTGACACCACTAAATGGTCATTGGTCGAAATCCCAATATCAAAAACCATCATTGCGCGTGCTTGCTTGAACCACCCAATAGAAAGCCTTCATTTGAAGCAAAAATTACCGTTCCATCGTAAATAGTTTTTTAGAAGCTCCAACCCGTTTTCTTCTGGCCTCCTGCATCACCGTGTATTGGTACGATATAAGGGCTATGTTCAGCCCCGCTGCGCATGGTCAGTTTTTTAGTCTTGAGGAAACCAAAACCAGTTCTGAGAAGCATTTTGACCAAATAATGGGAATCTGGTGGACAATTTTGCAAACCTGGTGGGTGCCAGTAAAATGGGCAGCCCTAGTAGTACACCTTCAACCTTCCAGGGAGCCAGAGGGGCCATAATAACGCAAGGCGACAAAAGGAAAATAATGGAGGCGCATACTACAGCCTAGTACATTGCAGGGACTTACCTGCAATGGAAGGAGGCTGGAAGTTGCGGTTGAGGTAGATGGTGTTGCCGCGCGGGGCGGCGGTCGGCGGTTGGACGGTGTCATTGGGGGGCTGCTCCGATGGCCGTCCCACCCAGGGCGTCCGCAGCGGCTGCTGCTGCGGCAGCGGCAGCGGCGCCTGCTTCTGCCACTGCTGCTGCTGCTGCTGTGGTGGGTGTACTGTGTGGCGCTGCTGCAGCGGGTCACTGCCGCTCGGCCAGTTACCGCCGCCGGGCTGAACTGGACCCGACCAGGTCACACTGGTGCCGGGCCGACCGCCGACACTGTCCACCGGGGAGCCCCAGCTGTCGCGGTGCGGAGGAGCGGCCGGTCTACCAGCTGGTGGAGCAGCACCAGACCACGCCGGACCCACGCCGTTCATCGCTCTCGCACGCTGGGGAGCATGCAGCAGACCACTGCCTTGCTTGGGCGGACTCTGCCAGAAAGGCATCTCCGCCGGACGGTGGCCCCAGCCAACCCCAGACCCTCGGCCGCCGCCGCGGTGACCAGGAGGACTGGGAAGGAGGCTACCGCCGAGAGAGCCGCCCCAGCTGCCCGCCGGGCCGTGTCCTTGTGGACGCGGCCCACCCATTTGCTGACGAGGTTCGCCGCTCGCCCAGGCGCCCGGATGGCCAGCCAGATGCGGGTGGTCACGGTGCGGCCCGTGTCGGCCGTAATCGCCACGGAAGTAAGCACCGCGACCTCTGCCCCCCTGCTGGTCGCGGTCGCGGCTGCGTCCGCGCGCCCCTCTGCCCCTGTCATTCCTGCCGCGAGCGCGGTCAGCCCGCCCGGAGGCGCCCCGCCGCGCCCGTCCGCGACCGCCCGGCGATGGAGTACCGCCACCTCGCTTCTGCTTCTGCGAATCACCTTTCTGTGCATTCTCCTTAGCATCACTGCTGGACGGATCTGCGTGCAAGCCAAATGAGGGTGCGTGTGTTATTTATGGGTGCGGTTGCTGGTGCAAGCGACGCAGCCGATGCCTGGACATCTCAAACGACAAAACAAATCACACAGTTGTGACTGCCAACTCACTACACCAACGGCTGCGTGAAGCTAGTTCGATTGGGAGGATCTTCACTCGATATATCTGTGATGTGCAATACATGGAAACACAAAAGAAGGTTTTATGAAAACAGACCACGTGCCTAAAAATTAGGACTTTTCATTTTGATCGGTACCATCACATCAAGACCCCCAGCAGTTTTGGGATAACCTTAACCCACGCGATTGCCCCAAATGTGCGGCAAGCTGCTGCTTCTTGCGACACCAGCTTTTGCGCTTACAAAGTAACCATTGCGTTTTTCCTAACTGGAAGGACCTTGATGACAGATGGATTCGGGCTGGGTGAGGTTGGATGAGGGTTACATCCATGATCATTTTGGGCTTTCGGTGCTTCGATATCTACGATCATTTTGCGCCAAACTGTTTAGCTTGGAGAGGAAAACAAAATCCTTAACTATGGGCCCTCGTCTTGTGTCTGTCGCTGCATAGACAGACGCAATGCAGAGACAGAGGAGGTTAAGCCAAAAACCGCGGAACGGAAATAGGAACGATAAACACAATGGCACGGGGTTTAAAAATACCTCTAGACGATAAGCTCGTGTGGTATATTGCACGGGCTGGTCAATGGGTTAAGCAGTGTCAGAGATAGCCAGATTTCGGTGTTTTGTGGTTTTGAGAACCTCAGCTACCAGGGCCAATTAGCGTCCCGAACAGTTCAATCTAATTTACCCTTAAAAATTACTTTGGTCTTGGTGTCAGCCCATAACAGATAACACACTGAATTAAATCGGTTCAGGAAGCCCTGCCTAGTTAAAGAATCCCAGACCAGGGGTGTAACGCTAAAAAGCCCTGATGAGGCTGTAAACTACGTCAGACTATGTCCCCTGCCAGCCCCACTCATCCAGGGTTTCCGAAGCACACGCCGACGCCGTCAATATCCAACTCTGCGTTCACCCAGGCATTCACCGTGTGGTTGCGAGGGATGACATTTACCACCAGCACTGTGCTATCCACCTCAGAGATACATACAATGCATGAATTACAAGGTGATATTGTTGGAAAGGACCTGGACTCTTCGTTCGCTTTCCTAGTTTCACCTGTAACTTAGGTTTAGGCATGCTAACAATGCGCATAGAAACACACATATAGGAGGGGCACGCCGCCAACCGTTCAGAATTGTGGGTTTTGATCAGAAATTAAAATGTAACTCATCACACATCACAGTAACAAACATTTTCCAAATAGCAATGGAATATCAAAAGCGTCAATAGAAGCAGGCTCGAGGGGTAAGCACTCATCAGTAAGGGCAGAGCAGCACCCTTAACCATTGCGGGCTAGCCTTCCACTAGCCTACTGCACACGGCAGCTGAAATCCATTCGACTGCAGTCTGCCAGAAAACGCCCGGTTATCGCTGTGGAATCCTACTCAAAGCCGAGCAACTCCATCAAACCCCCACCGTAATGCCACAAAAATAGCCGCTGCATTTTAAGGCAATCAATGGCAATGTTGATCTGGCACATCTCCGGGAGAGCAAATGCATATTGGGAGTATGCATTAATGCGCATGCATACAGCGGAGCGGAACGAAAGCCTTGCACGACCTAATTCGAACGCAGTAGTCACTAAAACACCACCAGTTTAGATCGGAAGCCCTCCCGAGTAATCTCATCACATCCTGCTTGGCCTCCATCCTGAAAAGAAGATGGCGGCATCCGGAGCCTAACGTGGAAGATGTGCACGCCAGGCCGGCGAAGACGCGCTAAGGAGGCGGATGTGCTCCCACACCCCCAGACTCTGAACCTAGCGATGACCAGCCCGGTCCCGACAGCCTACAGACATCCTCTCCAACCTCTCGTTGACACACCAGCAAAGCCATCGAAATGTGCTGCTAGACATCCACACAACGAGCACCCAGCCGGCTTTTTCGGTCAGTAGAATATGAAAGGGAACCTGTTTGTGTTTCAGGGATATCATGGGTGCTCAAGGAATATAACAGCACGCAACAATATATACCACTAAAAATCATTCCAGGAAGTTAATGTACTTTATCTCAGTCCTAAGATAAAGTGTCTAATACCTGCCGGAGTACCGAACATGCGCATCGAGCAAAAAAAAACTGACATTCCTGAGGTGTGTACGTTAGACTGCAGCGGTAAACGGTTACAAGGGCTTGTAAGTATAGTTTTTTATCGATGGAACACATGACATTGTTCCATGAAGGCTAGAAGCGAGGATTTGTACAGATTCATGAAAATTCCCCGGATTTAGGCATTTACAAATATATATAGAGTGTAGACTGGTTGATGACTCAATTTTTTAGTCGACTTATCTCTGCTCACAGCTTAGCAACTGACTGACTGGCTCAACTCATCGAGTTGAACCAGGGAGTCGACTCTGACTTAGCCCATATCCAGACGTGAATCGACTTAACTCCGACTCAAATAAGCCTTGAGTTACTCACAATGATAGCAAAATATGTGCACACTGACTGCACATTTTTCTTAATAATATGCAAATTAAAATGCACTTATTTATGACATAAGCTTTTTGCTTCTTAGGAATGAAGAAGGATGCTAATAGCTAACAGGCGAGTGCCATTAAGAGCCTGAGGGCTTTTCATTTTGAATGCATGTCCTTCATGAGCAAAATCATAAAAAACGAATCCATGTTTGGGACATATGAAATTTTGGGCGGTTATTTCTGTCCCAGTATATCCTGAACAATCATGTGCCAATTTTAGCTTAGAAACCCATACTACGGAATGCACCTCAAAAACAAAACTATCAACTCGCCTTGTCCTCCCGAGGAAAGCGCCAGGATTTTTTTTTTAAAGAACTACAGCTCTAACGTGGCCAAACTCAGATCTGATCCAGCAAAACAGCAGCTGCATTTTTACCTCTAATTATTTTAATTTCGTCATACTTTTACTTTTAACAAATAAACAGTAGGAACTAACAGTGCTAACCGCATAATTTCCGTCACAACGCAGGGAGGGCAGGGGAGCAGCGGGAGGCGCGATCAAAACAAAAGGAATCCAACCTGGGATGGGATAAAAGACGGCAATGCATAGCAATTTAAAGTGACATGACTCAGGCCTATCTCGCGTAATCTTACCCTCAGGCTACCAAAGCCTAAGAAACTAGTATTTTTGTTACGCACCACGATATTTGGGATTCAACCTCACGAAGGACTCCAAGCAGACAGCAAAAGTCATGCAAAATATGCGATTGTTAGACAACATTAGGTACTTCCAGACATGTCGGTGACTGATGAGAGCGCACCGGCTGGTGGGAGCCACCACAAGTCTGCAGCGGTACATTACCTGGCACAGCGACGCATCGGCTCATTTTGCATCCATACCAATAATCGGCATCAAAAACACAACTAGAAAAAGACACGGCCAGTTACACTGTGGATGCATCGTCGCTTAAAAACATGAAATGTACATAAAATGACAGGCGGGCCCCAATGTACAAGGCTTAACCCTCACACTCACAGGATAGTCGACAGATACACGAAAACTTAGCTATAAAGGGGAATATATTACGTTCAAACCAACGCTCTTCACGTACATGATGCTCATGATCTTCACGGAGGGATGATACCCCAGGAGCGAGTCTAGAGTGGGAGACGCCACATTCAACGTCCCCTCTCCATCTCGAAGTACCGGCAATCATCCACACATGCTTTACGGTGAGTCTGTTGCCACAGCGTTGACAGCCCCGTGGATACCGGGAGCGCCAAATCACAAGACAATTAACATAATAAAAACTTGAAGTGTTAACACCTGCCAGCTCCCTGATCAAGACGTGGATAGCACCAACAAGAGTGCTGTGAGAGAGACACACTAGCGGCGGTCTGGCGCCGACCCCCACGCCATTACCAATTACTTCTCATCAACCGTCACACTGCAAACCCAAAATGTCACCACGCCGTCCTCACAGGAACAGGTCAGCACATCACCATCATCCATCAGCTTGCACTGGTTCCTGTGGGAGGTGCACCGTGCGGTGGCTGGTGCCTCGACTGAGGAGTGCGCAATAGTATCACGGTGATAATGTGACGTGTCACCTTTGAGAAGAGTCATCTGAGAGCCACCTTTGAGAAGTGTCGCCTGATAAAGGCGTGGCGTTGTACACACTACAACATCGACAGCGGAGCTGAAACACTGCTTTTTGTACAGCTGCATTTCCTTTCTCAGCACTGCAATATTTTTCCACATCGCAGCACCAAGCTGTAGTTCAGCTTCTGGCATGGTCATAGTTGCAACTCCTCGGCATGAGATGACTGAAATGTGCCGCCAAACAGTCATCCTCCTCAACCTGTCAGTATCCATGGCTGGGCTGGAGTCGGCAAGCTTTCGATTCGACACGTTTCCAAATTGAAAGTTGTCAATTAGTGACTAGACACAGGTACCATATAGCACTCCCGTCGCATCTTTATTGCGAGTTCCGAATTTTCCTTCCAAAGGCGTCGACTTCCCACAGTTCTTTTTCTGAGGTCAGCAGGCACCAATGTTGTTAGAGCCGGCGGCATTCATATGCATTATGAGCATTTCGGGCTCATCGATACCGGGTGCCCCCCGGAACTAGGGACAATGAACTACACAAATAGCTGCACGAGGTCACTTCGAGCACTATGAGTAATCGAAGTAAAAAAGGATGACACGATTCGGAGCAGTCTGGTCATCAATATTGCATTCATGGTGCTTAAGAGTGTTGTTAGCACATCACCATACCAAACAAGCACAGTATATGCTGCTTACAAGCAAACAAGACCGTGTGTGTGTGTGTGTGTTGGGGTTTTAGGGCTAGATGCTGCTAATTATTTCTCACACAAACCCTTGTTCAGATATGCTGCACCGGTTAGAGATTGGGGGCGGAGAAAAACACTTTGAATTCGCCTCAGCTGGGCCCAGCCGTGGGTAGAAGACAAACTGTGCCGCACAGTGAGATGGTTGCCACGGTGCAAAAACACACAGGGAGCGGCAGTTTGATTTGAGCAACACATCTTCTGACCAGTATCGATGCACTGCGCCCGAGGTCAGGGGCTAGAGATGCAGCCAAGGCCCTTTTCTTGGCAATCACGGGCCTTCACAACAATAGCATAAAGGTTCTGACCTCTATCACAAATACGCCCGTGCTTGCGGTTGTGCCTGTGGCCATGACGGCGAGACATGGATGGTGTTTTCAAGCACTCCTCCACAGAAGGCAAACTGACAAATCTGAACATGCCCAAGTTCCTGCTCATGGCCAAAGAGGCCAACGCAACTCTGTCCACCGGCTATCTGGTGGCAGCGAAAGCATCACTCTGCATCCTCTCATGTCCGGTTTCCGGCGCCGAACGCTCACAGAAAAGCCCTGACTTTAGCCTGAAAAGCCCAGAAGCACCCTGACTGAGCAAACACGAGTGCAGTGAGACACATCCCGCGAGGAGCTGCTGAGAACATAAGCGGCGTTCAGAGCTCAACTGGAGAAGAACCTCGATGGAGCCATCCAGCTCGGCGCGGTAGAGCGGCAGCGCGTTGGTCTGAAACCCGCAACATCCGACGTGACGCTAAAATCGCAACCAGGCATGGTGGTCGACATTGGTTGTTGTTCGTCTTTAGGGCGTTTTGCATACATTATTGCGTGCGGGTTGCACGGTCGATGGTAGATGAATATCACGCATAATCAAGTGAACCTTCTCTCTTACGACGCTAAGAGAGCCCCGACTAGCATTGATACGACGGCACTTCCCATGAAGCTACCGTCTGAGCGACAGCCGTCTCTTTACCGTGATGATAGCCCGATGCAGGCTTAATATTCTTTCGCCGAGAAATTACACTCAACGTCTCGCGTAGGAGCAAAAAACCTGGCGGCGGACGACCCAATCACAAAGTGGGAGTCAAAACGACCACCAGACATCGCTACTGAATTGAAAATGCGATCCGTATATAAAGATAACGCATATACGCTCTAACTACAGACTAATTGCGCTCTAACGTCATCATACGCTCTCAGACTCCTAGTGAATGGTACCAGAGTATGCTTATCTATCCGGTTTCGGTGGTCAGGTGGTCTGTGTTAGTTGCAGTTAGCATGTCGACATAATGTAATCCAACCAACGGCACAAACCTGGATAATGATGGCATCGACCTTCTATCCCAATGCACCGATTACATATATCTACCACTTCATCCGCCAAACGGCAGGCACGCATGTTCCACACAACGCGACCGCGTGGCCCACATGCTACTGTTGTAGGTCAGTAAATGTGCAGACTGATGCTGTGACCAAATAGACAGCCTACAACACTTTATCTATAAGTGCACCAAAACGATTAACATCTGGCAAAAATTATTCCGGCTGACAGGTATATGTGTCCAGGACCCATTGCAAGCCAGCCTGTTTGGCATAGTAGGTGGTAAAGAAGTCCACAATGAAGCTATTCTATTGATCAAACAATACATTGTTAGTATCAAACTATCGAGCCATTAAGGATCACAACAGGTAAAAACACCAGCTTATGAAGGGGCCTTGGCATCAAAAGTCAATCATAAAGTGAAGAAACAGAAAATAGCTGTCAGAAATAATAAAATGGTACACTTCGTAAAAAACAGGGCAATATCCTAAAAAACTTCACTTGTAACCGCTTTCACCATGCCTGGTGCTGGGCGAAGCGTCACTTGCTTTGCCGTGCGGTAGCGTTTGCGGTTCCTTAGCAAATTGGATGGTGACTTGGGAAGGGAGGGATATAGGGGTGAGGATTGGGTGGCTAGGATTAATTCATAGGTGGCGCAGTGACTGAAGTGATGATGGAGGTGATGATGGAGGTGATGATGGAGGTGATGATGGAGGTGATGATGGATGTGATTATGGATATGAGTAAGGAGATGGTAAAAACAAATGTGGAGACTGAAGCACGATGCTGCCTCACGGTCTCTTTCTCGGAAAGTTAAAATGACGAAGTACGGTCGGGGCGAAGGGAAGCTATTGATAAGCGTATTTGATAACCATTGTCCAGAAGCAGACGCACGTCGTTTTCGTTCTTACGACTGGTATCCATTGGTCTGACATGCTGGTGAGACCCCACGTGGGATACAAAACCCTACACACATACATAACGAGGACTCTGAATGAGGTCCTAGTTCATCCAGTGCCGGAGCAAACAAGCCCCAGATGATGGAAGCGAGAAGACCCGCAGGTGTAACTCAGTGAGTGATCAGTTCATCGGCACGGTTTGGAGCTGATTGGCAACAATGCACATTGCGGCATCGACTCCAAGAACATGTTTGGTTCGTCACCCACGTAACAAATGGTTTTGTCTCGTTTCCACTACTCTAAAACGGATGTGACCCAATGGGACAACGGCACGTGGCAGGTATGTTGCTGGCAGTCTTCGATCTGATCAGGCTATCACCCGTATGGCATGTGCTTGTCGGAGGTTTGCATATCATTCACCTGATCATGGTTCAAAGGCCGACACGAACAGAAACGCCAAACTTCGAAGTCTGGGTTGTGAGTCGTGTCAGGTTCAAACAGAGCTCAGGGTGGGTACGCACAATTCACACGCAGCTTCCGTCGCAGCACGCACTACAGGCAGTCTTTCCATAGGGGACAGAAACACACGTATGGAATGTAGCACACAAAAGTCATGAGCCGCTCAGGTCACTAGAGTGGGCTTAATGACACCCAGTTCCTACACCTACTGGACAGCTTAGTAAATATTTACGAAATATAGTCAATTCAATGCCAGCCAACCAATGTTGACAAAAATGTGACCACCACTTCAACCCAAAAAATGGGGTATTAAAACTCAGCTAGGCAAACTGGAGGATGAAAGCAGCCCTAAATATACTTCTAGCACGTCCACTAAGCCTCTTCAGGACGATGGAAAATATTACGACCGTCGACTAGTTGTAAACCCTGGCCCGCGCATTGTAACGCCACCTGACGTCAGGCTCAAACACAAACCACTAGCGGCGACGTACGAAATCTCGGCCAGCACATTTACAGAAACACAGTTTTACAAACATCGAATACCCGTCACGCAGTTGGTGGGGACTATCCATAGTTCTGACAGTGGTAAGTATAGAATAACCCGCTAGGGGGCACCCTACCCGTGCGACCGCGTGTCACGACCGACCTGACGAGTTTGCCCGGAAGCCACCGACGCGTCCTTCAGCCCAGCCTCGCTGAAAGGTCTACACGGCGCTGCACGCCGGGTGATCATTATGCATTGCTGTGCTGTGGGTGGGCATTGGTGCGAAGCTCCGAAAACGTTTGACGCATGCTCGAAGCTTGCACGATTTGTTCATTAGAGTTTCTCAACATTTCAATAAGTATCAGATATTTCGCTTTTCCATGCTCTTGCATTGGTGTAAATGTGTCTCGGAACATTGGGAAACTGGAGCCAAACCGGCGAAAGTGGCCGCGAGAAACAATGTCCAAGTTTACACGCGTTCGGAGTGGCCGGCCACTAGGCCATGTCGTTTTGCTTTCCACGGTATGCAGCGGCAACGGGCATGTATGGTCTCAAGTCTGACTCTCTGGGAGGCATGCTGCAAGATTGGGCTTCAGCAGGAATAACTGTTACTCTCATCATCATATTTGGGGTTTTAGGCAACCGACAGCTTAGGTTAGATTGTGCCCCTAACACTACGTAAAACATGTAAGGGTTTAAAACAGGTCACGTGATGAAATTATGTGGATGTGTATTAAGGAGTACTAAACCTGTAGCGTTGACACAAAACCATCATAAGCAAAGAATGACAATTTCACACCACACGTCTAGGTTGGAAAATAAATTGCATTCAAGTCGATGCTTTTTACATACGATATGATATTTCAGACCTCTACAGCAGGGGGCTGACACTGACTACTTCACACCTCTACAGCATTATCGCTCTTTCAGACCTCTACATCAAGGTGAAGAGGAGCAGCACGTTCTCGCCGAGTCTTTGTAGCTCTTTCTAAATGTTCATTACTGATGCCAAAGCGACTTGGAGCCAAAGCAGTCTCGACTTTTTCTCCTTTCATGTAGACTGTACAAACTGTACCTGATGAGGGTCAAGAGATAAGTTGATGATGCATAATACAAATAAAAGGACTTTTAACGGCAGTCACGAGTCTAGTGAATTGGTAAAAATCGCTAAATTACTCGCTCAGCTGTTACCCACTCCTCGACCCAACCCCAACTTTTCCAAAACATCAAACCGAGTGTTGTCTTCATACCCCACTCAGAGCAGACCTGTACGCGCTTGGCTTCCTCAGCCGCCCTTGCCGCCGCAGCCAAGAGCGCGAGACGATTTGACCGCGATGCCATGGCGAAGCAAACGCGCATTCAGCTCCGCGATGAGTGGGGTACAAATACAACACTCGATCTGGCGTCTCCAAGGGTGGAAGTTCAGCCCAGAAGAAAAAAACATGTATTCGTGTTGAAGCCAAATCCGACAGCATGTCCCCAAAAAGGCATACCCGACAGCGCGCAAGCACATCGCTACCACACACCATGGGAAACAAAACGATAGAGCAAGTGGTGGCCCAAATTGGTCAAGTTGTTGGCCAGTAATCAAACGCGTGTAAACCGGAATAATGTTTAAATGGCCTTATGCACTACCTTTACTTTCGATGGCACAGTACGGTAGCACTTTACCGATTCAAGGGCAATACATACAGTTCGACAGCCGTGTTGTGGCAAGTACAGGTCTAAATGCAACTACATCTACTTAAAATACTTCCAGGGAATCACGTTTAAAGTACACTAAGCTCTTTTGGGGGGCAAAATCAAACACAACGCGCCCTTGCTATTCCACTGGAATCTCCGACAGCTGAGACAATATGTTTTGGCCGATATCATACATCAAATGAGAGCTGACTGTTGTAGACTGTTCCATCCGTAGCTTTGTGCTCTCGAACTCAGCCTGACTCGGCCAGTTCCTGCTCTCTCACGCCGACCCTGCCTGAAGCGAGATCGAATTGAAGTCTTGGAACGCGAGGGTGGTCGGGCGGTAGCAGCCTCGCCATTCGCGACACTTTGTATCAGTCCAGACCAAGCCCATTTTTCTTCACCGCGCTAAGTCCGCACAGAACAAAGCTATTCAATATGATAACGATCTAACCGAGTAACCGATTGGAGATCGGGTCTGCAGTAAGATGAGTCGATCGATAGTGTGTCCAACGCACTTGTATCACGCAGTTGCGTTGGGTAAAAACCTAACCACGCCTGACCCGATATTGGAGAAAAATGACCACCACTGGGTCATTTGTCGACGCATGTAACATCAGAACAATGGCTGAGCCCGGTTGGTAGTATCGTGTAGCATTACGCAAGGTATTTCGCACGCAAGCTGAAACATTGCAGAATGACCACACCATGGGAAATGCACCTTGCACTCTTCAGAAGACGGAAAATGCGAGAAGACGAGCGCTCAGACACTCCCTGCACTATGGTCCTACCATCGACGCCTGCTCAGGCCGTCATACGTCCAATCATATGCAAAATAGCGGCTATTTTTTAAATAGTCAGTGAGGAATCGCGAGGGCATGCAGTTTCGAAACAGCTGATCAGAGAAAAGAGCCACGGATTAGAGTCACGGGCGTGTTGGGAAGTGCCGATACCCTCAAAGACACTGGAGTGTGTAACATCGACAACGAAATGTATCTATTTGCAGTGGAATGACCCATAACGGAAAAGTATTAGCTTGAGATTTTGTGGTTATTCTCTTCTGTAGCTGCCGCCCTTTCTATAATACAGGCAAAAAGCAACCAAAACTATGTTACTAAAATTTGTTCAATATTTCGTTCAAAACATCCTTCTGAGGACAGGCCTTACGGTAACAGAGAGGCCACGGGTCTTTCAGCAGAAGCTGGATGATCTGGACCATTGCAAAGTTTAAGACCCCCCCCCAAGCACAGATCCGGGCCGTTAAGAAGGCCAAGGCCTGCATGACATAACAGAGCTGCCACGGAACGAAGGGCTATATCGCGACTGGACTGATTAAGTATCTAAACATGGCGAAATGTTGGTAAAAAGGGTCTAACATGTGATCCTTGTTTTAGTTTTCTTTTAACAGAAGTTACCAATTAGCATGCCTACGTTTCGGCTATTCAGCGTTGATCACGGCATTAAATTAACATTAAATACATGAAACAAACAAGCTCGTACATCGAATCGCAAATATTGACCCTAACGTTTGCATTTTTTGTTTGAACTTTTTTTCAAATTTGGCATAGAAAGAGCGTGCAAACTCTTCATTAAAATCTCTCCTCGGAAACCAGTTCCCAAAACAGTCTGGAACAGTTCACAATACGTCCTAACATATCCCTATCTAAAACATTGTTCTATTTGTTCTATTATAAGTTTCGCCACAGCATCACGTGGCTTCATTTTTTCCATATTCCCGTTGATTGTCGGTGTAGCTTTATGAAGGCCGCTTCTACTGCTAGCCTTTCTTGTTTTCCTTTCCCGAGCATAATATGGATAATCGGAAAAGGAAAACGAGAAAGATTAGCAATAGAATCGGCCTTCAGCTTCCCAGACACGAAAGAGAACATCTGAAAAAATCCTGAATGAGGCAGACTTCAAAACCCTCGAAGAACCACGTGAGACCTATAAAGTGGAGCGGGGAAATCAGGTCATCGCAGTGGACAAAACAACCTGAAAATGTTCACCACCGGAGAGACCAAGCCAACATAACCAGAGAGGCACCAGGACTGAAGAGTCAAGGTGCCAAACGTATCCAGACCGAGGTCAGACCTTTTGCCTCTATATCAGTCAGGACATCACGGACACCGTTGTGGCACACACAAACAGGAAGCTGGATGAATCAAGAAAAACCTTCATCGAGAGAGCTGGAAAGGAGGAGACGAAAGCGTATGTGCTGGCTCCAATCGACGCGACGGAGCTCGAGCATTCATCGGTCCGGCGGTGTTGCACGCTTCTCTGAATTCCCTCCCAGTGGAAGATATGTTTGCACCAGCCTTCGGTCCTGCCCTAGCCCGTGCCACAGTGGGTCAGCAAAGGTCAGCAAAGGCCATTCTGTCACACCTGACCTTTGATGATCCCGCAACGCGGGAGCCGAGACGGCCGGAGGAGTTTTGATCGTCGCATCGACCAAGCACAAACTCTCAGTGGTTGATGTCATCACAAATGTGTATAAATAAGTATGACAATAAAATATCACTTCGCCAGAGGAAATAGCGAACGGCTTCAACACATTTTCGGATCGATTGCATCCAAACTCGATGAGCAGCTCCCTGTGTCTAACTTTGACCCAATAGCATACTTCGAAGAGCATTCAGCAATTGAAAATAATCTTGTTTTCGCTCCAACAAATGTTCCAAACATGTTGTCTTTCATTCAGAATATGACCAACTCCACGGCGACATCAGACTGCCTAACTCCGAAAATTCTAAAAGGTATCTCCATGCAATTTGCCCCATCTTTGAACCATGTCTATAACCTATGTTTAGCGACTGGTTTCTTTCCCTCTATCTTTAAAAAAAGCTACAAGACTGTCGACCCGACCTCGTTCAGTAACTATCGCCCGATCAGTCTATTGTACATTCTCTTCAAAATTTTAGAAAAAATAGTGTTCGTTCAACTGAATGAATTCATTCCGACATCTGCCATCCTGAATAACAGTCAATTTGGATTTAGAAAGTCACACAGCACTTATATGCCAGTCGCCATTCTCCATGACCAACTCACCCAGTCCATGTCTCAAAAACAGATAAGTGCTGCCCTGTATTTTGATTTTTCAAAAGCGTTCGATACGGTTAACCATGAAATTCTTCTGAAAAAATTGAACTATTACGGAATTCGAAACGTCCAACACCAATCTTAAAATCCTACCTGGAAAATCGGACTCAACTTGTAAAGTACAACTCGACTCCATCTTCCAACTCTCAAAACATGAAGTAGGGTGTCCCTCGGGGATCCCTTCTTGGTCCTACTCTCTTCTTACTCTTCATAAATGACATAGTATTTAGCTCTCGTTACTGTGATTCAATCCATCCACTAATGTAATTTTACTTTGAAGGATTTGATGAGGTGTTCTAATTTGTTGGCCTCTGGATGTATGGTGCGTGCTACTCACAGCGATGGAAATTGTTATTTACTGAGTTGTTCGGTCGGGGCCACTGCTGCCTCTCATCTTCTGGGAGTCCGGGATTTGTCCTCTATCGGCCCACGCCGGTGCAATTGATGTAAAACTACTAATGGCCTGTGCACTTGGTGGAGTGGCTTATCTAAACAACATAATCAACTATTTTATCAATCTATTATGGTTAGCAGGAGTGAAATCAGGCTTAACTAGCCTTCCCGTCATTTGTTGATCGCTCAACCCTCATGTTTCTTTAATTCATCATATTTAGAACAATATGTGCTACTCTACTCCTCGTGTCACGCAGCCCATCTTTACTTTAACCCATTCTCTTCCTAACCTCTATTTTCTGCCAGATCGCAAAACTTGTCTAGTCGCGGGTTAAAAGCTGTTCATGTGAAAGTGACCGGCGCTGTGGGGCCGCTGCCTGGAGCGCCAGCCCGTCTAACTGGGGTGCTACGACTGTGTGCCTTCAGAATGTTATTTCGCTCTCCTCGCGGAGTTCACCGTCGGTGGGGCGAGGTCTGGCCCCTCGACGGGGAGCTCCGACTTCCCGCTGTCGCTGCATCGGCCCTCGGCATGCGACTGGATCTCGCTGGTGGTGTGTCTGTGAAGTTTCCGCGGCCCTCGCTGCCTGTGCTGGCGAGCGGCGGTCCCCGGGCACCGGTCTGCCGATCTGGGGAGGCCGCAGGGCCGAGCCTGGTCGCAGAGCTGGTGGTGTGGTCCTGGTGAGCGACTACGGTGGCGGTGGTGGAATGAGAATGGGATCTACTCTCCTCGCGGAGCTCACCGTTGCTGGAGCGGAATCTCGACCCTCGACCGGGTGCTCCGACTGCCCGCTGCCGCTACATCGGCCCTCGGCATTCGACTGGTTCTCGCTGGTGGCGTGTCTGCGAAGTTCTCCGCGGCCCTCGCTGTCTGTGCTGGCGAGCGGCAGTCCCCTGAGTACCGGTCTGTCGAGGTTCGGAGGGGAGGCCGCGGGACCAAGCCTAGTCGCAGGACTGGTGGTGTGTTCTCTGCTGGACGACTACGGTGACAGTAGAGGAATGAGGTGGCTCACGTGGTGTGGTGGTCGAGTTGGTATGGCGGCGGGGAGCGGCGGAACGGGTGCCAGGGGCGGCGGCGCGGTGGGGGCGGTGCGAGTTGGCGTTACGGTTCTGTGGCTGTGTTCTGCTGTACCCTGGTGCCGTGGCGCTGCTGGAGATCCGCCGTCACCGGGGGCCGCGGAGCTGCTGTTCCGCCAGCTGCCCTTACAGCATCTAGGCCCTGGCCTCGGGCGTGGCAGCGGGGCGTCGCTCTGCACAGCTTATCACAATTCTGCACGGCCGACCGATGCGCGAGGAGAGCGCGAGTCTCCACCAAGCGATGCTGGTCGCATCGGCCAGCCCCTGTCACCACGGCTCACACAGAGTAGCCGCCCCTACTATGTACACATATCTTCAGAGAAAGGCTTATCGGCGGGAGTCACAGCGCTACAACTTCGTTTGTGCTGCCTGACGCGCGGGTGGTCAGGGGTCGTTGTGCGGTGCTTATCGTAATGCGTTGTAACATCTACCGCCTGCTTACTTACTTTACTCGTCAGTTATTGATTTTTTCGGGGGAGGGAGGATTCATTAAAATATTTCCTCAATGGTTGTGTAGTTGTCTCCTTGTGCCATCTCGGTCGTGCATATCGGCCCGCTTCCTCGCATTGCGTGGCGTAAATGTCAGCACATGCAATTATTACCTGTAGTATGTCTGTAGTGTTTCGCTTTTGTCATTTATTGTGTCCAAAAAGATGATAAATATGCTTGGCCCGGCCATGCCACCCGCGCGCCCTGTACGCGCGCAACGTAGAACTGTAGTCAGTCAGGAGCTGCTCCAAAAATTATTAAAAAAACCAGAGCCGGTGCTGTTTTGTAACACTGCCAAAGGAGGCGTGGACACCATCGATGCCATCATCCAGGATGCGGGGGCCTCGGCAGGGGTAGTGAGGCAGTGGCCGAGCAGTTTTCAACTTTATGGTCGCGGCTGCCTGCCTGAGCGGACACCACGTCTTCACCAACTGCTTCCATCAGCACCAGCACTCCGACATCAAGCACGGTGGCCACCGCAGCGTCTGCAGAGCTCTGGCGGAGGAGCTGACGCTGCCACAGCTGGATCGTCGCGAGAAAACCTACCAGTCCAGTGGCGTCTTCAACATGAAGACTAGCGGCCACCAGTGCTGTCCAGGGGAGAGACGTAACCAGCCTCACGAAGCCAGAAGCCGGCCCCAGCCAGGCCCTGCCTGCAGGACCAGAGAAGGGTCGCTGCAGACTGTGCCTGGAAGAGGCGCACGGGCCTGGCTTCAAACGGAGGAAAGTAGCGATGCCGAAGGCCCCACCGTGCTACCAGTGCGGCGAGTATGCTTGTAACAAGCATAGCGCAAGCAAGAAGATGTGCTACTCCTGCAGCGAGTAATGTGCAGCAGTCTGTTCGCTGTGTTCTGTGGAAAGTCTAAAGGAGATTTGTGGCAAAGTGTGCTCGGTTTAAGGTGCGAGCAGTGTCGTTGTATGTAGCGGATATGCTTTTTCGGAAGCGTGACACCACCAAACCAGTCAGGTGTTCTCGTTTTTCCACATTTTGTCCATTTAGTTATTTGAGCCGTTGTTGTAGTTGTATCGAAATTCATAAAATTCATCTCAAGTCTGTTGCTCAATACATGCTGAGCCAGGAAGCACATGTGTTTTGATGATTTTGCGACGCAACGGGACACTTTTACACCACAAATAATATGGAACATAATATAAAAATTATAACATGTATGATGGCCGACCTGTGATGGTGCTAGATGCGGACGGAGCTGACTACTAGGATCGGCAGCAGTGTCTAGGGTACAGAAAATGCAAATCGACTACCCACCCCAAAACATTGACGGCGGCGTCCGCCGGGTAACGCTGATTCTGTTAAGTGCTCCCTTGAAGTCCCTCGACCCACGTGGAGCGCGGTCCTCCCTGACGCTGAGCGCCCGGACCAGTCTACCTGCTCGGCGTTCGTCTGTCCTCCCGCCGCCTGTCGTGTGGCTGCTGGAGATGAGGATGCGGCCCGAGCGAAACAGGAGTACAGGAGTACAACAGGAGTACAGACAGGAGCCCACCCAAGTACAACAGACGATCTATGCTGTCGGGCCTCACGCTCATCATCGGCCGGAAGTAAAGATAGTGCCGAAATATGTGGTAAAGAAGGGAATGTGGCACCTTTATAACGTGATTTTAACTGAGATAGTCAAGTTGTAAAGCATGCCAGAAAACCTGGTACTCAATATAGCATATGTCTTGAAAATAAACATTTTCCGTGGAGAAAAGCTAAAAACCTACCTGAAATATACCCCAAAACTATCCCAGCTAGGCGGCCAGTTACCAGCTGTTGGTGTGACGACAGCGCTGACGTCACGGTGAGTAATCAGCCAATCGAAGCTCTTGAAGCCTATTGAATATGGTAGTAGTTGCCAGATCATGACGTCATCCACAGGCAGAGGTTTATTTTTCACCCGAGAGGAGCATTTAAAAAATCAACAAATTGAGCTCATTGTACATTTTCAGAGAAACGATGGACGTTTTATGATTTTCGGCTAAAAATACCCCTAATTACACTGAATTCCTAAATTCCTTTAAAGGGAATGTGGCACCTTGGTCGAATCCTGAAATTTAGTGTAATTTGGGCAACGTTTAGCCGAAAATCATGAAACGTCCATCGTTTCTCTGAAAAATTTACAATGAGCTCAATATTTTAATTTTTAAAATGCTCCTCTCGGGAAAGAAAGAAATATCTGTCTGTTGATGATGTCATCATCTGGCAACCACTACCATATTCAATACGCTTCAAGGGCTTCGATTGGCTGATACTCACTGTGACATCAGCATATGTCGTCACATCAACAGCTAACAACTGTGGCCTGCTGGTAAGGGTACATGTAGGGTACATTTCAGGTAGTTTTTAGCTTTTCTCTACGGAAATTTTGAGTTTCAGGACAAACGATATATAGAGTACCGGGTTTTCCGGCATGCTTTACAACTTGGCTATCTCAGTTAAAATCACATTATAAAGGTGCCATATTCCCTTTAAGAACGCCTTTCTGCACCTGGCTTCTTCCTTTGCGATAGGGGATGTGATTGTGGAAGTGTATTACTTAGAAGGAATGTTAACAACATATTGTGTAATATTTATGTGCGCCCTCTCGAAATATTTAGGACATTTTGCGAATATTCACATGTACAGGGCCGCCGCCCCCGCTCAGGCGTTGTCGTGCCCGCGCGACCATAATAGGCGCGGGCCGCTGCGGCGGTTCCTGGTATAGAAGTGCGTCGGCGCAGTTTTTGAGGCTTCTTTTTCAGTCTGGGTCTTCCATCGCGTGCGCACCATTCTGCGAGAGTATGTAAGTACACACATAAGCAGTGTGTATGGGGGGTGCGTGTGTATGGGGGGTGCGTGAGTAGGTGTGTATGTGCTATGCAATCCTTATTTCAGGCTCCTTGCCTTGTACTCTTGCTATGTATGGTGTACTCTGTATGATCCTTACTCTGTATGACTGATGTAGTATAGATATAAATATTAAAACCCATTTAGCTGTTTTCTTGTGTCAGATTCGTTGATACTAAATGCGAGCGAGGCAAATCGTTTAGACTTTCACAATAATATCCAATCAAACACACGATAACACTCCACAAATTATATTCATAATTGAGAAAGTGAATGTTATCGTTGATTGGTTCAGGTTGTTTTCCCTCATACTTCTGTTCCATCTTAAGTAGCCATCATTTTATAATGCATAACTTGCTTGAGTCTACACTGTCGCGACCTGACCTGGTTGGTAAACTCTTTCTCCTGTAATGCCTGGCCAGCCAGATCCCCCTTCATTTCTCCATATGCCGTTCTTCTTCTCTATCCGTGTATATATTCTCCTCTGTCTGTAGAATACAAGCAGTCACATCACCATTTGAAGGTTCGGAGTTTGCTTGAAAACGTGGTTTAAAATTGACGGGTAAATGATGTTCAGGCCACATTGGCATGAAATGGGCCCCTGTCATCTCTGACGGATGAGTTCGAACCATAAATCACGAAGAAACTAAATTCGTATTGAATCGTTCGCAGCAGGAAATCGTAAGTGAGCGCTACGTGGGCTGCAGAAGCATGAGAGTGTCACCGAACGCAGTCATTGTCGAACGCAGCAAGAGCCCTCTAGTGACTTCATCAGTGAACAATGCAGAGGAACAAGCAAAGCTTCGTCGTAGACGTAGAGGGGTTCCTACAAAAAAACTCATTGTGGGTCCGAGGGAAGGCTGTTCGAGCCACCGACCCAGCACCCCTGCAGCGGAATCAAGCGGGCTTCATTCGGCTCGGTCGCGAGAAACACCGACCTTCATCTAACTTCAAGCCCTCGGTGCTTGATGATACAGATATGACCACCATGAGGCTGAGCGATGCAGACAATGCAACGACAGTAACGCCTCTGAAAGACACAGAACTGCCATTTGGAAAACTGAGTGCAGTCGTGGAAAATGCAGTATACATTTCAGGCTTTGCGGTGGGAATGGGGCGGCGAGTGATGTGCTCCACCTGCTGTTGCGCTCTGGAAGTGCCGCGATGTGAGCGGGGAACAGTCAAACCTCCTTCTTCTGACCACCAAAGACAGAGCAAGGCTAGAGAAGCTTTTGAATGACGTCATCAGAGTGTCGAAGAGGCAAAAAGGGCACTGCAGCGTCTCCCATTGGCATACCCGAGTCTGTCATTCACTTTGCGACGTTATGACGTTGCAACGTCCACCACAACGCGCTTTGGTTGCACATGAACTTCTAACCAAGCCGCCACAGATG
Source organism: Lepas anatifera (assembly GCA_034440635.1). Lineage (NCBI taxonomy): Eukaryota > Metazoa > Arthropoda > Thecostraca > Lepadidae > Lepas > Lepas anatifera. The sequence goes on along the minus strand of JAOTON010001718.1, from coordinate 149,707 downwards.
GGTACCTTCTCCGGCCTTGACCATCAAATGCTGGACAGTGTGTCGGAGAGTAACCATGTGTACCGCATCTAAAATAAGTGTACTCGTTATTTTTTTACTGTTCGGATTCACCCTGTGGCTCGGGCGTTACCAACGAAATCCATCGGCGATCCTGTGCGGAGAAGGGCCTGGCTGGTAGCAGTGGCACATCAGTACATCTCAAGCAAGAGAAACCGTCATAATCTACCACTCAGTCCATATTGCTGCCGAGTTAGGGCTTTGAGCGTCTTTCCGCGAGGATAAAAGGCATTCCTAAGCACAAATGTATATCTTGAGTTTCCAGGATTCTGTTCCTCGGCATGTCTGCCCGTTGACCTGTCCTAGGCTCTCCTAGACCTCATCAACAGCGCGCATTTAATGGCCATAGCCAAGTATTAGTAATTGTTTGCAAATGTTAGGCGCAAATTAGCTAGATAACTGCATGGGTCTCACTCAGCAGATAGACGCGTTTTGGATGTTTCACGTTAGTTTGGCCGCAGCTTATCACTGTGTGCTGTTCCCTTTCGAAGACGTGTTTCAAATAAATTCATGGCATGCTTCCAAATGTTCACGTTATTTCTATCATTAACTATCTTTTGACTCCAAGTCCACCGCTTTTAAACCAGTAAGACGCCATTTTGGGCGATAACCAAACGTACGTTTCTGTTTCAAAATGAGAAATGAAGGTCGGCTAAAATTTTCTGAGATGGTTCATGGTGTTTGTTTGTCTAACATAAACATGGCAATACATGACACCATCGCAAAGATGGTCAGCTGTCATGAATTCGTCCCTTACTTGTAACCAGTTAACATGAAACACGGTTGAAAAATGAGCGAGCATGTATCCGGCAAAATCATTTTAGATAATTTATTATGGAATTCATTTTATCTGAATTTATCTCATTGGCTTGGACTTTCTGAATCAACTAATTATTCAGACTTATCGTTCACGACTACATAGAGTGAAAGAACCCTTCAGAAATATAAGCTTCTTTATCTAAGCTAACGCAGAAAAACGCCTACAAATATTTTTCAAGCATTGAATCTTTAGAAAATCAAAGCTCAGAGGATATTGCAAAGTCTCGCGGAAAAGCCCAACCCTGGTATGCATTGTGACGGTGTAGCCTGAAATTTAGATATATGGAATGGAATTGATGCAATTCAACTGATGGTGTCAGTTACTCGCAGAGTAGTAAACTCGCCAAAAGCATTAGGACGCCGGGCAGGCTGGGTCATGTGTAAATTTGTCTACTAACGCAGAGATAGGCATTGCGGACGCACAGGGGCGGACCAGACATGAGTTTTTTTGTGGGGGGGGGGCAAACCCATGTCTGCCTCTCTCCTCCTGGGGTGGGGGGGGTGGGAGAGAATATATAGACCTAGTGTTAACGTGTTGACGTGATGTGGAGATGTATTGATGTGTTGAGAGAGGGAGGCGCACTGACAGATGGAGGTTTGGACCTCTAGTCGGGCGCCGCACCCTGCCGAGTGTGCTGCCAGTAAAGGTCATAAGACATTCGTGCAGAGGTCTCTGTGGCGTGTGGGTCTGAGTGAGGGAGGATAGCGAGCGGCAACGTAAACCTTGAACATGGCGCGGTCGGTAGGACCTCACAAGAAACCTCCGCCGCGTCTTCTCCCTGACAGGCGTACCACAAACCCTACGGACAGATGGTGGCGGACAGTTTTCTGCAAAGCACACGAGAGATTTCCTCCGTCGTTGGGGGGTGGCACACCAGCAGTCCACGCCGCACTACCCCAATCGAACGGACACAGTGAGGCGGCTGTCAAAAGCGTAAAACGCCTGGTCAAGAAAGTGTCACAGAACGGATACATCGACATTGACGCCTTTGCTCACGGTCTGCTGGAGCTGCGGAATACGCCACATGCAGACGGGCGCTCGCCGGCGCAAATTCTGTACGGCCATCCGCTCCGCTCCGCGGTGCCCGCCCACCACCGTGCATTCGCCGCCAGGTGGCAGAGTGTAGCCGATGCGTGCGATGAGAAAGCGGCTCAGCTGCAGCAGCGGGCTGAGGGCCGCTACAACTGCTCGGCGCGCACTCACAAACCCCTGCGGATTGGCCAGCGGGTGCTGGTCCAGGACCCACACAGCAAGGCATGGAACCGCACTGGCACCATCACAGCCGTTGGCGCCAGGCGCGACTGTCTGGTGAAGCTGCCCAGTGGGCGGCTCCTCTGGCGCAACCGCCCGTACCTAAGGCCCCAGCGTGCTTTTGTTTGGGAGACAGCACTACACGCTCACCCGCTGCCAGCCGCAGAGAACGCAGGTTCGCGGATGCCGTCCCCAGCACCATAGATGGCGCCTCCTGCCACCCAAACGCTACATCCGCCTCACCTGTCGCCCTGGAAGCTCCACCTGGACCGCGGCGCAGCAACAGGAACAAACGGGAGACACAGAAGCTGGCGGTGCACTGGGGTACCAATACATATTCCTGAGGGGGATAGGGAGGGAGATGTGTTGACGTGATGTGAAGATGTATTGATGTGTTGAGAGAGGGAGGCGCACTGACAGATGGAGGTTTGCACCTCTAGTCGGGCGCCGCACCCTGCCGAGTGTGCTGCCAGTAAAGGTCATAAGACATTCGTGCAGAGGTCTCTGTGGCGTGTGGGTCTGAGTGAGGGAGGATAGCAAGCCGCAACGTAAACCTTGAACATTAACACCTTTTCAAAAATTTATCCGGCCTTTGGGGGGCAAAAGATAGTTTGGCCTCCCTCCACCGCTTGGGGGGAGGGGGCATGGCCGGAAAGCCCCCCTGCGTCCGCCAATGCGGACGCTTCGCGTCCGCTCGGTAATCACAATAGGCCCACTGTGATGTCGATAATGGCGGTCTAACGAGGAGCACCAGTCAGCCGCACACACCGTTATGTGTGCGTATCACTTCCAACAAACATCTACCCTATCACATTTTGATACGCTCGCCGGTAACACAGGAATCGGGATCCTAGAAGACAACTGCGTTTTATGATGCTTTCCCTCTGCTGGTTGTTGAACATGGCGGACGTGTTTCCCGCGAATATGACGCTAAGAACGTTCCACAGCCTTCAGTGGGTAGATTGGCCGACGGTCGCACGCGAAGTGACGCGTCTAGTGCACATTGTGAGGAGACAGCAGGCGTTTCTATCAGATCGCAGTGGCCGCACCTAGTGCAGAGGACTGCCTTATTCATCAAAACCCGAGTCTTACAGTGGAAGAACATTTTTGCGGGCGTCAGCTATAAACGGCGAGCCCTAAAACGTTTCAGCGCTGCTTCCTCAAGACAATATCCTGAGTTTATTTGAAAGATTAAAAGCTTTGAGAAATCAGGATGACTGCCACAGCCACGCCCCTAAGTATGTGAACACCGGGCGCCCTGCTGCGGTGTCGCGTAACTAAAACAATGACGCAGAGGCAGCACAAAGTGAACATTCCTGGAGATTATAATTTCCGGAGTATTACACCGCGCACAGAGGTGTGTTTCAACATTATAACTTGTAAGAGTACCGGTGTGCGCCTGCAGCCTGGTCCTTGTAGTACATACACAGTGGCATAATACTGCGGGCACTCTCGAGTCAGCACACACTGGTCACTGCTTCTGCGTGTCATATGTTCAACTCCTCGGCCCCATCGCACCAGAGCCAAGTTCCACGGTGAAAAACAATGGTGCAGCCGTGCAGTGTCGGTGGCCGGTTGGTTCCGTACTACAGCCGGCGACAAAACAAAATGGCACGTCGATCACAACGAACGCGACTGTGCACAGACTCCGACACACGGAGTAGCCGGACACAGCACTCGTCACCGCCACGACAATATCAATGCCAATAAATACATCTAGAAGCAGCCCTTGTCAGACGCTGCGCCGACCCTGGCTATAGAAGGTCTCGATGAACTGAATATATGGAAAAGTACGTGGCCTCATATGGGGGATCCCAAGTAACTTCCAAACTCCTAGCAGAAAACTACACCCATCAGCGATGGAGTAGGCCCGTTGAGACAGCCGACACTTGTCCACGAACACAACAAACCCAGGCGTCGACACTGGCGGAGGGAGCTGCTTCCTCAGCCTCCCCTCGCTGACTAGTGCAGCCCCCGCTCGCGCGGCTGCTTGCCCGTGTCCTGCCGGTGGGGGGTCAGTGGAGGGACACCAGCCAGGCGCCGCCGCCGCCGCTGACTTCGGTAGCCACTGAGACTTACCGAGTTGGGTGTCGGGGGCGACGTCGGAGGCGGAGGGAGTGGAGGGCGTCGTCTGCTCTGACTTACGCGTCTCACCGTTCTGCAACACAGTCGCAGCAGCCAGTCAGCGACGACGCCATCTTCTCAATGTACAAAACTCTCTACTGACGCCAAAACTGTAATAATATACGGATACATTGTGTCAAGTCGAAGCTGACATGTGCCGCCAACGTGCCCTGACCACTAAGCGGAAGCTAAACGTAGGCTTGTATAATTATTCTTCCCGTCAAAAACTGTAAATCTTAGCCTGAGCTGTCTAAAAGTAAGTCGGCTAGGATAAATTTGAAGACAAAACAACTGGTCATGAGTTATACAATAAGAAAGACTGCGTTTTTGTATTGGACCCCAATCAATAAAATACTAACGCCATATATCGATGACTCCGTCGAAACCAAATTATTAGGTCATTTTCAACTGGTGACTTGATATGATGCATCAAATACCATCTGCTTTAACATCCTATTCTGCAAATGAACGGTCGAACATCAAGTACAGAGGTGTCGTGGGCAACTGGGCTACTGTGCCGCACACCAATGGAATACGCTGAAGTGGACACACATTTTCGATACGGCTCACCTGACCCCGTTGTCAACGATCGCTAGCACTGGCTCATGCAGACCAGCTCAGACATTTTCAGCCTTCGTCAGGGTGTGAACAAAGACGATCTCATTTTCGTACACAACATTTCAAAAGAAAGCACCATTTCTATATCAATCATTTCTTTTCGCGTTCTTTCCTCTATTTCGATCAGGCTACCTACGTGGCCACAAATACTGGTCACGCCAGAACCTTACGCCACGACTACTTATTGTACTAGATTCGGTCAATGTCAAGCAAATTACATCAAAACACTGGTCGGGAACATGGAAAGGAAACGTGAAGAAGTTAAAGTCATTTTACGCCCATCCACAAACAAGAGACAGAATATCACCAAGGCAAAACAGCCGCGGCATGTTCAACTTGTCCACCCTGGCGGTGTTTGTCCGGAGCATGACTTCAGCGCTGACTGACCTTGACCGAGTCCGGCTTCCCTGGCGTCTCGCTGGCAGGGAACTCCGCCATCTCATCGTCCGACAGTCGAACGTCCAGCACATCCCTGTCAACGTCACAGCAGGCGTCACAGTTCTGCCCTGGACGCCACCGCACCCACCTCCCTGAAGGTGGTCAAGTCTGTGCTTGCTCGCGGCAGTGTACACAATCGGTATCCTCGTTCGATAGCGTTTGTCAGCACAGGCAAAACCGGAGCTAGGGAGTTACTAAATTAGTCATTTTTTGTGATGATGTCTCAAAACCAAAACCGGAGATCCATAGTTTTAATACAGGATTACTTGTTCTTCTTCCAAATGGTGTCTATGCAAGAAAATCCCAGATTCCGACATTACACGACACCAAGGATCACTGCCGCTTATTCAAGTCACGTGACAAAGAAAAATTTGTCACGAATCGTATAAATTATGCGTGTTGGAAAAAACGTTTTATTTCACCCATCCCATTTTGGATACCAGTGACAACAGCGTTTGATCTCAACTTTTAAAGTTATTGCTGAAAAAAGCAGAATAATGTTTTAGAAAACTAAGCAGCTAGTGCCCATGTAAAGCTCATCACCAGTGACCCAAAATAGGTTTTGCGCTAAGGTGTCGAGTGGAAAATTCAGCTCGGAATGTATGGCGAGTGAGTGGAAAATTCCTCTCAAAATGTATGGCGGAGTAAAAATTTCAAATTTTGTACTCAGGTGGTAAACTCTCAGAGCCCTTGTTTGAACTGAAGGATGGACATTTCCTTTAATTTTCTCAAAGTAAATATTTTTAAATCATGCCCAAACAGCTTTGTTTAACCATTCCCATGTGAGAAATTTGGGTTAAGCAGGTAAATCTTTACCAGCTGAAACCCCCTGATGCAGTCTCCAATTTTTTTAAGGAGTTGGTGAATTTCCACAAATAAAAAAACTTTTTGGGGGCCTCTGAGACCAACCTTTGGGGGAAAGAACTCTGGGAGCCACTAAAACTCTTGGGGGCTTCCCTAGACCAACTCTTGTGCCCCTCCACTCCCACACGACCAGCTTTTAAGGGCCCCTGAGACGAAATATCGGGGCCCCCTTAGACAACTCTGCAGAGGGGCCTCCGAGATCGGCAGGTGGTGAAAAATGAAAATGGATTTTTTCATGCAATACCTAGTTCCAAAATTAATTATCTACGCATACACTGTATAGTTTTCCTGTCCGGGACAACGCCCCTCCTATACCTATACCTATAGCTTTGGAGGCCACTCCTGGCCTCAATCACTGCACCTCGCATACACCTATGCTAGTGCCCAGTAGAGCCTTGGTTTACACTTAACTAACCCAGACGAAACTACAAACTTTCTATCATGGCAATAAACTCTTCCAGACTCTTGCTAAAAGTTTCTTTTCTTTACCTGTCAATTCCCCTGCTTCTCTTCACATATATACTCACCTTCATATGAGTATGCTGCTTTCTATCAATATTAATCGAAGCTGCTGCAGCCTCCTTTCTGTTGTTTCTTCCTTTCGTCTACAATCAGCCAGGCGCGGCGGGCTGCGACAGCGTCGAAGCAACTACTAATTTAAATTTCTGATCGCAATCCAGTTGCCGGTCGCATAAGCAACATAATTTGCATTTGAAAACTTGCTCTAAATTAATTTTCTAAATCCTTATAGACTAGAAAATTATACAACTAAAAGCACACCAAGAGAAAGACTAACAATGTTTTGTCAATAACGAATACGAAACCAGCCTTTCAAAAGCCTAAAGATGCCGCTTTTATTTACTAGATGTAAAGACGGCGTTTTGGTAAGTCCACGCCGTAGACCAGCCATACAAAAAAGTGCCGATGTTTGAAGGGTAACTGGATGCATTCTTGTTGCCCAAAAAATCATTTAGTGAAAATGTAGAGTTTCAATGTATTAAAGTACCGGAAACTTTTAGTTCAACTTAAATATCAGCGTATTTATGCCTAGGGTGTCGTAGGGTGTCGTGAGTGGATTTGGGTGTCACACGGCGTGGACGCAGCAATGAAGGGCTAATATGGATAAAAATTATTTTCTACGCAATAAATGGTTAATTTTCTACGATACAATGTGAAAAAAATATGCTGCTTACCATACAAATTTCAAGATAATTGCTTTTAACAGCAAGATGACCAAAAATGATTTTTCACTATTCTCGGTACCAGAAATACAAAAACAACTTTTCAAGGACGTAAGCCTAGAAATCATATGCACAGATAAACTGCTTTCCAGAAATGTATCTTTCAAAGCGGTCAGCTCATTTTTTGGCAACACAAGGCTAGGGGTGTCTAATTTTCCACCCACCAATTTTGCGAGTGGTGGAATTTAGTGGCGGTGTTCACCCATCGGAACTTTCTCCGGTGGGGCAGGGGAGGGGGCACTGTGCGTCTTGCCCGCGCCAGAATTTCGATTCTGTTGTTCCACTGAAATCGGTGGAGATAAGGATTCCAGGTATAATTGACCAGAAAAATAGAAGTCGCCAGATTCTCTTTCAGAAAAGCGAAAGAAGCGCATAAGAGCCGAGTTAATTTGGCGATCTTCTAGTCGATTCTGCTGCTCTCTTTTTCCAGTGGACGTTGGTAGAGGAGGCAATGGAACTGGGCTTTGTATAAGTATTGTTGAGTAAAATTCAATAGTAGTAAAATATTGTTCAATAGTTATTCAATAGTAGTAGTAAATATTGTTGGAAGTGAGTGGAAAATTCAGCAAAAAAAATATAAAAGTGAGTGGAAAATTCTGATTGACTGGGTGTCGTTCTGCACCCAGCACCCCAGGTTTTGGGACACTGCTCATCACAGTACTGAGATTCAATTACAAATGATACCTGCCTCATAAGTGATTTGTTGATCGGGCCAAACGTTGGCAATGCCCAATTATACCGAAAAAACGGCGTTGAAAAATATACACATTGCCGTAATAAACCCGATTCGAAAATCGAGCTCCACCAACGCGTTACCTTTCTCATTACGAGGTGAACCCTCCGAATAGTTTTCTAGGGAGCTGGATCGGGACAATAGCTTGATATAACAATAACAATAACTTAACAAGGGACGATAACTTTCACATGACTGAGCAAGGAGTTATGTGAAGCCCAGCCGCAACGGTAGGCAGTGACCGGAGGGAAACGGTCCGGAATCTCAGCCCATTCATTCCCAGTCGACCCCATACGGTTAGTGTTCAAGCGCTTCTTTTAGGAGGGACGATGAACCTCCCTCCGCTCCGGAACCTATGACTGCACGCGTTGAAATGAGAGCCAAGTCGGAGGAGGATTAAGAGTACAATAGTCTGCGGAACTCGCTGGAGGTTAACCATGTATATATGAATCTTACTTTCTCAGTAAACATTTTTCACCAGGAAAAACAATAACATGTTAAGATAGATTACTATTCCCTCTTAAACACAACTCTTGGACGCTACCTGTGTTTCGCCCCTTATTGAAGAAGTAAAACTTGTACTCACTCGGATGTTTCCTGAGGCTCGTCTTCCTCCTCCAATTCCTGCCGACAGACATGTACATTGACATACATTGACAGATGCAGACAGATACAGACAGATCAATCACGCATGCATACTAAGATTGAATTCCTTTTTTGCTTTTTAATAAATCGTAATTTTGGAGCCTGGGCAACCAACAATATATAAATCCGGACCTCTGGCCAAGCTCGTCATCCTTCGACAAGTTATGGAACCGCACCCACGGCATTTAAAGAGGGAGTTCCACTTTTATAATAGGATTTGACCTGCGGTTGCAGTTTTGTAGAGCATGTCGAGAAACCATTTTTGGCGCATTTCATTTCACCCAAAGCACTCTGTATTAAATTTTCGCACATTTAAAAATCAAAATAAAGGGCGCAATTTCCCAATTTCAAACCATGAAGGAACTCCCTTCCAGTTGGCATGGAATGTTATGTGATAAAAGTTAACAAATGACATCTCCTTCGCAACGTCACATGCCGCAAGTGTCTGCAGCAGTGAGATTCGTCATTACACGAGACGCTTAGGGCAGCCCAGGGTTGTAAGAAAAGAAGCGATATTTTCATTTTAAGCGAGTGACAAGGGAAACAAAAGGTGTTTTTCTAGTTCTCAAACGTTTTCCCCATAAATAGCCCCTTTAGAACCTCGAAAAAGTTATCAATGCTCTTCAAGTCGCTTGCGAACTATGCTGTAAAAATCTAAGCATCAGGGTATCATTGAATAGGGTACAACTTGTTTGCGATCGTGCCATTTTTGCTTCATGAAAGCACCTAACAAGAACATGCAAGCAGCATCGGCCTCCAAAAGATCCATTTCTTTCCAGCACAGCTTCTACATCCAGGTTTACGGCACACAGAGAACGGACAATGCCCCGCACAATGGCACAGTGGTGCCCACCGACCACTCGCAAATTCACACTGAACTGCGTAATAAAAATGGCTTAATTTATGATCGAGGCGGAACACGTCACTTTGGCATAGTTTGAAACTCCAGAAAAAATCTGGGCTCCGGATTCAGAGAGACCCGATTCAGGAATTCAGAATTCTGTCCGAATTTCAAATCGGTGAAAATAACGGGATTCCGGGATTGACATCCCTGCATCACACGGTCTCCTCCCCCTCAACCACAGAAATTTGAACGTCAGCATGTGATTGTTTGTCCTGCTTCAGCCAAAATGACCGAGACAGTGACCTAAGCACATTGCTGCTCGTTCCCATGTTGAGGAGGTAGATCTCGCTTAAATAGTACACACGGTGGTGATTGGTAGCAATTACTTCCAAACCGGCGTCGAAGCAATATTACCCGCAGGAGTCCGGCACTCCGTTACAAATGGCATATGAGAAATACTGCTAGCACTTTTGCTTTAGAAGTAAGGAACGAGCACAGAAAATATAATCCAGCAAGTCAGTGTATTTTGGTATCACCAGACAATTCATTGTTGAATTTTTCTTATTTTCCTATTCAAATCTAATTCATGGTTTCAACCAGAATCGGTGCTTATCACTAATTCTATACACTCATAATTCAAAACAATGGACCCAGATGGCTTCATAATTGGCATGAATCTAATCTAACTCAAGGAATATAAACCATAGACCATAACCCATGTATCTTTCTTATATCTTCGAATTAACGAGTTAATTATTTCGGCCAATTTTTAAGTAGGATTCGTGCTTCGAAGGCCATAATTATCCTTACAAACCGCCACGGTTACAGCTGGGTCTTGCTATTTAATCACCTTCCGTCGACTGAACAGTACTTAACTATAGCCTATCTTAAAATTAGAGGTAGGGGTACACATTTTTTGTTTCAGATCCTGGTCGTACTGTATTTTTGGATGTAATATGACCTAATGAGGAAATAATAAATGCAGAAAAATCTTTGTAAAAACCCATCAGCACCACTCAATTTAACTAATTAGCTTAATGAGCTGCAATAGAGTTGCTATATCTCTCGAGCAAAGTCAGTTAAGGCTAATTCTAAGTAACCTTCCCCCGCTAACTTGACTATAAGGATTTCAAATAAAAACGTTCAGGTATATGATTGCTTAAGCTCTCCTGATTAAACTAATTATGTTTATCAGTTGCCATAGAATAGGTATGTCTCCCAAACTAAGCCAGTTATGGCTAGTTTAGAGCTAGCTCCCCAAGGTCACTATAAGGATCTGGAATAATATATTTTCAGATGGAAAATTGCCTCTAGGCTATGCCAGAAATATATGGATTTTTATTTGTGCATTAATAAACCCTTGTAAGGCTGTTGGAATATGACAATGTAATGAATATCCACCCAAGCTAACCATGATGCACCCAATCAATCTGCCCCCTGTCACCGGTCTTCACTAGACCTGCCACTAGGGGCACATCCCCGACAGGTTCATTTGCAATTCTGACACGCAAGATTCCGACACATTCCGACACGCACGACAAGAGCGCAGCGTCGACCTCACTCGCCGACGAATTCAACCTGCTCTGCGAGTCGGAAGGCGTGGTGAAACACATGGTGCTCTACCACGAGTGACGCTTTACGAAGCCCAGTTACGCGTTTGCGTCTCTGGTGCACGACATGCCGCTGCTGCGCAGATTGATTGCGGTGAATGGTCGCAAGAACTTCTGGGTGAAAGCGTGCAATCTTTACCTGGAGTGCGAGGTCTTCGAGACTGAGCTGCGCGTGCTGGTATACTTCACCCAGATGGTGACGTTACCCCTGCTTTACTGCATCGATCAGTGCTCACAGGTCCAGCTGCTCAAGCTCCTGCCGCAGCTGTACGTTGACCTGGCCCGAATCAGGATGGACACACAGCAGCAGTGGCGCGTCATGTACCGCCACGTGCCGGTGGAACCGCCGTCGAATGTCCTACAGCAGGAAATACTCCAAAAGATGTGCGCTGACGGCAGTCAGACTGTAAAGCTGCAAAGCGGACGCGAGTACGGCTTCACAGCCGAAGACGAGGTACCGCAGCGCGCCACACAGCTCCACTTGCTGCCAGAGCTGGATTTGGAAAATAAGCCAACACACAACATCGATGCCGAGCGCGACTTAGCAAAAGTTCAGCCACCTCGCGGCAGTTGCTAAGTTCCGCAACAAGAAGTTCTCTGAGAAGGGCATCCGAACAGATATGACGTTGTACCAGTTGGAGATCCAGACCGTTGACCGAGTCACTATCGCTATCAAGTCGGTTCTCGCCGATCGCGAGTCGTCGTGGGCAGCCCACCAGCGTGCGCTCCTGCGTGAGCGATTGCAGCGGAAGTCGGCCACCAGCCACCACCAGCGCGACTACATGTGGCGCCTCCTGATAGAATGCAAGCGCTGGGGCGGTCCGTGCAAAACAGTCGACGAGCTGCTAGTGGCTATCCGGAACAAACCAGATATCGACGAGCGGCTCGTGCGCACTGAGCTCGCTTTCCACCGGCATTCTCGCCCAGCAGATGTCGTAGCAAGACCAGAGCTTTTCAAGCTCGTGCGAGTATCACATGCTGAGCAATTTGAGAATCTGTGTGTGCTGCTAACTGAGGACACAAACGAGGCAAGTGGCGCGTGCTGAGGCTCGATTGCGAGCTTGCTCACAAATGATGAGCCGGCCGTGTGTTTGCGTTCACAGCAGGAAGCTACGGCAGGAGGAGGAGACGGTGACTGTGCGGACGCTGCAACCAGCACACCTGTGCCTGAACTGATGTGCTGTCGGTCGTAATGTGGGAGGTGGCGGTAGACTGCGTCGCTTGGTTCCTGTGATACCCAAAGGAGGTGCGCGAGGATGGGAACATCGTCGCCGAGCACCTCGAACGGGTGAACAAGTTGTCCGACTGACTGTGGTGGCACCCGGTCGTTGAGGACGTTCAAGTCACCCAACCAGGCCAGTTCTTCTATTGCTCCGTTGAGGGCGAGTGGTCCTACTCTGATCCTCGAGCCATTCGGTTCACTTTGACGAACTTCCAGTCTGTCGCTAACATTGGCGGACGCAGGAGGGTCCATTCCGGCCATGCCCCTTCCCCCAAAGCGCTGGAAGGGGCCAAACTATTTTTTTGCCCCAAAGACCGGATATTTTTTTAGAAAAAAGGTGTTTACACTAGGTCTGTCGAGCAAAAACAATTCGCTCCCAACCCTCCCCCTCCCCCAAGAGATCGATCATGTACTTGGAGAGGTAGCTTATACTAGGTCTATCGAGCACCCAAATTACATGCCCCACCCTCCATCCCCCAGGATGAGAAGCAGACATGGGTTTGCCCCCCCCCAAAAAAAAAAAAACTTGGGTCTGCGGCCGCCCCTGGTCGCTAATGTCTTTCGCCACAACCATGTCGAAAATTGAACATAGAGAGTGGGTACTTTGGGATTTGTTCGGCCAAGAAGCTGAACTTTGACAATTCCTGTAATAAATTTGTGGTCGGCCCGGATGGTCGATGGTGAGCCTGTGCTGAGTGGTGTTGTTTGGGTCTGACTGCTGCACTGGGATTGTGTTAGCCTGAGCCTGGTGAACTGACAATGGGTGGTGCAATCATGAGAACTTCCCTGCTGGCAACGTTAACTTGGGTGGCCATATGAAGTCGTTGGGGGGGGAGAAAGAGAGAGATTATGAACCGTGTTGTGCGTGCTGGCGTTTAATGGAGGACTCCCTCTGGACTTTCAGAAAAAAGGAGATAATATCCAGATCGGAAAAAATAGGTAAAATATAGTGGAAAAAATTCTTGTAAACGACTTAGTGGGAAAAGTAACTTCAAATAAGCCATAACTCGCTTTGTTTGGGAGATATAGCTAATCTGTTGCAGCTATTTACAATGATTAGCTTAAAGGGAATGTGGCGCCTTGGTCGAAACTTGGAATTTAGTGTAATCAGGGGAACTTTTAGCCGAAAATCATGGAAGCGTCCATGATTTCACTGTAAAATGTACAGTACGCTCAATATTTTGATTCTTAAAATGCTCCTCTAGGGAAAGAAATAAATAGTTCCCTGTGGATTATGTCATGATCTGGCAACCACTACCATATTCAATAGGATTCAAGGGCTTTGATTGGCTGATACTCATCGTGACGTCAGCATATGTCGTCACACCAACAACTGACAGTCTGTGTCCTGCTGCTAAGGGTACATGAGGGGTACATTTCAGGCAGTTTTTAGCTTTTCTCTACGGAAGTTTTGAGTTTAAAAAAATGTACAGAGTACCAGGTTTTCCGGCATGCTTTACAACTTGGCTATCTCAGTTAAAATCACGTTATAAACGTGCCACATTCCCTTTAATTATCTGAAATTACGCAATATTCTAACCGAAAACATGGTCATTGAAATCCTTATAGTCAACTTAGTGGGGATAGATATCTTGAAATTAGCTGTAGCTGGCTTTGATCGGGGGATATAGCAATTCTATTGCAGCTAATTAATATAATTATTTTAACTAGCTAAAATTAGGTAATTATCTTACTGAAAATATTTTACATGAAATGCTCATTGCCGACTTAGTGGGGGTAGGTAGCTACAAATTAGCCATAATTGGCTTTGTTTAGGAGATACAGAAAATATATTGCAGCTCATTATGTTAATTAGTTTAATTAGGTCGTGCTGTTGAATTTTTAGCGAATCAATTATTTGTCATTTTTGGTGTAAGGTGGGATCAAATGCCATCGAATCAGCACAGTACCCGCTTTGTAACAGCTAAATTGCAAAAGCTGACTCCCTACCCCTACCTCTATTAAAATGGTGATTTTGTGGGAGGAATATATTTACCTCTTCAAGAAAATATAAAACCTTCACGGGATTTGAACTGAGATTTCAGCTGCATTGGAGCATAACAAAAATCCTGGCTTCATGTTCCTCTTTCTCACCACTCATACTTTACGGGGAAACAGCGCAACGTATTATGAACAGCTATCGAAGTACTTTTTGAGCGCACTGATATCCATACAGGGTGACCAAAAAAAAAAAACGGGCCCCGACATTCATATAGCCATAACGTCAATATTTTACGTTGGATTTAAATAAAACTTTGAGCATAAATGCGTTTTTGTGTGTTGAGTAAGACACCAAAATATCAAAATAATAGGATATAAACATTTTGTTCCATAATACATGTTCTAGACATCCTATTTTCTGTGTCCGTGCATTCTCAAAAATCGACGAAAAGTCATGATTAGTGGTCGGTGTAGTGTCCTGGATATTTCCCAGGGCTGCATTTCTTTAGCACAGGAGTGATCCTGGACGCTTTGGCTACACACAGTCCTTTTTGCAGCCCGAAAATAAAATATTTAAGGGGTTTTCAGGGGATGTAAAGAGGGACTGTTTTACCCCGCGCACCAGATTCCTCGGGCAAGGTGGCCCTCAACCCCTGAAGTTCTCTTCAAGCTCGACTATGCACTTCCCTGGGCATCCCAAGTGACTTGGATTGGTTTCATTATCTGCATTGAGGTTCTCTTAGGCTGCATGCTTATCGAAAAAGTCCTGCCATTTTTATATTTAATTTGCGGAGCGTTTAAACTTTGTAAGTACAATGCACAAAAATGAACAGATTAAGAAAATAGGATGTCTAGAATATTTGATATGGAATAGAGAGTTGTAGTTCTATTACTATGATATTTTGGCATCTGACTTAACACACAAAAGCGTATTTATGCCCAAGGTTTCATTAAAATCCGACGCAAAGCATTGACGTGATGGCCTTTCGAACGTTGGGGCCCGTTTTTTTGGGTCACCCTGTATTACTAGCACCGCCTCCATATGGGCCGAACAACTGGCAGTGTTGGCGTAAACTTCGGCACAGGGCCACACTGGGTAGTCTGGGGTCGATAACCACTCCCAAAATACACGCTGTTTCTTCGCAAAAGTGAATTCTGGGACAAACAAAAATAATACCTCCGGTTTTCCGCTCTGCTCTACCACATGGTGATCACGGTTGAAACCAGATTGTAAAGATGCCAAGTTACCTGTCAGTGCCTAGCTCATCAGGACTGCTGGTTGCTGGTGATAGGAAAATAAATATCAACCCCGAGAACTGTTTTCTCCGGGCTTTAGCCGGGCAATCTAGACCTGGTGAGCAATATCATAAACATGGGTGTATACATATAGACCCACTTGTGACCAGTGCAAAATTGCATATTGTACATGGAAACAGTAAAATGTAATTGGCAAACCGTGAAAAAACACCTGACACCCACCTCTTCGTCGGCTCCGAGCAAGGTATCCTCATCTGCAGGGTTAACGGCGATGCCCGACTCCCTCATCCTCCTCGTAGTCCAGAGCGGAGTCGTCCACAACACTGCCATAAGGCATATACAATGTACATGAGCACAATTCTTTTGGATACCCAAAGCTCTCTCTCTCTTTCTCTCTCTCTCTCTCTCTCTCTCTCTCTCTCTCTCTCTCTCTCTCTCTCTCTCTCTTTCTCTCAACACAATACCAGCCCATATGGCTAACAGACTTCCCTCTAGCACTAAGAGCCTCATTCCAAACTTACCTCATTTTGATGACTTGATGACTCTTGAATATAGCTTGCAGAGAATACAGCAATGCAGTTAATGCAGGTACTGAAATTTAAAAAAAGATCATTAATCTGATATGTGACATGGCAGGAACAATATCCATAGGAAACCAATGTATTACAGATTTCATACCATTCCACTACATCAATTAAATTGTTTTCTTTTCCTGCCACACATGCATCATGGAAATGGTTTCATCCATTCAACACATTTGTACATGTTTTCACACTATTTCTTTGCACTGCCTTACTTTCATTTTAAGTTGGCATCAAATTTTAACATACTGTGCCATTATCCATGTATGTGTATCTTACACCAGTATCTTATGTACTGTGCAGTTTCTCAGTAAAACTCTCAAGCCACATTGTTCATCTCTGCAGTTTTACGTTTCTCCCACCACTTACTAACCTCAGTTTACAAAAACTTAGATTTCCATCAAATATATCACATGAACAGAATTGTATGCAAATATTATTTGAACCATTTTCAACTTGTTGGTCACAAACCCTGCACCCTGATGCACCTCCCTCATTTAGCAGATTGAAAATAAGTTCAACATGTTTTAAGGGATACACTTCTAAGTACAGTTTTGCTTATAAAACTTGCCAATTTCTCCCAAAAAATCAAGGTGATTGAAACCATACATGTTCTTCAATGCTAACTACACAGCATGCAACCTGCATATACCTCAAGCTTCAAAATGTATAGGATTTTGGGCTTCAATGTCATTCCTTATAACTCGTATGTATGTACTAGTAGCTGTCTTGTATATCATGTTTGTTTTTCAAAATTTGGGAGGTACCTGCAAAGAGATGAGTGTGACTATACCAAGGACCATTTAAAGGGAATGTGGCACCTTCATAACATGATTTTAACTGAGATAGCCAAGTACCTAATACCTCCTTTCACTGAAGGCAGAGGTAGGTCTGCCAGGCAGGTAAGGCATTTTGAAGTGCCTTTCACCCCAGTAAAGTTCAGAACCTTTTCCCTATTCATCTCGGCGCCTAAGACATGGAATGAATACATAGCTTCGAAAATAAGAAATGTTTCAGATATCCCGCTAAGCAAATTCGCCTTCAAGCGAATTGCAAAAAAAGTTTTCATTGATCACTACTGAGGTGTGCATGTCTATATATGTATCTGACCACCTGTCTGTTCTGTATTTTTTTCTCCATCTGTCAAACCCCATAATGTGTCCCCATTGAACCTCCCTAGTACAGTCTATGTTACCTGAACCTGTCATGCTTTCAGCAAGTGTTATCTGTCCACTTGTCTACCAACGCCTGATGTAAAGTGTCCCTGTTGTTGTCATATCAAGTTCAAATTTATTGTACTTTGATGTTTCTCCCCGCTGGTGACCTCTTACTGTAAACGAACATGAGCCTAAGCATTGTCGGAGAGTGGCTTTATTATTAACTTTGAGGTGCCTCATCAACAAGAAAATCTCCCGTTAGCATGGGGTCGGGGACGGGCACCCTTGTGTCTTAACGTCTCGTTGCTAACTGCACTGCACTTCTGATCGCGCACCTATTCCCCGTCTCGCCACCAGCCACTCTCCCACCAGGCTAAACCCTTCACTCTTTTTCCGCTGCGCCGCAGAGCTGGAGCCTCTCTCTTCTCCGCCTGCCTGCTGCCGGTGGTCCCTGGGACCCGGCGTGTCCGCTGGTGCTGCTGGCGCTGTCCCGGCGTGGCGGATCTGCGCGGGCTTGAGTTGTTCCCGTGATGGAGGCACTGCCCGGGGCGTCTTCTGCCGGGGCGGTTCTTCATCTGTCGAGCTGCATCGTTGGAACCAAGTTGGGACCGACCTTCTAAAGCTTGATCGCTGGGCGGCGTCAGTGGAGCAGCTGGCGCGGCTCCAGCCTCTTCATGCACTCTTCGGGCCTTCTCTCGCGGGGGCACGCGTCAGAGCTGCTGTTTCCGGCGTCCTAACAACCGCCGGATCAGCATACCGGAGGGCCGCGGGTGGCGGCGGTGCGGCGCGCGGCCACCCTGCAGGACCACATGCCGCGGCGGTCTATCTTCGAGTCGTGGGCCAAACGGCGCGGCCTCACCCAGGACCTCAATCAACCCAAGCGGCTGTTTGAGCATCGCGTGGCATCGTCCAGCCTCATCCGGGTAATACTGCCCACCTACCCGACTCGGCCCGCCAGCCTATTCATACTGCCTGTGGCCTTCTATCGCGTGGACACGCCTCAGAGCTACTGTTACCGGCGTCCCACCAATAACCGCCTACCAACGTACCGGAGGGCGGCAGTACGGCGACCGGGCGGTCAGCCGCCTGCGGGACCATATGCCACAGCACCCGCTTGTCGACCGGCCCGCCGGCTTACTTTCGAGTCGCGGGCCAAACGGCGCAGCCTCACCGACGACCTCGGTCGGTTCCAAACAGCTGCTCGAGGAGCGGCCCACGATGTCTCGCGCCTGCGTCTGCTACGGTGATGGACGCCTTCGTCAGCGGCACCCGCACCGAGGCGGACCCGACCAGGGACATCCCCGGCATCCCGGACGTCGGGGCGGATGGCGGGGAACCGGACTTTGCGGGGGACCGGGAGTCTGGGGACAATGAGGGTGTGGCTGGCGCCACGGGTGCCGGAAAGGGGGAGGCTGCTCCCATTGGCGGTGTCTGTGCACTGTAGGCCATAGATCAATGTTTATTTGCTTTCGCTCACGTTTTAACTGTGCTTTTTGTCCGGCTCATACGTTCATCATCATCCTGATTTATTATTTCACGGAATCGGCCGGTAGACGTCTGCCGGGCTCCGAGCCCGTGCCCGTCTGGGCGTAATTTAGAGCGCTCGCGCCGTCGGCGGTCACGGGTTGGGGGCTCGGCTCCTCCGTTTATAATTGTATTTATACACCTCAGTCGGCCGGGGCTTGTTTTTAGGGTCTTGTATGTTTTATGAACCGCCGTAGTGTAAATATACGTGTATGGTATGGTTGTAAGTTGAAAAGCAAGCCGGAAAACACGGTCCTCAAAATATCATTTTCATTGGAACTCGAGAATTCTGTAGAAAAAAACTAAAAACTACCTACAATGTACCCCTCATGTACCCTTAGCAGCAAGCCACAGTTGTCATGGCTGTTGGTATGACGACATATGCTGATGTCACGATGAGCATCAGCCAATCAAAGCACACAATCAGCTTTTTGACTTTGAGGGTGCACATAATAGAAATTCCCAACCTGATTATTATGCAATAAATCATTCTTAGTAAACCACTTTTTATTTTATATTTTTTTCCTTCGGTTGATTGAAAACACTAAACAGAAACTAAGGAATGTAAGTGCAAGATAGAGGGTACAAAAATCTTATTTTGCAACATTAGCTTTAAAATGGGTCAAGACAGAAACTAAAAGATTCAATTATCTGCTTTTTCAAAGAACTTCCTTGATTTGTCATGGTTTAACAACATCCCCTGGTAGATAATATATACACTGACAACACATCAATGTACCCACTGTCCTCTGTATACTGAAATAATAATTTCAAACTGTGAAACTGACAGCAAAATACACCTGAAGTCTCTCACAAACCACCCACCTCTCTTTAAACTATGTTGATTATAGCTACCACCCACTGCATCTATGCATGTGGGCCACACCAGTCACACCAGCTGTGTAATCCTGCCGTGCAGAAGGCATGAACGCATGGCAGTATGCCGAACACATGCGCAGTACAGTATCTTAAGTCGATGATACTGTACTATGCATACGTGCAGCATACTAGTATGCGGTATTATGGTAGTAGGCAGATCACATCTCACGGTTCAAAAGGATCACATCAGAATCTCTGAAGTTCAAAAGGTCTAATGTTCATAGGTTCTACCCTTTGAAAGTTAGACCTTTTGAATAAGAAGTCCAGCGTTCAAAAGTTCCAAAGAGGCGTGCTCAGATGCATCATGAGAGTGGGGTGCATGATGCCACAGAGGCGTGCTAAGGCACATGATAATAGGAGGAAATGAACCAGTCTGCAGAACGTGGCAGGCGACTCGACGAGGCGCTTGGGGCAGCCCAAAGCCTGCCCCAATTGGGGCAGAAATTTGGATGCTGGGGCAGACTCCTCCAATAGGAGGGTATTTTTACTGATACATTTTTATCTACTCCATTTTAAACGAAACACCCAGAAATGAAATAAAACTGTGCATCCAACTCCACGACGACAACGCACTCGCCACCCTCCACGCACAGCAGCAGCTATCTTGCATTCATGATGCACGACTTCAAGAATACTTTTATTCAAAGATATATTTACAAGCGAAGTCTTTTCCCCTACAGACGTCATTTGCCTCTGCTTTCAGGCCGTATAATCTAAACTTTACAAAATTTTTCAATTGATAACTAAATTTGAAAAAGAATAATTTTTCTAAAGCTAAAGCATTTCCCCCCATTTTCCCAAATTTTCATGAAAGCATAACAAAATTTGGAATATTTTCACAAGACTCAAGCAAAGAAAGATTCCCGTACGCCCTTGTGACGTCACATCACTGACCGGCATTTGTTCTTGGGGGAAGGGGCTGGCATGATTTTCTTATGAACGGTGGACCTTTTGACATACACCCAATTTGCCTGCCTTTGGTGATCAAAACATAGCAGAGGAAATGCAAAAAACTACATACAGGGAAATTTTATTTAGAGTTCTTAGATTGTTTTTTGTAACTAAAACTAGGTTTAGATTACAAATTTAGAAAATAAATTTAAATTTAGCTTTAGAAAGGCGCCTGTTGCCTGATTTTTTATTCACTTTCAGGAACTTTGACTTTACGTCTATTAAAAATTTCCTTTGTTTGGTATCTTCTTAACCATATTTCTCTAGGTGACAAATATGACGCTTTTGAGACAATTCAGCTTTTGCAGCGCAACTGTAACTAATGATTGTCGTTTCTTTCCATTATTTTTCTTCTTCCCTCGGTGATTACCTGTACCGACCGCTACCCCAAGTACTAGTTCCTGCCCCAAGAGCCCCCATCTGCCCCAAGATCAACCAAAAGCTGCCCCAAATCGGTAGGTCTGCCCCGAGGCTGCCCCAACGAGATCTCATCGAAATCTGCCACGTTCTGCAGACTGGGAAATGAGGGTTAGGTTAGGTTAGGTTAGGTTAGTTTAGGTTTAGGTCAGGTCAGGTCAGGTCAGGTGTGTATGCCCTTAGTCCCTATTTCCTAGTCTGGGGATATCACCCCTCTTGCCAGAATCATAGTGAGCCTCTGGTCTGAGTACCACTTTATGATACTCCTCTAACCCTCCGTCCTTCCGTCTGTTTCACCTCTTGGGATTTTCTTGCAGAATGTGGGGATATTTCTAAAACATTTCCCAAAGTGGCACCCAGACCAGAGGCACACCCAGAATTTGGAAAAAGAGGTGATATCCCCAGAATAGGAAATAGGGACCAAGGGCATGCACAACTGACCTGACCTGACCTGACCTGACCTACCCTAACCTGACCTGACCTGACCTGACCTGACCTGACCTGACCTGACCTGACCTGACCTGACCTGACCTGACCTGACCTAACCTAACCTAACCTAACCTAACCTAACCTAACCTAACCTAACCTAACCTAACCTAACCTAACCTAACCTAACCTAACCTAACCTAACCTAACCTAACCTAACCTAACCTAACCTAACCTAACCTAACCTAACCTAACCTAACCTAACCTAACCCTCATTTCCTCCTATTATCATGTGTCTTAGCACGCCTCTGCGGCATCATGCACCCCACTCTCATGCATCTGAGCACGCCTTTTTGGACCTTTTGAACGTTGGACTTCTTATTCAAAATGTCTAGCTTTCAAAGTGTAGAGCCTATGAACATTAGACCCTTTGATCAGTGAACCTTCTAATTTGATCCTTTGAACCGCGAGATGTGATCTGCCTACTACCATAATACCACCCCTACCAACCCCACTGTTTTAATTGCCTTCTCCCTGTCTCAAAAATGCTCATCAACAATATTTTAAATTACGTCTGCGCGTTATGCCGTGGATAAAACGTGAATGGCTTCGATTTCCCGAACCACATCCAACTGCTACCGTACCACGCCGCTGCGGCGTTGCCGTCGTCGTCCAACAACAAAGAAGAAGGAGAAGAATAATAAAATGAGTGTGCGCCATTGCTGTCTTTGAAGAGAAATTCAACCAAGAAGAAAGCTCAAGCTTTAGTAGCCTCAGGGTAAAAATACAGAAAACCACGTGATAACTCATTAAATATTGACCCCGGTCACGCTCACCAGAGACGCTAGTGCTCCCTCCAAGATGGCCGCGAAAGAGGGACTCCGAAAGGTAAACAACGTTAGTGGGGCCTGGGAATAGCATGGTAAGCGGTAAATTATACGTGTTTTATGTTTGGTATGTGGCAGCAGCTTATAACCAGCCACTGCGGAAGGCAGAGAAGAATCCAAATTCGAAGAGTTTTTGGTCCCAAGGAGCAAAGCTTGCAGTCAGCATCAGGTTGAAGTTTGCTCCCCCCACTTCTTTGCCAGTGGCGACGCTTGTGTTTGGAAACGCATTTTCCATCGTACATTCAAACTGGAATTTCAGACAGCTTGAAACAAATAAAAGGGGTATATCCACCGAATTATTTCAAGATGTCAGTTTTCCGGGTTAAAAGGAATGCAGCCACATGTGGCTGCATTCCTGCAGGCATCTCCGGTGGCGACGCTTGTGTTTGGAAACGCATTTCCCATCGTACATTCAAACTGGAATTTCAGACAGCTTGAAACAAATAAAAGGCGTATATCTACCGAATTATTTCAAGATGTCAGTTTTCCGGGCTAAAAAGAAATGCAGCCACATGTAGCTGCATTCCTGCAGGCGGATCCAGGGGGACGGCAAAGTGGGCACATGCCCCATAGGCAGATCCAAGGGGCAAATGGAGTATGTGCCCCCCACCATCGACCCTCGGTGCCCCCTGAAATGGCCACGCCCCTGAAAGTTCGCTTCCCACCACCACCCCTCCCAGGATACAAAAGTCGGCTCCCACTGATAAGGTTTTGCTCCCATCCGATAGGGTTTCCCGGTCAAGAATGGTGCGCCGCCCCCCGGGAAGGTGTCCCCTGATCGGCAATCCTGGATCCGCCTATGATGACGGCCCAAGGATTAAGGCTTACTCCTGCTAGAAGCAGGCTCAAGGGAGTGGAAGGAGGCATAAGCGGAACTGGAGATTGCCTCACAGCCAGTCTGCAAAGTATGGCAGCATGCCAGACGAGTCGCACCAGCCATCTAAAATTCTCGCACCACCAGCCTCCAAAAATTTGCACCAATCTGCCACATACCAGGGGAAAATGCACACATTCCTACCCCTACAATGCAATGCTACCTCAATTATTAGTCAGTTAAGGACTTTTTATAAGGAACCTCCCGTATCTTAATGGCTATTCAGCAATTATTTGTTTAGTTTAAGTGTCACTAAACTCGCAAATTCGCACCAGGTTGATAAAGTTCGCACCACTCGGTCCTGTCTCCAAGGGAACTCGCACGGACGAGATCTCGTCGAAAATGCCATACTTTGCACACTGGCCTCACAGCAGTGTACCAGGTGGATGTGAATGGAAGTCAGATGGCTGAAAATGTCTGCAATAGACAGCGGCATTTGAGCCTATCTTCTTCACAATTCTCAGTTTCGACTTCCACTGCTTGGACAGCACCTTATCCTGAGAAAATTTGTGAAAGCTGAGACTTGGACACTTTCTTCGGAAGGACACACACTGAGGAACGCAGCAGTTCTGATTGGATGTAATGTTTATCCGTCTCACCTCCATTTTCCTTGAACTTTCCAAGATTATAACAAACAAGAAAATAACGCCAGTCTTCAATATTCACGTCCACCCAACATGAATTACACTTTTTCACAGCAACGAGTTCACCACGACTGAAAAAAACTTTCAAAATCTATATCGCGTTCAACAATGCGCCGGATATGAAGCAGCCTCGCCAGACGTCAGTCCCTCTACTGGCGTTTTCAAAAAAATCCGCCAGGTGCCAACACTTTCGATGACCGAGGCCAATATCTTGCAGTATTTGACTAAACGTGATAACGTTCTTATCTGTCTTCAGTGCGCAGTCTGAAGCTCCCGTAATATTATTTTGCCTATAACAAGGAAATATTGCTATTGGCATTGCAAATTTTGAACCTTTATTTGCCTAGAATAATAGGAAGCCGTTTTGATACGAATCAAGGAAGACATTTTTGCTACTAGATTTGCTATTCACAGACCTATGCGTGGCCTCCATATTTGGAAATCCATGCATGGACATTAGCCTTATTATTAGCCGTGTTATTCAGTTTTGAAGTGCTGAGGCGAGGAGCATGGTGATGAGTTGGAGAAGATGGTATCACCATCAGGAGAGGGAAGATTGTCTCCCTGAGTATGGCCAGGAAAACCGCAGTGCAGCCCTCACACCCTCCTAACACTGCCCCAACACCAAACTCCACAAGCGCTGCTGCAACCTCTCCTCTGCAGGCTAATGCATTAGTGCACAACCAGTCTCATCATGTTCCTGTGCCCCACCAGACCCCTGCAGCAGAAGCACACCCTGCATCCCAAGTAGGAATCAGTGCCTCAAGCGACAGCACAAGAAACACCCCAAGCTCTAGTGCAGTAAACCAGGCAGCGTGACTCAACAATCGTCATACCCAGAAGTTGAAGATTTTCTATTCAAATGCTGATCAGTTTGTGAACAAGCGAGAAGACTTGTGTATGGAAATTGCAGGTGACGAACCTGATGTAATTCTACTCACTGAGGTAATTCCAAAAGCACAGCGTGCTGCAATCTCCGAGGCTTTGTTGGCCCTTCCCAACTACCACACATACATAAGCTTCAACGCACATAAAGAAAATCTGGGCGGTAGTGGTGAGAGAGGAATAGCCATGTTTGTTCGCAATGCCTTACACTCCTCTTGTATGACCCTCCCACATGCAATCTTCAAAGAGCACCTAATTGTTAAATTGTGTCTCCACAGGAAGGATACTCTTCTTCTCTGCTGTGTTTATCGTAGTCCCAGTGGAGATGGTCATCAAGACATGGTCAACTTTGAGGTTCTGCTGGATCAGGTTCGCTCACTCTCACCTTCTCACCTTTTGCTTGTAGGCGATTTTTAACTTTCCTCCAGTCTGCAAAGTATGGCAGCAGGCCAGACGAGTCGCACCAACCATCTAAAATTCTCGCACCACGAGCCTCCAAAAATTCGCACAAATCTGCCACATACCAGGGAAAAAATGCACCCATTCCTAACCCCTACAATGCAACACTACCTCAATCATTAGTCAGTTAGTTAAGGGCTTTTTATAAGGCCCTCTCCTGTGCCTTAATAGCCATTCAGTCATTATTTGTTTAGTTTAAGTTCACTAACCTCGCAAATTCGCACCAGGTTGATAAAATTCGCACCACTTGGTCCCTGTCTCCAAGGGCACTCGCACCGACGAGATCTCGTCGAAAATGCCATACTTTGCACACTGGACTTTCCTCAGATCGATTGGAATAGGGTATTTTCCGGTGCCCCTCCTGGTCATCCCTCTCACAAACTTATTAACATCATGCATCAACACTTTCTTTTCCAGCATGTTCGATCACTGACTAGGATGAGGGGTAGGGACGTTGGTAGCGTACTGGACCTTATCTTCAGCAATGAGGAAGGCATGCTGAGTGACTTGCGTTATCTACCAGGGCTAGGCAAGAGTGACCATTTGGTCCTGAGATTTTCTCTGAATCTGTACTCGAAACCCAGTTCCAACACTGTAAGCCACCTCAACTTCAACCGAGCTGACTTTGCCCGCCTCAACCAGCTGATAATGGAAGTCAACTGGGACTCATTGGAATCACTGTCTACTGAAGAGTCATACCGTTTTTTCATGAACACATTGAACTCCTTGGTGGAACACTGTATCCCCATTGTACGTACCAGGAACAACCGTAAAAACATCTACATGACTAGTTCAGCGCTGAAGCATAAGGACAGGAAGAACAGGCTTTGGAGGCAATACAAGCTGTCTGGGGATGTCATCGATTATGGTAGATACACTCTGTGCGCTAAACAGCTGAGGAGCCTGACACGTCGTCTCCAGCGGCAGCATGAGCATAACCTGGCAAGAAATTCAAACACATGTCCCAAGCCATTCTGGAAGTATGTAAACAGCAGGCTAAAAACCAAGGGTAAAATCGAGGACCTGGCGGACGCATCGGGTGTTTTGGCTTCCAACGACGAAGAGAAGGCTAGGGTTCTCAACTCCTTCTTTGCCAGCAAATTCACCAAGGAAAACCTGCTGACCATCCCCGAGTTTGAGCAGCGCTACCACGGACCCTTTCTGGAGAGCGTCGTATTCACAGAACAAGACGTTGCAGTAAAGCTTCATAACCTGAAGTCCAACAGTTCCCCTGGGCCTGACCTGCTTCACCCACAGATTCTTTCTGAATCCTGCAACACCTTGTGCATTCCGCTCGCTAACCTTTTCCAGAAATCGTTGGACTCCGGACTCCTGCCTGAGGCCTGGAAGCTAGGGAAAGTGGTTCCCATATTCAAGAAAGGGAATCGGCAAGACCCTGGCAACTACAGACCAGTGAGCCTCACATCTGTCCCATGCAAGATCATGGAATCGTTGATACGAGACCGGCTTCTCCTTCACCTCACTGAACACAATCTGCTCTCCCGTCACCAACACGGATTCCGACCAAAACGCTCCTGTGAGTCGCAACTGTTGGAGGTCTTGGAGGACTGGAGTCAGCTCATCGAGGACCACAAACCAGTGGATGTAGTCTATTTGGATTTTTCAAAAGCGTTTGACTCTGTGCCACACGAGAGACTCTTAAAGAAGCTATATGGATACGGGGTGAGGGGACGTCTTCTTACATGGATCAGGGCCTTTCTTTCGCATCGACAGCAGAGAGTGGTGATAGGCACAGCTGCGTCCGATTGGCTGAGGGTGTCTAGTGGAGTCCCCCAGGGGTCAGTTCTGGGTCCAATCCTGTTCTTGATATACATCAATGACCTGCCCGATGTTGTGGAGTGTTGTATCAAGATCTTTGCGGATGATACCAAGGTGTACACCTCTGTGCAGGACCTTGTATCCAGAGCCTCTCTCCAACGAGACATAAACAGCTTGCTTAAATGGTCTGCGGTCTGGCAGCTCCCTTTCAATCTAGACAAGTGTTCAGTCCTGCACCTTGGCCCTGCCAATGCCCACCACAGTTACTTCATGACGGGGACTCAGATCCGCGAGTCATCTGGGGAAAGAGACCTGGGCATCGTGATTGACGGGGAAGTCAAGTTTCGACAGCAGGCTTGTACAGCCGTTGCCAGAGCAAATAGGGTACTCGCAGTCATTCGTAGGTCTTTCGCTAATATCGACAGTTTCACGCTCCCCCGGCTTTACAAGGCACTTGTGCGCCCACTTCTGGAATATGGCAACAGTGTGTGGGGCCCATTCAACCGAGCCGATCAGAAGCTAGTGGAAAGAGTCCAGAGACGTGCAACCCGCTTGGTGCAGTCCCTTCGTCACTTACCCTACCCAGAGAGACTGCAAGCACTAGATCTTCCATCCCTATACTACCGCAGGCGTAGGGGGGACATGATCAAGCTGTACCAGCTGATGAGCGGAAACATCGATCAGGATTTCGCGCAGTTTGTTGCTCTGGACCCCCACACTCGCACTCGAGGTCATTCTAAGAAGTTGGCTAAACCATCTGCTCAAACAAGGACTCGTCGTTGCGCCCTTGGGGTCCGATCTCTGTCTGATTGGAACTCTCTCCCTGACTCTGTCGTTACAGCACAAACCATTTCCCAATTCAAAAGTGGCCTAGATGAACACTGGGCCCATCTCAGGTACTTTTCTCCTGAGAACGAGTGAGTCTAGCACGATGGAAATTGAGCTCGTGGAGAACGGAGCCTGCAGGCCTTGTGCCTCGAAATTCCGAAAATCCGTAAGGTAAGGTAAGGTAGGTAAGGAGTTGTTAAGATGTTCCCTGGCCTCTCCCCTCGAATCCGGAAATGTAAAAACACTGAAGATTATATATTCGGGCACAGCCCTTCATCAGAATCGTGGAGTAAATATCAATAATTCTCAGTCGTAGTATAGCCAGACCTCGAATTCGAGGTCAGTCGTAGTATAGCCAGACCTCGAATTCGAGGTCTGGCTATACTAGGACTGAGAATTATTGATATTTACTCCACGATTCTGATGAAGGGCTGTGCCCGAATATATAATCTTCAGTGTTTTTTACATTTCCGGATTCGAGGGAGAGGCCAGGGAACATCTTAATAGCCGCGTTATTCTGCCGGCAGAACGCAAACTAGTATGCCGCACGCATGCGCAATACAGTATCATGACCACAAGATACCATACTGCGCATGCGTGTGGCATACTAGTATGCGATCTGCCGGAAGAATAACACGGCTATTGTTTGTGTGTGTTGGAAAGGAAGGTGGGGGCATACATTATTGTTTTGGAGAACTACTTAGGTATGTAAAACATTAATTGCCAGTTCCTTCATCCAGAGTATCAACTCGCATTAGTCTTCATAAACAGTCAAAAACAGTCCTTAAGTCGGTATCTAATGCCAACTGCAAAAGTGATGTCAAATCAAAGTTGCTCCTGTGCTCTGGTGATTTGATCTTAAAGGAAATGTGGTGCCTTCATAACGTGATTTTAACTGAGATAGCTAAGTTGTAAAGCAAGTCAGAAAACCCGGTACCCCATATATCATTTGTCTTGGAACTCGATATTTCCGTAGAAAAAAGCTAAAACCTACCCAAAATGTAGGTACCTCTCAAGGGTATTATGGTAGTAGGCAGATCACATCTTGATCTCACGGTTCAAAAGGATCACATCAGAATGTCAAAAGTTCAAAGGGTCTAATGTTCATAGCTTCTACCCTTTGAAAGTTACACCTTTTCGGTAAGAAGTCCAATGTTCAAAATGTCCAAAAGAGGCATGCTCAGATGCATGAGAGTGGGGTGCATGATGCCGCAGAGGCGTGCTAAGACACATGATAATAGGAGGCAATGAGGGTTAGGTTAGGTTAGGTTAGGTTAGGTTAGGTTAGGTCAGGTCAGGTCAGGTCAGGTCAGGTCAGGTTAGGTCAGGTCAGGTCAGGTCAGGTCAGGTCAGGTCAGGTCAGGTCAGGTCAGGTCAGGTCAGGTTAGGTTAGGTTAGGTTAGGTTAGGTTAGGTTAGGTTAGGTTAGGTCAGGTCAGGTCAGGTCAGTTATGTATGCCCTTGGTCCCTATTTCCTAACCTGTGTATATTGCCCCTCTTTCCAGAATCTGAGTGCACCTCTGGTCTGGGTACCACTTTATACTACTCAAACCCTCCCTCCCTTTGTCTGTTTCACATCTAGGGATTTTCGTGCAGAATGTGGGGATATTTCTAAAACATGTCCCAAAGTGGTACCCAGACCAGAGGCACACTCAGAATCTGGAAAGGGGGGCAATATCCCCAGGTTAGGAAATAGGGGCCAAGGGCATACACAACTGACCTGACCTGACCTAACCTGACCTAACCTAACCTGACCTGGCCTGGCCTGACCTGACCTGGCCTAACCTAACCTAACCATCATTGCCTCCTATTATCGTGTGTCTTAGTATGCCTCTGTGGAATCATGCACCACACTCTCATGCATCTGAGCACGCCTCTTTTGGACCTTTTGAACATTGAACTTTTATTCAAAACTTCTAACTTTCGAAGGATAGAGCCTATGAACATTAGACCCTTTGATCAGTGGACCTTCTGATGTGATCCTTTTGAACCGCGAGATGTGATCTGCCTACTACCATAATACCCCTCTCATGTATCTCTCACCAGGCAGCCATTGTTGTGAGCTGCTGGTGTGACGACATATGCTGATGTCATGATGAACATCAGTCAATCGAAGCCCTTGAAGCGTTTCGAGTATGGTCGTGGTTGCCAGAGCATGACATCATCCACAGGCTGATGTTTATTTCTTTTCCTAGAGGAGTATTTTAAAAATCAAAATATTGAGCTTATTGTACATTTTTCAGAGAAATGAGTGGTTTCATTATTTTTGGCTAAAAGTACGCCTGATTACACTAAATTCCAGGTTCGGCCAAGGTGCCAAATTCTCTTTAAATCAATTGGATTACGGCAATGGATAAGATATCTGTTAAGTATTTGAGTAAACCTTATCCAGAGAGGAAGCGGGTTTAGGGTGTGTTCCTTGAAATATTCCGACTCAGGATTCCGCGAAATGTGACGTCACAGACATTCTTTGAAACTTTGTACGGGATTCTGCGCAGAATATTCCCGTCATTCCGCGCGGAACCCTCAGAATCGAAAAAACAGATCCGCCCAAGATGGCGGCGCGCATGGATGGAGTTTTTAGCAGAAAGTTTGTGGACTTTTTAAAGGATAGTCGGCACCTTATAATAATACGTTAATGAATGTAAATGAAATATTTGCGCCCACACATGTCAAAATAAACAATGAGACTGTCACACCTCGCCATTTACGCCGCATTTCGGCCTCGTTCAAGAATGTTCCGCAGCCGGAATCCAGGGAAAATAATTATGTCACACCCCCAGGATTCTGCGTCGGAATATTTCAAAGAACACAGCCTTAGAATTCATCAACTCGGCGCAACTCCGGCGAAATAAAACAGCAATGTATTGAATGTTGTTGGTTGAAGGTTGAACCTGAATGGGTGAGTAAGGTGCAGGGAAGCTTAAAAACAGTAAGGAGTGGTGGCAACTGGCAAGGCAACAAAGTTCAGTAGGGTGTGGGGGATGGGTGAAAGTTTGTCAAGACACAAGGTAGTGTTGCATTGTGTAAGTAGGGGTGCGTTTTTTCCTGGTTTAATGTGGATTGGTGCAAATTTTAGGTGGCTGGTGGTGCGAATTTGTGTGATGATTCTAGATTGCTGGTGCGGCTCGTCTGGCCTGTTGCCATACTTTGCATACTGGTCATAATTCACTTCTCAGGACTAAACAGGGTAACATTTTCCTGCATGTTTCGCCATGGGGTGGCAACTAGCTGTGCGTGGACAGGGAATAGCAAGGCCAGAACTCACTGGATTATGGGTCTCCCATTATGTTTGTATAGGGTTTGTATTACCGTTCCAATTTTAACCCATCCAAAAAGCTCAGCATTGAGAAGAGTGCTCCAGCTATATCCTCTAGCAGGGAATGATCATAGCACTGGGCTATTGATGTGCCAGTCTCCTCCTCTGCCCCGGTCTATGAACATGCTCATTAAAGGGAATGTGGCACCTTGGTCGAATCCTGGAATTTATGGTAATTAGGCGTACTTTTAGCCGAAAATAATGAAACCACTCATGATTTCTCTAAAAAATGTGCAATAAGCTCAATATTTTTATTTTTAAAATACTTCTTTAGAAAAAGAAATAAATATCAGCCTGTGGATGATGTCATGATCTGGCAACCACGACCATACATGAAACGCTTCAAGGGCTTCGATTGGCTGATGCTTATCGTGACGTCAGCATATGTCGTCACACCAACAGCCATGACAACTGTGGCCTGCTGCTAGGGCTACAGGAGGGTACATTGCAGGTAGGTTTTAGCTTTTTCTACGGAAATCTCGGAGTCCCAAGACAAATGATATATTGAGTACCGGGTTTTCCGACTTGCTTTACAACTTGGCTATCTCAGTTAAAATCACGTTATGAAGGTGTCACCTTCCCTTTAACCTGTGTGTATGAGTGCCTGAGCAGGAAGAGGGAAACTTCAAAGACTTTTTTGCCTAGGATACAACTGATAGTATTGTTTCCAAATAAATATTTTTACAGTTAGGACCAGGGTACTTTAACTACGGGTACAACCAAGTTTCCTACTAAATATAGTCCTCCCATGATGATGTCACCGCCCTTTCCTACTAAGTTATAGGAGATTCTACTAAGTTTTTGGAAGGATCAGCTGGAACATACCAGGTTTGGGCATATTTGGCACCAATCTAGTATAAATTGAAATCAACTTGTTTCACCCATTTGACAGTAACCTTGATCTCAACGGCGAGCAGCGTATTTTACGTAAATCTAATGAAAAAACTATAACACTTTAAAGAATTTGTTGAAAGGGCATGCATTTATTTGATCAACTCAGGCCTACTTAACAGCCGAGAGAAATAAATTTACCTTCGCTCAAGAGATCACCGGTGTTTATTGTCTTCTGCTGCAGGTACCACCAACCAGACTTGTTGATGACTCAAATTTTTTTTTAGTCGACTCAACTCTGACTCATGGCTTAAATGCCAACTCTGATTCTGACTCGACTCGCAGTGTTGAAAATGGTGAGCCGACTCAACTCAACACAAATCCAGAAGTGAGTCGACTCAACTCTGACTCAAATAAACATTGAGTCAGAGTCGACTCCGACTCAGAATAGTGGAAAAGTATGTACATAAAAATGCACATTTGCTTTCATAGTACACACATTCCAGTACATTTTAACAAGGCATTAACTATTTTATAACTGCATATTTCTTTCCATCAAATGTCAATTGCAATGCATTACTCATGACATAAATTATGTCTGCATACGAATGAAGAAAGGTGCTAAATGCGAACATGTGAGTGAGATGAAGGGTCTGAGGGCTTTTCATTTTGAAGATATGTCCTTCATGACTAGTCAAAATTGAGGCAATAAGCGAGGTTACAAACACAAAGAACAGAACTCAATGTTTGAAAATTCGACATTTTGAGTGGCAATTCCTGCCCCGTTGCATTCTGAACAATCTTATGACAAATTAAGCTTCGAAATAAATACCACGCTGAGATGACCCGACGACGCTCCCGTGCTGCACCACCTCAATCAAGCGCAAAACAAGCAATGAACAGTCGCCTCATCCCAAAAAAGTTTTAGTGAATACTACAGATGGCGCACTAAAGACATTACGCAAATAAAGCCTCCAATGACACAAAAGATGAAGATAAATAGCACTTCAAATCACGTGGCTTTCAAAAAGTAAGGAAATTATTCTAGCCTCAGGTTACAGTCGGGCTAAAAAATAAAGTAAAGCTAAACAATTACGGCGCACAAAGATGGTTTTGTGAGAGGCGTGGCGCACATGAGGTGTGTGACGTCACAACTTCCAGCATATAACATTAGGAAATTAAAAGATTAAATATCTAAATTTTTGCAAAAAAGGCTCATATTCTAAAACGAAATGAATATTTGTTGTATTTTGGATAAACTTGGATAAAATTTTGACACACGGGCCAATAGTGAAGGAATTCTTCCACGCTTATGTGACGTCACGTAAACGTAAGGGAATCCCTCTTGAATGTACCTTTAGGTAAAGGTATCTTGTGATGAGCCCTGTTCCAGCTGTCAGCACAGTTTTGTCAGCACCAATCAGCGGGCCGCGTTGCGCCTATGTCACAGGACTGTAGCCTCTCCCCGGGAACTAGTTCTAGAGGTTTTACGGGCTGACGGCCTGCTGTTTGTCCTGATGAAAAACCGTAAGTGCACGAAGTGCAGCCTAATATTTTTTCATGGTATAAGGGTTTAATTTCCCTTTACTTCGCACAAACAAGAGGCGATTATGGCGCTGATGTTACTTTTCTGGAGGAGAGGTTAGAGGTCCTGCTGACAAAACTGTGCTGACAGCTGGAACAGGGCTATGGCATGAGCCCTGTTCCAGCTGTCAGCACAGTTTTGTCAGCAGGACCTCTAACCTCTCCTCCAGAAAAGTAATATCAGCGCCATAATCGCCTCTGTTTGTGCGAAGTAAAGGAAATTAAACCCTTATACCATTAAAAATATTAGGCTGCACTTCGTGCACTTACGGTTTTTCATCAGCACAAACAGCAGGCCGTCAGCCCGTAAAACCTCTAGAACTAGTTCCCGGGGAGAGGCTACAGTCCTGTGACGTAGGCGCAACGCGGCCCGCTGATTGGTGCTGACAAAACTGTGCTGACAGCTGGAACAGGGCTGCAGTGCAGTGGTATGTTGTGCGGTGGGCCAGGGCGGGGTTGTGGTAAATAGGTAAATAACGTGGAAATTAAATAACGGTACCCTCCGGCGACCGCCTATGCTCGCAAACGCAAACCAGCTACTAGCATTCAGAGTTTTCTAGAACTTTAATAAATGTAATTTTACTAAAAACTAGTCTTTTTAATACATTTATTGCTAGAATTGTAACTGATAATTTATAATTATTCGTTAGAACTCAATATATAATTTATTTGAAAGCAGGATTGTATGTATTAGGGGTGCTCAGTCTAAGAGCGAGGCAACTCGCGCATGCGCAGTGGACAGCGACCGTGCCCTGCGGGTGCATTTCGCAAAGACGCAGTTTTATAGCCCAGGGATTTCTGGAATTTGCTTGCATTGTATCTTTTACTTAATATTTTTTAAGAAACCTTAATCGATATCAAACGTGCATGAATGGCAATAAAATAGATCAAGAAATGTTTTATGTGGTTGATTGGTCATTGTTTCAGTTTTATGAACCAAACTCGCTCATTTCTCAGGGTAAAGGTGCCACTTCAAAAACATGTGCAATCCAAGGTGAGGTATCCGCCGACGGGGCGCTTGTGTCGCACCTGGAGGCCGAGAGGGCGCTGGCGTAACACCGCACTGCAGTGAGGGCACTACGGTCGTGCCTCACTGCTATTGGTGCGGGTGCGTCGACGCAAACGTCGGGGGAGCGGGCAGGGACGAATCTCAGAAAGGCGATGATCCGATCTGATGGTAGTTTTCGATGGTCTCCAAACTTTGGTATAAGAAGTCAAAATCCGAGCATCGGCGGATCTGGGCGGGCAATGGGGCCAATGCCACTACATACATACATAGGGTAGAAACTTGGAAAACCATGCGAATTTGAAAAAAATATCATCACTTTTCATTTATAAGATCACACTTTTCACCCTCACTTGCCCCCTCCCGTCAAGAGCATTATCCACTCAGGAATAGACGTCACGCCCCACCCCCGCCGCACTCGCAAATATCCCCCTCCCTCTAAAAAGCTCGAGTCCTGGATCCACCTACAACCGGCGGAGCAATATGTTTTCGATGTGAGGCACCCCACAAACCCTCACCATATAACTTGAATAACGGCCAAAACGCAGTGTTTACAACATTATATTATCAACAGTATATGTGTGTTCATAACGATAGTTTTGCACTTATCGGCGTGCCAGCAACGATCAGCAACCCGGTCCTGAGACCGGCCCTGTCGCCCCTTTATGAACCCATGTGAGCTTTTCCCCGTCCCTTTTACTCACCATACGTCGAAGACAGGAGCATATAATTTAATCATTACATTTTTCTGATTACGTCACCTGTTTACGGTTGAACACCCAAATTAATTCGCCTGTAAATCACCGTGGTATTTCTTGTTTCGAACCGATATATATATATTAAAAAAACTTAACTCAGAGACAAGACGAACTCGGGAAACATCTGTCTTTTGAATGTTTGTTCAAGCTGCCCTGCGTCGTCTGCGAGGGTAGCAGCTTTTGACTCATTTTAACTGGTTTATACCTGCTCTCTATCACTTCCTCACTTTATTTGATTATGGCTCACGACAGACTTGTATGGCAGAGCATGTCATGGATAGGAAATGATAAGGGATATACTGTCTAACCAGATCCATGGAATGATGGAATCAGAATGACCCTGGTTGCTTTCGAATTCGGCTATGTGTATGAGTCGTCCTTTCTTTGGTCGAATCAATAGAAGTATTCACTTTTTTCGTTTGTGAATAGGACTTAGGTAGATTAGTAATCGTGGTTTTCAAATGGATTTGTTTCGAATTTTCCCGACAACTTCGGGTATGGAATGAATGGTATGATTATATGTGAATTTTCTTGGCAATGACTAACTCTACCGCACGGAACGCTACACACAGTCAAGCGATAAAAAGCTGCTTGCAAAACACACGTAGGAGGAGGAGGCTCAATTTGACAAGGTCTTCATCGTGACGTCTTTGTTAGATCCTAAGCAGTTACCGCCCGTCAAGATGGATTACATAGAGGTCAGTTCCCAAATGTCCATGCCAGCAACGCAGTCGCTCCACTCTTCACATGTGTCCTGGCGCTGCCCTGGATGCTGGTAAAATGAATAGCAAAAGCTGCTGCATGATACATGTACCCGCAAAAACCAATGCGTCGTCGGCTCCGTGCCTTCCTGCCACAAAAATACACATATTTTTCCGGAAAAGAGTTCATCTGCAGAACCGACAATCTGCTAAGTAAGAGCACCGAATTCCACAAGAATAGCCAATGTACTTTTGCCGATTTCTTGCGCTTAACCTCTATGACGCAACGCGGCTTGGTGCTCTGATTCTATCGCAATCGGAGGATTCGAGTCAAATTCCCGACGACCCATTCAGACTTTCGCAAAGTTTCGCTCTGCTGGCCACCACCGTCACCAGCTGGCGCAGCACCCGTGAAGAAACGCTCACGCTTTCCAGGGTCGATACTATCCTCCTGGAGACGAACCTCCCCGCCACCTTCCACTCTGGAGAGCAAGCGCCGGCGTCCACTTCAACTTTGATGTAGGCCTGAGGACGTAACGCCCTCGAATCTGTCCGGAACACCGCAGAGGAGGCACACCTAGTGTCACTCTCACCACGAATTACGAATAAGTGTGGTTAGATGATTCTCCATGAAGGTCGGAGTCTTACGAGGAGATGGTGGTGCCCCGAGCACGTTTCAAAACGGCGATGGACGTCAACTGAAGGCAGCGGCCGGTCAGATCTGCTCAAGCAGCCGAGCCGAGCTCTCCGCCCCGCGCGCAGCCTTACAGGTAATCCGAAATTCGGCAGAAGTCACCTGTGTTGAGTCCATGGTTGCATGCGCCGGCCCTCTGGCTATGCTGTACCTACTGGCGAGTGGCTCTGCCGCTCACGCCTTCGTCTGGAGGTGGAGCTCAAGCTGCTGCTGCTGCTGCCGACTATAGACCAGAAGAAAAGCTTCATACAATAAATCCCTGGACACTGCAGCCATTCCAGGAATGAACGAGCCGACATCCTGCCACGGATGTGTCTAGCCTGCCTCAGGAGCATGCGTGCGTCGATGAAGAGACCCTAGCCAAGGCTGTTTTGCACACTGCCATCTGGGATGAGACGATCAATGCAGTCAGAAGCTAGATGTTGTTTACCTCTCCAGCAAACTATTCCCGATGAAAAGGTCTGAAATAAAAGCAAAGAAATTCCTTTTATAAACAGCATCATACAAACCTCAAATAGTTTTCACCAGCTTCCAGCCAAATATACAATTTACTTAGCCAGAGAATATTATATTTTTGGCTCTTAATCTCAAACATATACTGCAAGCAAAAATATACCGATTTCTTAAGGAAAAGAGGTACCACAATCATTGAAAAAACACTTGCTGGGTTCTATTATTAAGTCCCAAGGCCCCACTAGAAGTATCCTCCAGTATCAACAGCTATCAATTAAAGCAAAATGGTTCAAACATAAAAATACATAAAAATTACTGTTTCACTAATATATGCAGCAGAATAACTAATTGATGTGGCAGGCATTCTGGTAAACCATAGAAGCATGGGTGCACAACATAAGATGAAGATTCCAACTCACCCACGTGAACAGAAATTGTGGGTCTGTACCAGATATACAAGATGTAAAGGTTTAAAAAATCAAGTTGGTTTCTCATAATCAACAACTGAAAGAACAGAACACGATGTTCACCTATTTACTCGATGAAGTACCTAGAAGATGAATGTACCTAAATTCATGCTGGAAGCCTTACACAGGTTTTTATTGTGAATCAAAACATAATGTAACTCACAACTTCCAGTTAGCTTCTTGTTAAATAACTTATTCAATAAGTGGCTTATTCAAAATCTTACCTTGCTTGAATGCAAATACTGGGATTTTAGTCTGTAACTTGATTGTGTAGAATTTCACTCAATACTCTGTGAGCAGCTAGCTAACCCGCTCTACCCCTTTATTTACAGGAACATTCCGCATTATATAAATCTGATATGACCTGAAAAGTGAAAATATCATAACATTAGCACATTCATGAGTACTTCTAGATATTCACAGTGGAAATAGATATTTTGTTTAAGATACAAGTACATTTCAGAAAATAATTGGCACATCTGACACAGTCTGACACAGTGAACAGAAAAAGGACAATTATATTTCTGAAATCTGAAATAATATATTGACATTCAGATCTGGCAATGTTTGACAACAGGCTAAAGCCCTGTTCCAGGTGTGAGCACAGTTTTGTCAGCAGGACCTCTAACCTCTCCTCCAGAAAAGTAATATCAGCGCCATAATCGCCTCTTGTTTGTGCTAAGCAAAGGGAACTCAAACCTTTATACCATTAAAAAATATTAGACTGCCACTTCGTGCACTTACTATTTTTCATCAGCACAAACAGCAGGCCATCAGCCCGTAAAACCTCTAGAACTAGTTCCCGGGAGAGGCTACAATCCTGTGACGTAGGGCGCAACGCGGCCCGCTGATTGGTGCTGACAAAACTGTGCTGACAGATGGAACAGGGCTATAGGCAACAACAAAAAAGCCTGACCTTCATTAGAATGTTATTTTATTTCATACTCTATATGAAGACACATGGACAGAAACTATAATAGCTATAATTAGGTATGAATACTATAAGAAGCCAGTAATAATACAAAAATAAATAATATGCTGAGTTATGTACGCAACCACGAGAATTTCCTTTTCACTTACCATTATTATTATCCACTGTGCCCTGCAAATTCCTCCTTTACCGTGGGTAGTGTCCCTTCAGTGATTGAAATACGAGCGCCATTCTCGCCGAGATTTTCAAAAGCTCATCGCCATCTCGGCTAGCTAATTCGGAGCGATAGGCTTCTTTTGATGACGTCACATGCCCGGAGGGTACCGTTATTTAACTTCCACGCCAGATAATCATCAACATAATTTAAAGAGTGGTGTTTTGTGAGAGACTTGATCTGTAAGGAATGCCAGGGATAGGACTATGTCTTACTTTCCTTATACAGGGGACAGAAGATACAGTGCTGTGTCATCAATGTTGATATTATCTATCTACTACGTGATGTGCTCAAACCATGACCAATCAAGAAAGTACTTTGAAAAACAGCTAATTGAGGCTTTCAGTTTCCATTTTGACCCATTGCAAGGCATGTGCAAAACAATATTTTTGGTATCCTCTATCTGGTGCCTATATTACTTGGTTTTTTGTTGTTTTCAGTCAACCAAAGCAAGAAATTAGAAAAGAAAGGTGTGACTTTCTAAGAGTGAATTATTGTATGATTGTCAGCTTAGGACTTTGTCTGGTGTGCACCCTCAAAGTTAAAAAGTCTGAATGTGTGCCAAATCACATTTTTCTGTATTGTTTTGCATGGTTTTGCTAAGATGAAATGGAAAATAAGTAGCAATTGTGTGTGGTTTTGAAACTGTATATTTTACACAATTGATTGTTGTTAATGACTGATCCCAGGATGATTGTAGTGGGGATATGAAAATGATAAAGTACCTACTATTTGTGAATTTCAATATGAAGTCTTCAAAACTAGTCATGGAAATTTCTTAAGTGTCAGCCATGTGATCACATATTTTAAGAAAAAGAGTGTTGAGTCGACTCAACTCCTGACTCACAGCTCATATGCTGACTCCGATTCTGACTCGACTCAACTGGTCGAGCACTTGAGTCGACTCCAGACTCAATCCAAATCTGGAAGTGAGTCGATTCAACTCTGACTCAAGGAAAATTTGAGCCGACTCAGAGTCGACTCCGACTCTGAGTCGCGACTCAACAAGTCTGCCACCAACAGCCAATCAATGGTCAGAAATCAACAGCCAATCAAAATCGAGATTAGTCTTACTGCAAACAGCTGTTAGTGCTGAACCTGTCCTTATTTTGACACGCTCTGGAAAATTTGTAAAAATAATATTCTTCACTGGTGTTTTTGCAAAACGTCTGATGGTTTCACAAATACAAATCTTTTAGCTTTCTGTTCAACCATATAAGTTCTGTTGATACAGTTCTAAAATAGGTTATTTAGAGCTTCGAAGAAGTGCAATTTCTCCAATGCCCTGCATAGTAACTGTAGTACCTCTCCAGCCATGATGACGTAATGCTGCCAAACAACTTGAACGGGGTTTGGTTAGGACCACTATCTTTTCTCAGCTTGTTTTAGTTAATGTGCTTGAAAAAATCTCTGGTGTATTGGCAGCTATGTATTGCATCATACCTATGATATAACGAGGAGCCCGGCAGTGTGGGACTATTCATACCGACAGGTCAACAGCTCATTATACAGCCTTCGGTGATCCGAAACCCCATCAAAAATACGGCTATGATTTCAATGCAGCGCCGCAGGCGGATCCAAGGGGGCAGGTGCGTCTCCCCATTGGCCATTGGAGCCCCCCTGAAATGGTCACGGCGCCCGCTGAAAGATCTCCTGCGCCAATGAAATGTTGCCACACACCTCCCCCCAAGGATGCGAAAATCGCCGTCCAGTGGTAGTATTTGGCGCCTATCTGTTAGGTTTTTCCGGCCAAAAGTGGCCTCCCTGGTCCGGATGACGCCCCAATCCCACGAAGGTGACCCCTCATTGGAAATCCTGGATCTACCCAGACCCCGTTCAAGTTGTTTGGCAGCATTACGTCATCAGGGCTGGAGAGGCACAACAGTTACTATGCAGGGCATTGGAGAAATTACACTTTTTTGAAGCTCTAAATAACCTATTTTAGAACTGTATCAACAAAACTTATATGGTTGAACAGAAAGCTGAATTTTTTTATTTGTGAAACCGTCAGACATTTTGGCGGAAACTCCAGTGAAGAATATTATTTTTACAAATTTTCTAGAGCGTGTCAAAATAATGGTAGCTTCAGCACTAACAGCTGTTTGCAGTAAGACTAATCTCGTATTTGATTGGCTGTTGATTGCTGACCTTTGATTGGCTGTTGGTGGCACCTGCAGCAGAAGACAATAAACTCCGGTGATCTCTTGAGCGAAGGTAAACTTATTTCTCTCGGCTATTACTAAAAGCAGATGGAGTATAACGAGTTTGCAGGTAATATTTAGACGTTAGTGTTATGGTACTTCTCTTAATCCATGCAGATGGGCATGATAAGAAATTTCAGCGGGTTTTCGTAACATCAAGTTTCAGGTGGTCGCGTGTGCTACATGGCTTCATCCTTCTTGACGCTTCTGCATTTCTTTACTAAGCAGTCATATCATCAGCGTGTGGGTGTTGATAATTTGAATTTACGGGATGAAGGGTATCCAAATTAGCGATTGAGAAGCTACAAATTGCTGATAGGTACCTATTTGCACGTTTTTGCTGATTTATCTGTCTGTATATCTGTAAAAATCACTGTTCACGGCTGGATAAATTAAAGTAGGCCTGAGTTGATTAGATAAATGCATGCCCTTTCAACAAATTTTTTGAAGTGTTATGATTTTTTTCATTAAATTTACGTAAAATACGCTGCTTGCCGTTGAGATCAAGGTTACTGTCAAATGGGCGAAACAAGTTGATTTCGATGTATACTAGATTGCTGCCAAATACGCCCAAAGTTGGTATGTTCCCACTGATCCTTCCAAAAACTTAGTAGAATCTCCTAGAACTTAGTAGGAAAGAGCGATGACGTCATCAGGGGAGGACTATATTTAGTAGGAAACTTGGTTGTACCATTAGTTAAAGTACCCTAGGATCTACCTATGTGCAGTGCGTCAATATTGAGTTCAAATTTACTATATTGTCTGGACAGTACGGCAATGTACCTGTTTACCTTACCTACAGTGTATCTGTGTTATGTGTATCAACCAACACCCTTACTGAGTGTCAGCTCAACCGAACACAATTATGCATGCTTGTGTTTGCAAATATGATTATTTCTCCTGTCTTGTTTTACCATCACTTATTTGGTGGTTGTGTATAAATAATTACCTCGTTTCTTCAGATTTCGTGGATATAGCTTAACTAAGAATGTCGGCGTTGGATGAAGATGGCGTTCCAGCCATTGGCAGCAATGTCAATTATGAGGAGGTAAGTGCGACTGATAGGTGCTGGGATAACATCACATAAAGTGTGCGGCACTGACTTGGTAATAATTTGGACAGTTCTCGATGATTCTGCTGGCCAATTTCGTTAATGGGACCTTGTTGCCATTTTATTCTTCTATAGTTGCCTCTTTTTGGGTGTTTCATTTTTTTGAGTATGCTATATCAGGCCGGTCACATTGCTTGTGTCGTTTGGTCTAAAAACTTTGCATGTAAAATAGTTTTGAAATAATTAGAACTGCTTCTACGAAATCAAAGTGAATCAAAGTCGCCGCCCCCGTAGCTCAGTTTATAGAACGTTGGGCTCTGGCCCGCTCAGAAAACAGTACAGTGCCGGTGCACCGCGAAAGCTTGGGATCGGTTCCCCTGAGACGCTCCGGCTCTCAATATTTACCCCATGTAGGTCGGCTAGCAACTGACTGGTGAGATTGTGCCCTGAGTGGAGCCTCCAAAGCCAAAGATCGAATTCGTCCATGTGCTTTCTGGGACGTTAAACTTTGGCTTCTAGATTAACCCCTCATTATGGGAGTTGCTCGTTAGTATGGTGGGGTCGGGGTCTCCATCCCTTGATGGCTTTAGTGATGCTCCGACTCCAAAAACCAAACTTGTGACAACTTGAACAAAAACTACATTTTGTTGTCAAAAGACACGCGCGGCGTCCTGTCATGTGAGTTTTCGTTTCGATAACTGCTTTAGTTTCTGAGATGAAAAATGATAACAGACAGACAGATGGACGGTTAGAGTCA
Organism: Lepas anatifera; assembly: GCA_034440635.1. Lineage (NCBI taxonomy): Eukaryota > Metazoa > Arthropoda > Thecostraca > Lepadidae > Lepas > Lepas anatifera. The sequence continues at coordinate 106,785 of JAOTON010001718.1, read as the reverse complement.
TTAGTTAAGTCTTTCAAATTGGTGTACCTACAGAAGACTAAAAGTGAGATTTTATACAGGGTGTAACAAGTGTTTATCCAAATATTGGTGCGGAAAATAGAACATGTTATCCTAAGTAGAAAATAGTTTGAGGCGAGTTTTGGTAACACTGCTATGTTTTGTTTTTAGTACATTTTTTCCAAGTTGTTGCAAGTTCGGGTTTTGGAGTCGGAGCCTCACTTAAGTCACCAACGGACTAAAGTGACTTAGTGACTCACTGAGACCCTGACTCCACCATCCAAACGGGCAACTCACGCAATAAAGGGTTAGTTTAGAGGCCAAAGTTTAGCGTCCCACAAAGCACAGGAACAGCTGTCCCGCTCGGGTCACCCTCACACCAGTCATTTGCCAGCCGACCTACGTCGGGTAAACTATTGAGCACCGGAGCATCTCAGGGGAACCGATCTCAAGCCTGGACATGCACTGCCACTGCATGTTGCTGAGCAGTGGGCCGGAGCCCAATGCTCTACAAAATGAGCTACCTTGGTGGTAATTATTTTTCCATGAGTTCTGAAACAACGTGATGACTTCGGAAATAATATATAATACAGCAGTCTACCCTTTGAGGACCGTGAACCACAGCATCACAAGAAGCATGCTGCCTACGAAGAAGCAGGCGCTTCAATGTTTTTTTCCACCTACCGCTTGACGTCAAGAAGCCAATTGAGTAAGCAGCCGCTGAGACAATGACCGCAGCCAAGGAAGTGTGAACGAGAAGTGGCGGGCTCCGAACTCGAAACGGTGCACTGTGATCCAAATCAGGACCGTGGCCGAGTTTCTCTCATTCCTTGATCGCCTCTTCGACGCATATCTTCTCTATGCGTGACGTGACACTGCACACTGAAGAGGAGCGTGGGAGGGGCAGGAAGCGGAAAGGAACCGCTGGAAAGATTATTAGCGCTGATATAAGTGCAGTCACAATCAGCTGATACATCTTCCCGTTCGTTCCAGCGGACACCGATTTTCACACCTGCTCCGACGTCATCTCAGCCCCTCTCATATTTTTTTCTGAGGAGGCGCTGGAACAAACCCTTTATTTGCTAGAGGCATAGAACATCATGATCTAAATATTGTATTTTTTATATTGAAAAATGATAGCTGTGACCATATTCGGGTGGTTCTAAATATTGTTTTATTTTAAAAAAAATTCGTAAACATTTTTTTTACGAAATGGAACTAGAAACGCGCCCGTCCCGATAAATATTCAAACTTTGGAAAATAAGTGTCGTCCTTCTCTTCAGGCCTTGGTTTGTTTGACTCACATCATGGTTTGTTTGAAAGAAATCATTATTTGTTTGACCGACCCAAACTGGTCTACCTAAAAAGTTGTCCCATTTACTCACGAGTGATGGGACACGAGTGACACGAGTGTGACACGAGTGTGCCATCACCAAGGGATCGTCAGGCTGACAGTGCTTGTTTTCACAGTTTATGGCTAGGATGTTATGATTGAACACACTTAGTGCACTTTGTGTCGTTGCTAATGCTTAGTTTAGTGATCTCCTAATGTTCCAGTTGATGGTGATTTCAATTATATGTGCATTTCAAAATGTTGCAGGTGCCCAGGGCTTGGTTTCACGGTGCCGTGGTCGCTGTTGAGGACTTCGTGTGCTACTGGTTTCGCGGGTTTCAAGTGAATGCGGCACCTTGGCGCATTTCTAGATTTGAGCAGGTTTAGGTTTTTTGTTCGTCAAAATAGTGAATTTTATTTCTGCCCTAAAATGGCAAATAATCCGCATGTTTCGTATCAGTTGACTTCCCTTTGCTTGAGTAAAAAATCACATTTTGATGACGTGATCTGTTAAGGCTCATTCTTACAGTCAACCTGTTTATCTTCACCACAAACGAATACGAATACAAATTAACATTTTCTTGCTTAATGATACTGTCATAAAGCCCCAAATACGAAAGTCATGTTTAGAACATAAGTTTTAGAAAGGTCTTGGCAAACAAAAGCATTGCCCACAGAGCGGGACTTAAGCAATACTTCATGTTTCCATGGTTACTAATGGTCTTTTCACGCCTAGTAACCAACCGGGGAGGTCGGGGTTGACAGGGGTGAACCGTCACAAATTTATCTGCGAACGGTAACTTCTGGGATGAACTAAATGTCGATCAAGTGTTTTCGTGCCAAGCCGTATCACATGGCTATATCAGTTAAAATCATTTTACGAAGGAACAACTTAGGCAAACAAGGTGCCACATTCCCTTTAATTCTGCTGTATGGTGAGCAAAGCAACGGATTTAGTTCTACTTTGCGATGATTGGTGTTACGGCTCTATGTGTTTTATTCCAGGTCGATGCACTAAGCCAAAAACGAATAATCGCCTTCTTCAATGAATTTGTGTGTCAAGCTGTGACATTTCTGAACAACTTTTCTTCCGTGTGTGAGGATAAACTCTTAAAAGTGGAAACCAGACTGGAAAGGATGGAAACAATACTTCAAATACTGGAGTCCAAGGTACGTATTGCAGTTTTGGCCTAGGTAGCTAGCTCACGTAACACTTAAGTTTGTGAGAGGAGCGTGTTTGTTGAAATATTTGATATTGGTTTGGTGTCATAGTCACCTTTTGTAATAGCTAATGATTATAAGCTAATAATTATTAGCTTTGCTTACAATTTGATTCCATGTCTGTTTTCATAAATCGTCATCGGCCTGTGCAATCATTACGGAATTTAAACAGAGACGATGCAGTGACCACGGTCCGGTATGGTTTCAGCTATCATCTGTACCAGGTTTGCCCACTGCGCAGCAGCCCGCGCCAGCCGTGTCTGCGGAGGCCGCCAGCTCTTCTGCAGTCGAGAGCACGGCACCGACCACGCGCGAGGAGCACAGTAGCCCTCAGGACCGGACGTCATCGGCGGCAGAGCCGCACCCTCCACCGGATACCGACCTGGTGCCTCTTAGCAGCATCGAACCCTACCGACGATATTTCCGCATGATCAACGTGGGCGTTCCCGCGCCGGCAGTGCGCATCAAGATGCAGCAGGAGGGCGTAGATCCGACCATTCTGGAGCGCGGAGATGAGATGGTGCCTAGGACTGATCAGGCGCCGTCGCCCGCTGCACCCAGGAGGGCGTCAGTAGATACAGAGAGCTGGTCATCGGGCCCGGCTAATAGTGATACTTCCAGCACGCGGTGACCTTATCCTCTGCCGTTTATTCAGAACAGATATCAGCTTGCATAGCTATTAAATCCTTGTGATGGAGCATGCCATGTGTATAGCTTTCCCTGTGCCAGATGTTGGAAGCACTGAACGTATTGTTTGGTGATTTTACCGGCATGGAAAAATGGTCGATCCTCAAGTTATGGCGATATAGTAATTTTTATTTGTTTCTCTTTCACTAGATGTCTCTGTCAACCTTGGCTGGGGTGTTAAACCTTGGTTGGTTAACTTGCTATAAGGATAAATACGTTACTACAGTTTGTTTACCCTCGAGAGCTAGTTGAATGTTGAAAAATCTATTTCCCTTATTTATATCGTAAAATCATTCAAGCCATTTTCTATGTTCTTTTGCTCTGTGGGTGGCGAAGTCTTTTGCTGTCCAGGGGGCGCCTGTTTTAATAGAGAGGCGCCTATGCTGTTCAGGGTCATGCGCCTTTACATGGGCGCATATGCGATCCAGAAAGGGCGGATTTGCTCCGTGCTTCAACCGTGTAAAACGTCCAATGCTTTGTCCTGCGCATATGCAATCCAGAGAGGGCGTGCAGTGTTTCTTGGCTTTAGACCAGACAGCAGGAAACAAGCGCTGGAATAATTCTTAAGGTGCACGGCGTTAGCAGAAGTGCGGTGCCATATCAATTTGTGCGGTGGTTTATCAGTCTGAATGTTAACTCTTTTTGGTTATGTTTGTGTGTGCGTGTGTATTGTTCCATTTCCATAGGTGTGAATGGTACCAGTGAAACATCACCAAAATGATGACTGGGCCCCCGGGTCGTCGCTCCCCGTCACCGATTTTGACTTGCTGGAAGAAGAGATGTCAGAATTGGGCCCCTGAGGGTTTTTGTAAGACTGTTTTGGAATTTATTTATCGAAATTATGCAGTAAATATATATATTTTTAATACGTTACATCTCATAAAGTGGCAAACATAAATATAATTTGAATAGAACATATATAGACGTAGCGACATCCATACATATGATATGATATTATTAATTCCACGTCCTTCATTTTCATTTGCTTTTTTGACTGATTTGGCCTCTGGGCATTTTTGTGTTTTGGCTTTCTTTGCCTTGTTTGTTTTGCCTTCCTGGTTTTTTTGTTTTTGGCCTTTTAATTTTTCTGCCTTGTCTATGTTGTGGGCTTCTTTGCCTTTTTTGCCGTCTTTTGCCGTCAATATATACATCTGACTTGTACCGAGAGAGCTTGATTGAAATAACATTCAGAACCACGACCAGAACCAACATTAACACAACGCAAAAAACTAATAACAGTGCAACGTAAAAACATATGTACAAGTCAACATATCAGCATCTATACAACAGACAACATATATATATATATATATATATATATATATATATATATATATATATATATATATACACATACATACAGGGGCATTGGAACTATGTTCAAAGTTGGGGGCAGCGGGAATTTTCAAGTCATTTCTTTCCAGTCAACGCCATAGGGTTAATAGTTAAGAATCATGAAAGTTGGGGGGGCAGCTGCCCCCTGACCCCCGTTCCTACGTCCCTGTATATATATATATATATATATATATATATATATATATATATATATATATATATATATATATATATATATATAACATGTAACATGTAACAACATGTACAAGTTGAAACATATATGCAAGTTAAATATAAAACGTATATACATTGGGTATCAGTTGGAGACCATAGTACATGGTCAGCAGTTGGAGAACATAACCATACGGGGTTTGTTTAACGTGTCTTCTTTTCTGCGGCCAGCTTTGGCACATAGGCCAACGTGTCATGCAGGTGCAGCGGGATGTGATGTCTTCTGAGATACTCCTGCACGTAGCGCTTGACCGCAGGTACTCCCTCCACCCTCATGTTGTCGATGATAGCCAGCGCCGCTGGCGTCCAGCCTTTCCCGCTACTGGTATACAGTCTTTTTCCCTACACCGCACGGCGTAGAAAGCTGCAACAGCCTGGGTTATTCGGACACCACTCCGACTCTCGTAGGTGACTCCGGCGCTGATGGTAACTGCGACGTCCGGCAGCTCCGGTTGTGTTTCCAGCTTAGACTGCTGCGGCTGAGATTCTGTTTGAGGCCGCTCCGGCTGGGACGGCGGCTGAGTTTCCGGCTGTGCGGGAAGTGCCTGAGCTGGCGACTAAGGAGGTGGTGGAAGTGGTGGTGAGCTGGTCGCTTGCTACCGTAAGCTTCATGGCTTGGGTTATGTATCTTGCCTGAGCTTGGACGTCGCTAAGCTTCGAGTTTCGGTTATCGTACGTGGTCATGGGCGTAGCCAGGATTTCGCTCAGGGGAGGGGGAGGCGCCCCGAAAAGAGCCCCTGCGACAGCGCCAAAAGGGCCCTGATGAGTAAAAAGGGCCCTGCTTGTTACAGAATAGAGTGCTGAAGAGGGGTTAAGAGAGCCCTGTCTGGTATGAAACTCTCAAATTTGGCCACAGCACAGTGCGGGCGAGCCGCGCTTCGCGCGGACCGTGTCCTCAGGGGAGGGGGCGGCTGTCCTTGCCGCCCCCCTTGGCTACGCCCCTGTACGTGGTACGTGCTACCTGTGTCGAATGCCGGCGATAAAATGCATTGACATTAGACTCCTCCAGTGTGATTTGCTAGTTTTCGACCAGGTCGAACGTTGTTGTTGCGTGGAGGCGGCGCCCGAAGTTGCCCAGCATGATATCGGCCATTGGCAGACTGGGTGAGAACGTATCTGTCACCATCCGAGGCATGTTACGCCAATACAGCGGCAGCTGTGGGAGCAGCTGCTGGCAGCCGGACCCAATGGGGAGATGCTGGTACATGTTGCACGTAGTAGTCCATCAGCGGTACACGTCCTAGCCCAGCACCACAGTCCTGTGGTGCTTGCGGTTTTTCCTCCAGCATGTTTAAACGAAAACATGTCTTGTCCTGGCATGATGGTACGGCTTTCGTACTGGATGCGCTGGTTGATGCCCAGAAATGGTACCAAGTCAATCTTCCAAGGCAAGAAGGAGTTGAAAAAATACATTATAGAGACTGGAAGATGGGAATATTCACTCGTGATACATGACATGTACACACAGGGGCGGACGCAGATCCGAGTTTTGGGGGCCAACCCATGTCTTCCTCTCCTCCGAGGGGTGGGGGGGGGTGGGAGCGAAGATTTTATTGCTCTAAAGACCTAGTGTAAACACCTTTTTCGAAAAAAATTCCGGCGTTTGGGGGCCAAAAGATAGTTTGGCTCTCACTCCAGCGCTTTGGGGGGGCATGGCCGGAAAGCCCCCCTGCGTCCGCCAATGTGTACACAGCCAGAGTGTAGGGCGATATTGAGGCCCGGGGGAAACATCCACTCGATCCTGAGGCCATCCTTCACATGCATGTCGTACCCCGGTGTCCAAGCTTATATGCATGGCTATTGCATGATGCCGGGCATGCGGAAGGAAATTGAAAGCTGCCCTGCCCATCTGGGCACTGCATCCGAAGGATGGAGCCGACTCGACAAGTGTAAAGTAAGTAAGTAAGCTGGTGCGGCAATACAAGCCCTATACAAAGCCAATGAGAGACCGAAAATCAGGGGTCGTGTTGACCCTCCCAACCCACCGGAATCTCTGCCCATGCTTCCAAGGCATTCAATTTAAGATCAGCTCGTAGGACCGAGCCTAATGAATGAAGAAAGTCGAAGTGGTGAACTAAAGGTATATTTATTATTGTTGGTGCCTTTTAGAGTAAATATTTACAGCCAATCTTGCAATACCAGTCGTCGTCCGTCGTCTTCTAAACAAATTATATATTTTGTGCTCGGCGGCGGGGGTGGCGTGCCATAAAATCCAAGAGGTATCTAACACAATCATATTATCATCCATCAAATCAAGCGAGTGGGATTCAAAACTTGTATATATATGTTTTATTTATTGTTATGGACACCATTTGACCCCGTTGTTGGTGCGTCCCGCTCACCCCAGCATACTCAGCCCGGAAATCGGCCTCCACAGTTTTCTGTTCTCAAATCCTCATGCATTTCTTCGCTCTCCCATGCTGATGTTCATATTCTGGCATTCCTCATTTTCTTTCAATCATGTCATGGGTTTTCTTTCTGACATTTGTTATGTATTGGATGTGGCAGAGGTACCTAAATACCAGTCTGCAGAAAGTGGCAGGTGACTTGACAAGGCGCTTTGGGGTAGCCCAATCCCTGCCCCAATTGGGGCAGAAATTTGGTTGCTGGGTCAGACTCCTCGAACGAGGGAGGGGGGAATTTTTTTGTGATACAAGTTTAGCTACTCCATTTTAAATGAAACACCCAGAAATAAAATAAAACTGCATCCGACCCTACCCCGACAACATACAGGCACGACCCTCGCCTCCACGTACCAAAGCAATAGAAACTCATGTACAGCAGCTATCTTGAAGAGTGAAGTCATAATGCACAATATCAAAGATTTCTTTCAAAGGTATTTTTACAAGAGAAGTCTTTTCCCTGAGTGACATCATTTGACCCTGCTTTCAATCCGTATCAATAAATAATTTTAAAGATATTTCAATTGACAACAATCTTCAAGTAGAATAATATTTTCCACATCCAAAGCATTTTTTGCCTTTAGTTTTCTCAAATTTGCATGAAAGCATCACAAAATTTAAAATATTTTCAAAAGACCCAAGCGAAGAAAGATCCCCGCACGCCCATATGACATGACACCACGGACCGGCATTTGCTCTTGGGAGGGGGCTGCCATAATTTGCCAGCCTTTGGCAATCAAAATAGCAGAGGAAATGCAAAAAAACTACATATAGGGAAGTATTATTTTCCAGTTCTAGGATTGTTTTGTGTAAATAGAATTAAGTTGGGATGACAAATTTAAGATAATAATTGTAAATTTAGCTTTCAAAAGGCACCCATTTCCTAATTTTTTATTCACTTCCGGGAACTTTACATCAATGGAAATATCCTTTACCTGGTAACTTTTAAACCATATTTGGCTTGATGACAAATATGACGCTTTTGAGACAAATTGGTTTTTCCAGCGCAAGTTTATCTAGTGATTTTTGTTTCTTTTCATTATTTTTTCTTCTTCCCTTGGTGATTTCCCGGACTGACTGCTGCCCCAAGTAGGTACTAGTTCCTGCCCCAAGAGCCCCCTCTGCCCCAAGCTCGACCGAAAGCTGCCCAAAATCGGTAGGTCTGCTTGGAGGCTGCCCCAACGGGATATCGTCAAAATCTGCCACTTTCTGCAGACTGGCCTAAGTACATGTATGGAAGTACCTGAATCCCAAACATGAAGACGAGTTAAAGTGGGTTTCAAGTCTTTCCTTGTGGAGCGAAGCTGGCAAGGAAATTTGGTGATTTTCCATAAAGCATAAGATACCAATAAAATGTCTCTTGATGCTGAATTTTATGAAAAAATGTCTCTCTCTCCCACTCCCACTCCCACTCCCACTCCCTCCCACTCCCACTCCCACTCCCACTCCCACTCCCACTCCCACTCCCACTCCCACTCCCACTCCCTCCCACTCCCACTCCCACTCCCACTCCCACTCCCACTCCCACTCCCACTCCCACTCCCACTCCCACTCCCACTCCCACTCCCACTCCCACTCCCACTCCCACTCCCACTCCCACTCCCACTCCCACTCCCACTCCCACTCCCACTCCCACTCCCACTCCCACCCCACTCCCACTCCCACTCCCACTCCCACTCCCACTCCCACTCCCACTCCCACTCCCACTCCCACTCCCACTCCCACTCCCACTCCCACTCCCACTCCCACTCCCACTCCCTCTCCCTCTCTCTCTCTCTCTCTCTCTCTCTCTCTCTCTCTCTCTCTCTCTCTCTCTCTCTCTCTCTCTCTCTCTCTCTCTCTCTCTCTCCCTCCCCTCACTCCCTCCCCCAGTTATCTGTTGCCTCCCTGTGCATCGGTTGTCTACATCCTGCGCTTTGTGTCTCGCTTGTCCATTGTGCCGTCCCCTCCCCCGCCGTTCATGACCGTTGCTCTGCGCCTGTCTTCTTGAACAACTCTCATGCTGCTTCCATCCCCTCACCCCTGCATACTCTGCCCAGAAATCACCTTCCACATTTCTCAAATTCTCAATGTATTTCTTCATTCTCCCTTGTTCGTAGTCAGGTGTTCCTCATTTTTTCGAATCCTGTCAAGTGTTTGCTTTCTGCAATGTGTTGTGTATATGACATGGTGTACCTGAGTACATGTATGGAAGTAAATAAGCATAGGTACCAAATTTCAGCCGGATAGAGCCATTTGTTTCAAAGAAATGGAAGAACAATGCATGCACACTTGGCTTAGGACCCTGGATGTAATCAATGCTATGTTCTTCTTAGATCTGCCTGAGCATGTATATGTGATAAATTTTGTTACGATAATATTTTTTAGAATTAAAACATTAGAGGTGCAATAAGCACACCCTTTTCCCAGCCACCTCCATGCCAACACTTTGACCTGAGATTAAACAGATCTTCACATTTTAATCCACATCATTCACAGCATCCACAGGATTTGCCCCAAATGTGGGTGTATGATACATCGGTGGATCCAAGATTAGCAATCAGGAGGAGGGGGGGGTGGCGGCCATCCTGACCATGGGGTGCCACTTTTATCTGGTAAAACTTATCAGATGGGTGCCAAATCCTTTTGGTGGGCGCCGATTTTCTCATCCTGGGGGATGTGACATTTCAGGGGGCGCCATTGACCTTTCAGGGGGGCGCTGTGACTATTTCAGGCGGCGCTGAGGGTCGTGTGGGGGGGGCACCTGGGCCCCTTTGCCCCATGGATCCAGTTATGGTATGATTAACAAGATCCGTGCTAGCAGTATTCCAAATCCCAGGGTGGTGTTGGGTGGAGAGCAACACTTGGGCATGCTGAATTTTTGACTCATATCTGTGAAATTTTACTAATTTTGTGCCCACTTTTCAAGAGGACCTTTGAGGCACAATCTGAAAAGCCTGGTATCTATGAACTCATTAAAAATCTGGTAGCAAAGAAATTTATTTTATGAATATGCTCTTCCTAAGCTTCAGATAAGGGTTTATGTAAGGTTTTTAATTATTTTTCACAATACCGTAACTCTTCAATTTTCCACTCTCAGACTTTATTTTCCGATGTGAATTTAACATTCAGCACCCGAGCACAAAACTGTTTTTGGGACACTGAACACCAGTGGTGTGCTACACACATAGACTTTGTGTGTATGAAATCGAAAATGTTTTTGTAATAAGATAGGCTCCTAAAAGATGAGGTGCAAGAAATCCTATCTGCAATTTTTTTCCAAAGTACTTGATAAAATTTACCAATTTACTGCAGATGAAGAACGTTTTTAAAATCTAATGGGCTGAAGCAACTAGCTATAGCATGCTCTCAGTTAAACAACACCGACTAACTGATGTGCTGTGTTGACAGTCTGCCATTGAGGTGGGCCTGCTGCCGAGGCGGGTGCCCAGCAGCTGGTGAGCGGCGATGGCGGCCCTCTCGGTGAAGTGGCTGGTGCTGCTGGTGATCACGCTGCAGACGACGGCGCTGGTGCTGGTGTTGCGCTACTCCCGAGCCGGCACCACCGGCCCGCCCTACCTCGCCAGCTCGGCCGTGCTGCTCACCGAACTTTTCAAATCCGGCGTCATCCTCCTCACCCTGTGGCTAGAAAATGGTGGGTTACAGCTGGGGGAACGCGGTGACTGGTGCAGCTCTTGGGAGTACGCGTAAATAATGCATATTGGGTGGTTTTGTCTATATTGCATGTGCCATGAGTTTATATATCGGGCCAGGGACTAACACGCGCACTGGAGGGGCTCATAGATCCCAAACTCATTTTTCTGAGGTGGCCGGAGAACCACTTGTGGGCGAAAATCAATACTCGGCCACATTTAACAGAATTTACCGGCGCAGCGATTGGTGAAAGCATTTGGAAAGTCGGTTGAAAATGTTTTGATCATGGCTTTCAAAGTCAGACCTACATTTTGAGATCATCACAATCGCGCGGTCGGACCCGTTCGCTTGCATTGGAGGCCAAGTTGTGACGTCATAACGCCATATAAGCGCAATGATATGTCAGAGTAACCTAACATGAAGGTCAAATTTAAAGGTCATAGGTGAAGGTCATAGCACTTTCAAGGTCATTGGCCCCAGTGTTTCCGGTCAAATCGCGTTAGCCAGGCTGACGTATATTATGTTATGGCGTCATAGTTAAGGTAACTCAAAGTCCCAGGTCAAAGGTTATGGGTAAAAGTCAATCCTCATTTCTGGTTCAATGGTTATGATTTTGCTTGTTAAAGCGTCATTTTAGGATTCATGCCAAATTGTGACATTAACTGTCAAATTGACATTAATTGTCAAGTTATTGCTGTCACATATCAAATTGTGACGTTACTAGTCAATGACCTTGGATGACCTAGACCCCAAAAGTCTAGAAAAGCTTGTTTGCGACCTTTTGCGACCGTCTCTCTATGACCCTGTTCCGCCTTGAGTATATTCCCGACGTTTTCCTGCATCATTGCGTCACTTTTCAATGGTCTCAAGCACGGCAATATTTGAACTTTCTGGCCAGACGCCTCTCCAGTGCGAGTGTTAACTAATCGCTGTTAGATACTGCTTTCCTTGCGGTGCTGCCTAATAATTCCGGTGTATGTATAACTCTTTCTGTACTATTTGGGAAGCAAATGCTGACGGGCTGTGCGGAGTCTGACATCCTTCTGGTTTCTGTTCCATCAGACCGTTCAGTGTCTATGGCAGCGGTGGTGGTGCGGCGCGAGGTGTTGGGTAAACCCTGGGACACGCTGCAACTGTCTGTGCCCAGTTTCCTGTACACTATACAGAACAACCTGCAGTATGTGGCGCTCACCAACTTGGACGCCGCTACTTTTCAGGTTAGGAGGAGGCTGCCTTCTTTTGTCAGCCTCAATCGCTTTGCTTTTATCTAGCTGATGTGAGAACTTGTTGCAGTCTGTGCAATGCGGGTAATTGGCTTCACCTGGCTTTTGATCCCCCGATAATGCTTTGCTGATATGGAAACCTGGTAGATTTCGTTCACCTTCTCAAAGCTGACGACTGTCATTCAAGTAACTTTCATTAGAATATCAAAGATTTCGGCACAGGGATAAACCTCATATGTGGTGTGTCCTGATGCTGGGACATTGTGGCCGCGTCCGGCAGGTTCTGTACCAGCTGAAGATCCTGATGACGGCGCTGATGTCGGCGCTGATGCTGAACCGCCGCGTGCTGCCGCACCAGTGGGCTTCGTTAGTGCTGTTGGTGATTGGTGTCTGTCTGGTGCAGGTAACTTCCTGCACTTTCTGAGCATGGTGCATGTAGAGCGCCCGCCAGCTGTTGATGGGTGCTCTAACTTGGATGCCATGTTACACTGATCATTGTACAATGAAGCGGAATTTTGCTAATATAACTGACGAGCTTTCACTCACATTGAGTCAAATTTATCGGAAGAGTGATGTGGCTGTAGTATTTCGAACTCGTTTCATAGTCAAGAAGAAATCGAAACGTGGGCAAATTCATCAAAGTATGTTCATATACAAATCTAATTTGTGTTCTGAAACACGAACACGCGTGATCTTTGTGCGAGGACTCCTGTCTCCTCAAACATGTTCAGGAGACAGGACAGCTTTCGCTTGGTTTCACAGTTTATATCTTAAAAAATAGTTCTAGGTGATAAATTACTGTCAATTCTAATAACTGTTGTCACCGTGTCGCTGTTTAGTACGATGCAGTACAACATTTTCGTCTGCTCCTCACGTGATACATTTCAGAGTTTAAAATTCAAATTTAGGGGATGAAAATTTGACCGATTTCTTTTGCACGGTACTGTGCCGGCATGCCAGAAAGCAGTCACGTGTTGGTTGTCTCCGTCGCAGACCATGGTCCGCTTGTAAGGCGCGTGTGGCGCCGGCGGATAGAAGGACGATGGCCCCGGGAGCCGGCCTACAGACCAGTGCCCGTGGTGTCCGAATTTGTGTGGCGCCCGTGCTCGTGAGTGTGAGGCCCCTGGATTCGTGAGTGCGATGCGCTCGTGGTCATGGCGTGATTGTATGGTACCGGCTGGGTCTGAGTGTGGACGGCGGGTAGTTACCGGCTGGGTCTGAGTGTGTTGCGGTGGGTAGGTGCCGGCTGGGTCTGAGTGTGGGGCGGCGGGTAGTTACCGGCTGGGTCTGAGTGTGTTGTGGCGGGTAGGTGCCGGCTGGGTCTGAGTGTGGGGCGGCGGGTAGGTACCGGCTGGGTCTGAGTGTGTTGTGGCGGGTAGGTGCCGGCTGGATCTGAGTGTGGGGCGGCGGGTAGGTACCGGCTGGGTCTGAGTGTGGGGCGGCGGGTAGGTACCGGCTGGGTCTGAGTGTGGGGCGGCGGGTAAGTGCCGGCTGGGTCTGAGTGTGTTGCGGCGGGTAGTTACCGGCTGGGTCTGAGTGTGTGGCGGCGGGTAGGTACCGGCTGGGTCTGGAGTGTGTGCCGACGGGTAGGTACCGGCTGGGTCTGAGTGTGTACCGACGGGTAGTTACCGGCTGGGTCTGAGTGTGTGGCGGCGGGTAGGTACCGGCCGGGTCTGAGTTTGTTGTGGCTGGTAGTTACCGGCTGGGTCTGAGCGTGTGGCCCGGCGGGCAGGTGCCGGCTGAGGGGGCAGCGGCGGTGCCGGAGCGCGGCAGCAGGCTGCTCGGCCTGGCGGCCGTGCTGGCCTCCTCCATCACCAGCGGCTACTCGGGAGTCTACTTCGAGCGGATTGTGAAGCAGGCGGCCTCTCACCACGCCTCGCTGGTTGTCCGCAACATCCAGCTCGGTGAGTGGGCGATGCTGGTCGCGGCACCTCACCTCAGAGAGCTCAAAATCTGCATGCTTATCAGTCTAGTGTGTAAAATTGTGACACGCTACGTTTGTTGAGCTTGTTTTATACCTTCAAGTTCGCCTGTAGTTACAGAAATGCCCGCCCCCTAACCGACGAACAGCATAGCTGCTGTTTGCTTATCTGCGCTGAGGACTGCTGTCCCGGGCCGCTGCCCGACAGTAGATCCTATTTTCACCGGCAGGTCATTTTCACGCGGCAGTGTCGAACTGCCGCTGTCAGGCGTTGCTCCCCAGTGTGCGCTTTTGTATCCTTGTAGGGTTAGTGAGTTCTTTCGGAATGAAATGGTGGAGGCGATGTTAGGCGATGATAGGCGATGTTTTCCGATGTGAAGCTGGCTGGCGGATGGCATCTGGCCTGCGCGCTGTCACTGAGCCAGTGCGGGCCGTTGTACCCATGTTTTAAGGCTGGCACACCGGCTTTTGGTCTGAGAGACTGTCACTGAACCAGTGTGTGTTATCGCCATGATCTGAGGTTGGCGGGCTGGTGTGGTCACCATGTTCTGAGACTGGGGTGCTGGTGTTGCAGCCCTGTTCTCGGTGCCTTTCGGCGCGGCGGCCGTGGTCATCAACGACGGGTCTGCCGTGGCCGAGGCCGGATTCTTCCAGGGCTACACGGCGTACACCTGGATAGTCATAATGCTACAGGTCAGTGCCCGGGGGTCTGTCATTCAGCTCCTTTGACGGTGTGTATCTTCATAGTATGTAACAGTGTTCTATATCGCACGGCTTTGTTTGAAAGGCAGCAGTTGTGCGAATAATGTTCAAAAATGCGTAAAAACTTGACCTCATGTTTTCAGCGGAAGCATAGTTCTGTACTGAGGAGGGCGGCTTGCCCCTCTTTCAAATTCAAACTTTGGAACTGTTTCTGACCGTTGGGAAAACTGAAAGGTTGTGTTAACACGCGCCCCAATGGGCCTCGGAGTCACCTTCGCCCCAGTGGATGGGGGGTCCCAACATCCACATCCCTCGATCTCTACTCCTATGTGGGATAGCGAGAAGCGAAGGCTGGTGGGTGGCCCATAGATAATGTAGAAACTACATCGGTCACTTTTTGGCCCAGTTCAATAGTGAGGTCATGGTGGGTCAAGGAAGGTGGCAGATTAGAGAAGGCTTTCTCCTGGCTCCGTCGTCAGCTGACTGCGGTGCTTTAGAGTGGTGCTTTATGCACCATTTGCTTCCTCGTTATGACAAATAGTATTATTATAATATTACAGTACTAGGTTAAAACATCAAAACTGTGGTCAGGTCCAGGTCATCATCTGACCTGACATAATCGATATGCATATCAATCAACTCTCAGTGATAATCCGAATGTAATGGTGTCAAAATGAAGGCTCTGTCATCATTTCCTGCGAAGTTGTAGACCTAAGTCTCAAAACCTGATTGTCAGTAATCCCAGATGACCTCTCAGAGGTCACAGATCCTAACTTGCAACACGACCCTGGATAGTAGCTCAATATGCTACGATTTGGAGAATAGGAAGTTATTCTAAGCCGTATCTACAGAATTATATTTTTCGGAAGTTCCCATTTTTCCCGTATATTCCTAATGGAGAGGTCTTAAGCTGTACCTGACCGGAGGTCTTCGACATAAAAAACCGTTACCACACCTTGTGATACATTGTGATATCAGATCAATAGGTTAAACCTGCTTTCACTGGTGGCACTACATTTTTGGAGGTGAGGTCACTTGACTTGGTCTGGTGAGCTAACCTGAGATGACGCTGGCTTAATATTGTTTGAAAAGTTGCGGAATCGATCAAGGATAAGGTGTGCCAAGTATGGCAGCGCTTCGTGCCACCGTTTCTGGTGCTGTCGGAAAACCTAAGGAGGAGGGCATTTAAACACCTCCCTTACTAGGACGAGGGTTAAATGTCATGTCAGGATGCAGGCTATCTCTTGTGCCATGAATGCTACGATGTATTTCCTTTAGTATGTCGTCATTAGTCATTGATACCAGGAGGGAAGTATCATGTGGAGAAATTTACCACCGCGGTAACGGCCAATAATATATTTTCAACCTTCGCCCTGGTGGGGTGATTTCTGACCCCCAAGATTTTTCAAGATTGCCGGAATACGGTTACGCGTAGTGCCGTTGTACCTTGCATAGGTGTTGAGCGATTTTTTGTGGTCTTCGTCAGGGGCGCCGCCACGAAATTTTTGCAGGGGGGGGACGGACCCGGGCTGGTGCTGACCGGGGAGGCGAATTTTGAGCATATTCGGTATCTGACAGGATTGGCCGTCCCTGTGCTTTGTGGGACGTTAAACTTTGGCTTCTAAATTAACCCTTCATTGTGGGAGTTGCTCGTTGGGGTGGTGGGGTCGGGGTCTTCATGACAAGTCCCTTGAGGACTTTAGTGAGACTCAGACTCCAGCAGCCGTACTGGGAACAGCTTGGACAAAATTTATATTTATAAAAAAATGATGACGATGGACCCAAAAATTTTTGGGGAGACGTCCCCCCCCTGGTTGGCCAACAGGTAGGACGCGTCCCCCGTCCCACATAGGCCCTAAATGCCTCCGTCTGTGGCCAATATTACGAAAATGCAACTTTTTCTAAATCATATTTTGAGCACATATACTGATAGGGAATTCTGCACTGCACTTAAAACTGGCATGGAAAACAAACCGTTCTCTGAAAGTCTTTGTAGAGTTGCTTGAAGTAAGCACTAGGGCGCGCCACCCGCGGACCAGAGATCTGCCGCGAAAATTACGTACATTTCATCATGCTTAAAATCGATCATAAAAGCAAGAACGGGTCAAAGTATGACAATACCACTGTTGCGTGAGCACTTTGCGATGGCTTTTGGTATAAAATAATGCAAAAATAATTTTGACAACTATTTTATAGACCTTTCTCTCAGCATGCTGCATATCTCAAGAATGTTCGATTTACAAATACAAAGAGAGGGATTTAAAACTTGGCCGGCATCGGCCCAGCATAAAACTACCGTCAAACGATTCCCCAGGATAAGCTCTACAAGGACAAGTGGAAATATCTTGCGTCCACTTGCAGCCCCGTGCTCCAGATGACATGTACCTATTTACTCAGGTTGTGGCTCCAACAAAGCCGCTGCGGTGCTAACGCAACGCCGTGGGTTACCCAATGGAGGCATGGACCGGCCAAGAATGAGACATATGAGAGGACTATCAGATAACGACGCTATAAGAAATTCCTAGAAGTGCTGAAATTAGTTTATACAATTTCAAAACACTATAACCGCCTAAATTTTTGTATTGGCTGCTGGTTCTGGAGGGACTGCCGACAGCGAAACATTTATTACATGAGAAATGTGCCTGCTAGGTGTATCAATCTCGGGATTAGGATCCCGCTATTTTTAAAAAGCTCAAATCCCGGGATTAAGCCTCTCGTGATCCCGGGATTCCGACATTTATTATAGCACTCTCAAGCCATGCCGAGACAGCAAAAAAACGATACCTATGAATCCTGTTTTGCTGCATATCACAAGTTTAACCATGTATGGTTAAAGCCAGTCATACTTTTTCATCCAGATGAACTCGGTTGCCCTAACCACCGGAGTTCCGAGGTGCCCTAGGGATCCAATCGGGAATCGATTTTCCTCGTCGTTCCAGACCTACATGTTGAGATCGCCACGATCGCGCAGTCGAACCAGTTTGCTCGCATTGGAGACCGAGTGGTGACGTCACAGCGCCATATGAACGGAATGATATGTCAAGGTTACCTCACTTGAAGGTCAAGGTAAAAATCAAGGTCATATCAGCAATTTCAAGGTCATTAGCCCCGGTGCTTCCAGTCAGCTGACGTGACCCAGTCTGACGTATATTATGCAATGACGTCATAGTTAAGGTAATCCAGTTGTAAAGCCAAGGTCAATGGTCAAGCTTAAAGATCATGGGTAAAGGTCAATCCTCATTTTCCGCCCAAGGCTTGCTATAGTGCTACTTAAAGTGTGCACTATAGGGGAGTATACCATATTATGACGTCATAGATCAATGACTGAATGACCTTGACCTCAAAATTGAAGGAAATATTTTTTGCGACACATCCTCTATGACCTTGGTCCGGGTTTAGCTTACTCCCGGCAATTTCCCCGTATAATCGGGACATTTCCCAACAGGTACCAAGCATGGCCAATATTTGACCTTTATGATCTTGTTTGACCCTGAGAGTATAGACTAGGTCAATGAAAATTAGTAATGATGTAGATCACCATAGCTCCCACTCACCCCGCCAATCGGCGTTTTTTAAGCCTCTTAGTCTCCGATATCTCAGGGGGCCTGCCAGCCCCCATCCTGTTCGTGTTATTGTTAGACTCCTCTCCAGTGCGGTTGTTAATAATCACTCGAATGCCGGTTATAATAAAACATTCACATGCAGCAAGGGTGTTACAATTATACCAAAAAGCTGGCTTAGAAAGAAAAGCCAAGCTCAAATACACATTTCTGATGCCTCCCGTTTTGTTGCTCGTGGCGACGCTTATGAATTAATGACAGATCAAGACTGATGTATCGTTGTTTATGGATTACATGTATATTGTTTGCAGTGTTTCAAACTATAATTCAACCACAATTCATGGCGCCATGACAATATCTGCAAAATATATTACGGATATCTTGGACTGGATTGAGTTACTCCAAATGCCCCTCTTTTCACTGTCCTGATTACGCCCATGTAAAATAAAACCTATATGTCGAATGCCATTTTTGTACGCTGTTCAATTATCTGTCAAATGAGCTCTTTTGTCCAAAAATCGGGTGGAATTTGCGGTATTACGAAGGAGTTTTCCACGAAAAGTAATATTGGCCACGGATGGAGGCATTTAGGGCCTATGTGCGTCCCCCCTGCTTTCGGCGCCCATAATCTTCGTCTTCGTGATCGTCTTTTGGTCTCCGTTTTCCCCTGAGACCTAAAACTTGACCTGATAATTACATGGCGTAATTGGAATTGTACTTTCGTAACATGTTACGTTGTGAAAAAACGGGTAATATTTGTGTGGATCATTATGTGGGGAGGAGTGTCAAAGCTGACAATTATATGACACATATAAATATTAACCTAAACACATGTTAAGAATACAAGTAATGAAATATTGAAACGTTTCATATATCATCGTCAACCATCGTGGCTGAAGAGTGTTATATCGAAAGCTTTCATCGTTAAATTTCCTATTTTTGGAATGTTACAGCTTGAAAATCCTACCCAAGTTTTGAGTTCAGTATGCTCGCACGTGGTTTTAGCCTCACTTTTCTTGCTCTATCATGTGCTTGCCGGAGACGTGGTAGAGAGAAGGGCCCGAGTCTTGTTGTGTGGATTTAGCTATTTTATGATAGTGCGGAACTGTCCTTGCCGAGCATATCTGCTGGAACCGCGCTCAGCATAGCCAAGCAGTGCGACGCCCAGTGGGGATCTGCCACGGGACACACTTCGAAGCTGTTGGTGAGAGCACTGATAGTCTGGTGTAATATAGGTGGCAGCACTGCCCGCTCTGGTCTCGGCCGTCCGCGTCGTCAGCTGAATGTTCAATGTTCATCATCATTATCTTCAAAATTAGGGTCTTAGGGCGCACCGACAGCTCGGGTCACATGGTGCCCATTCAGTCGCTGGCCAAATTCAAAGTTGAAGCCGGTGCACATATGTGTTTATTTAGCTCCTGGGCTTAGGCTCAGCAGGTGCTCGGGTGCGAAACACCGGAGCCGAAACCCTAACCCGGTTCTTACCGACACACCACAGCCGAAACCCTAACCGGTTCTTACCGACACACCACAGCCGAAACCTTAACCCGGTTCTTACCGACACACCACAGCCGAAACCTTAACCCGGTTCTTACCGACACACCACAGCCGAAACCTTAACCCGGTCTTCACCGACACACCTTAGCTGAAACCCCAACCCGATCCTCACCGACACACCACAGCCGAAACCATAACTCAAGTTCTTACCTACGCACTACAGCCGAAACCTTAACCCTGGCTCTTACCGACACACCACAGCCGAAACCCTTACCCGGTCTTCACCGACACACCACAGCCGAAACCCTAACCCGGTCCTCACCGACACACCACAGCCGAAACCATAACCCGGGTTCTTACCGACGCACTACAACCGGAACCTTAACCCGGTCTTCACCGACACACCTTAGCTGAAACCCTAACCCGGTCCTCACCGACACACCACAGCGGAAACCATAACCCGGTCCTCACCGACACTCCACAGCCGAAACCCTAACCCGGTCCTCACCGACACTCCACAGCCGAAACCCTAACCCGGGTTCTTACCGACACACCACAGCCGAAACCCTAACCCGGGTTCTTACCGACACACCACAGCCGAAACCCTTACCCGGTCTTCACCGACACACCACAGCCGAAACCCTAACCCGGTCCTCACCGACACACCACAGCCGAAACCATAACCCGGTCCCACCAGTACACTACAGCCAAAACCCTTACCCGGTCCTCACCGTCAGCTGCAACACGTGTACCACCTGTAGCACAACAGCAGATTGTGAACAATTTGCTGAAGCTGGCTTGAACCCGCTCATGCCAGTTAGTGGCTGGTCACCGTGTAGTCATGCTCGCTGAAGCGCTCTAAACCTCCAACACCCCCTTACCCGGTTACGCCGCCGTCTGAACTGGACCGGAACCCTCCCATCTCGTTCCTACCAGCAGTGTCTGAACCACCACCCCTCCTCCGCCCCCTTCTGCAGGCAGCCTGGTGTGTCATGAGGGGGGGTGACGTTCACCTGGGCGTGCTATGTTCAGATTGCCTCGTCTGGTTGGATACCACTTTCGCCTCTTCCTTGTTCTTGTCCTGCGATGTCGATCGAACGCCGATTATGATAGGCGACCCAATAATTATCGGACCTCCCAGGGGCTGGCCGGACGCCCTAGTAAATCTCTCGGCCGCCTCAGGGTGTTGGTGCTGAATATCAATGTCCCAAACTGTGTCAAGTGGTGCGTACGTTCTGGTTGATATTTAGTGCCGCCGCCTCATGGGCCCATATACGTGGGAGTAGCGTACGGCGGTACGGCTGAGCTGTGCCAGCCATGGCCTGGAGCTGCCGGGGACACAGAGGCTGGGCCCTCTTCGGACGCAGGCAGTCCATAGGGATCGGTAGATGTGAAACTAGGTGCGAGTAGATTCGGCACGTCTGACTTGAATGCTTTTTCCAAAAATGGGTGATTCGACCTTTTGTTATGAATATCAGACTGATACGCTGGTTTAGTTCTCGAATACTAGAACGTTGGCCAAAGTATTCGCGAAGTATGACTGCCCATTCTGAAATTTGGAGATAGACCCATTAAGCATTGTTGTCGTGCTTAAAAAAACGCAAACGAGGGAAATTGCTTTCATCTATTAATGTTCGGAATTAACACAGTTGAGAGCTCTGCAGTTATCCGTGTTTGTATGGTGGAAGCTGTGCGGAGCCTGGTACCGTGCCTGGTATCAGTGTCGTGCTGTCGCTGCTTCCATGACCAGTGACGTCACCAGTGTCGCCACCCCGGACAGGCTTTCGGCGGACTGGCCGTGTCCATCTCCATGAAGTACGCCGACAACATCCTGAAGGGGTTCGCCACCTCCATCTCGATCCTGCTGTCGGCGCTGTTGTCGTGGTGGCTGCTGGAGGAGGTGCGGCCCAGCTGGAGGCTGGTGGCCGGAGCCGTGCTGGTGGTGGCGGCTACCTGCGGCTACGGCTACCGGCCGCCGCCCCCAGCGCCGCTGCCGCGGCCCCGGCCGGCCGAATGACACCGGCCCCAAATGGCTGTGTCGGCCGCCGGCGGGGCACAGCGCTGTAGGTGAACTCGCACCCATTCTAGAGGAATTTCGACTGGCGACAGTGATGCCAGCTCAGTGGTCAGTAAGACTGAGAAGAGCATGCTGTGAGTTAGAGAGGAGTGCGGTTTTAGTATTTAAAATGGTTGTAAGGACTGGCTCTGTTTTGCGAACGGGTCTTGCCATATCTTAGTCGTAGCATATATTTGAGGCTTGTTCGCTGCGGTAGCATTGCAGTTGTCGCACATTTGAATGTGACAGTTTGGCCAGTATTTGTGCCACGTATATCTGTATGTGGCTTGTACAAGTCAGAAAGGTATGATGGATTTTGTGAGCTTTGGTTTCTTGGTATACAAGGCATTTGTATACGTTATTATGCACGGGTGCTGGGAGCAAGGTTTAGTTTTACTGTACTGTTTGGTTGTACGGCAATTATTGATCGTATGATTAAGGTGTACCCCATATTGAAAATTAAATGCAATCAGGATGGTGAGCTGACAGCCACAATTCACGCTTCATGTTTTGTGCAATGCCGTTTGGCAACCAATCGCTGAGATTAGCTGACGTTTTTGCATTGTGTTCGAGCTTAAGACTTTGATGCTAGTTTGATCTTATTGCTTTAAAACAATCATGTTGGGTGTGCGATTATGAATGATCTTCCCGAGTTGCGGTAATATTTCTGACCTTTAAATGTGAGGCGGAATTACTGGTGCGGAAATTTTCAAGGCGGGCTCTGCATAATGGTAAGGAGAACTCCGCAAAGACGTGACGAAAACAATCGGATGGCTTCTGGAAGTTTAGCCAGAATATTGCGCCGTAACTACTGAGCGCTGATCGATGTGCCCCGGGCATTCACCCTCCCCCTCTGCCTCAAGTTTAGCGAGCGGCTGGTGGGGACCGCAAGTTTCAGCATGGGCATTCAGGTGCTCAGCGAGATGCTTCCTGGTTGACTCTGTGCGGCATTCGTTGCGCTCCCTTCTCTTTACTGCCTCAGCACCTCATCAGAGACTCTTCCCGAGATCTTCTTTTTCAGGACTGGTTCTGGACCTCCTCTCTAATGACCTGTTTGTCAAGTTTAGAGTACCTCCTAGATAGCGTGGCGATGGGTGACACTCCGGAGACAGATTGATGAAGAGGCCCTGGCTTCTTAGATCAAATACAAGGGATATTTCTGTGTGAATAGATCTGTTTGCCAGACCATCTTCTGCCAAGAGTAGGGTTGAATAGGCTGTTTACTTTGTATGGCTTCTACTTTGTTCATAAGTTTCACCCAACATTTTCCTTTTCTTCTGTCTTTCTGAAGTGTCAACCAGGAAGGGCTTTGGTGGATTTCATACAACTTGTAATAAAACCTAAATTATTCCAGACGTATTACGGAAATAGATAACCCTAAATAAAATTCAGGTGTTCTGTAGCGCCTGTACTCTCGATTCGGAAATATAATTTATAATAAAACACCCTGCTTGCGTAAATAGTGACATGCGTGTTATATTATTCTGTGGGAAGATAACGGCGTTGTTCTTATTTCTCTAGTCTGCCCATTTCTGATCTCTAAAAGCATAAAGAATGACCCGACATCACACTGGCTAATTAGGTATATATTTCCACGCCACTACCGGACCGTCGATTCATAGCATGCTATTTGGCTTGAACCATTCGCTACATTTATGACCGTCATGCCGCTTCTAGTCACCCATCAGGGGCCCGTTAAGGGCGGTGATGTTACCATGTATAACCTGCAGCTGGCGGGGCAGCTTGCCGGGTACTGTTTACCGGTATTGCACAGCTATCATTTTTGCAACTATCGCAACAGTGAACCGTGTGCCGAGAAAAGACGCCATATTTGCGTGTGTGACACTCCAGCAGATTTATTGGCCCGCTTGTCACGGCCTGCTCGGGCCGTTTGTACGGAGAAGACAGTCTATCGACAGTTGGACGGGATAAGTTGGTCTGCATCGATCAGATGACCGTGGATGGTAGTGTCGCCCCGGGGGCAGCCATCGATGATATCTCTGTCGGACGTGCTCAGCCGACGACCCGCGCGCCCGGCCGATCCGGTTGTGGTGGCCGCGATTTGTGGTGCGTGAGGCCGTTAAAGCGCAAAGTGGTCAGCCGCCGCGGCTGCCATTTCCACGTATCGTTGTCGCTGTTATTGCATCTGAATCAGAGCCCTGGGCGTCTAATAGTGTTAACGCGCAAAGGCGTAAAACGCTTCCGTGGCCTGCTTGTTGATCAGGATTCAAAATTGGTGCCGTGCGACCTCCAATTAGGAAGCAGTTTTTTGCTGGGTGACCATTTGAAATATCTATGGAGATTAAGGTTTCACAACGGGCGGAACTCTGCGGTAGTTGGACTCTTTAAAGGTAGTGTTGGAGCATTGTTTAATGTTGCTTAGATGATTATGGTGTGTTGAACGGATCGCACATTCAATTGGAGGAAAAGTCATGTCGATGCTGCTCAAATGACTGTTTACGTTTGTTATTGATGTAGGGGGACTTCCTTTGTTTTTTTTGTTTTTTGTTGTTGCAAGAATGGTACATGGACCCGCGTTGACAGGTTGTGACAATGAGGCGACCGATCCAAACTTCTTTGTCGCTAAGACCCAGGTGAAGCCGTCCCTGAGTTGCTTTGCTGGCCAGTGTGACGGACTGGGAGATGGTGAGGGTGCAAACTCGGCAGTTACTTGACTAGTTAGAGGCTGTGGGCGAATCCAGCCATACTGAAGATCTGGTTTATTAACACGCGCATTGACGGGGGTCTGAGCCACCTTCGCTTTGACGGGGGGGCGGGTACCCGCCCCCTAAGATCTCGAGAACCACGGTAGGTAGCGAAAAACGGTTAGTGGTGTTGGGTAGCCCATCCACTTCTCCATCGAAAATATTTGAACCATTTTTTTGTCAGGTCACATTTAAGGTCTCAAGAGGTCAAAACGTGCCGTCATAGGGATAATATGTAAATTAAGGTTTTCGGCCATTACATCTGAACAAGTAAAGATAGAGCAAAACGACTGAAAATATATGAATCCTCGCAGCAAGCTGAATCGAATGATATATAATTTGACCTTCCTAGGTCAAATCAAGGATTTGACCTGACCTGAGGTCAGCTCAAGGTCAAATTACATAAAATGCATATCATTAGAACCGCAAAGACAAGGGAAATTAATACTCTATCACCATTCGTTACTGAGTTATTCAGTAAAAACCATTTTTCTCATGTATTTCCAATGGAGAGGTCATGTCTCGTACCTGACCTTAGGTCATCGATATAAAAATACCGGAACATATTTTAGAGAACTCGGTGGGCCATTATGTGATATAAGTTTCAATCGGATAAGTTCTCCCTGCTCCGACTTATGCAATCTTTAGCTTTTTTGAGGCCATGTCACTTGACCTGTACTGGTGACCTGACCTAAGGTGACCTAACCTTAAAATTTTCACAGCAGTTGTAAAATGATGAGGGAAAAAGTATGCCGAGTACGGCGGCGCTACGCGCCGCCGTATTTCTGCTATCTTCGAAAAACCCGAGGGGCGGGTACCCGCCCCCGTCAATGCGCGTGTTAAGGAAATGGGTTTGTAAAATGCGTTGTGGTCTCCTCGTCGCCCGCCTAGCGTGCTGGCAACAGTATTTAAAGATAAGGGTGTGAGGTAAATAGCGTGGTACATTGCATCACGTTTTAAGATCTGACCCGATATTCGATTTTATATTTTTTGTAGATGTTGCACTGTGACGGAGTTGCACTCCTGTCTCGCCTCGGTTTCTCCCGTCTAGCCCAATCAAACTCGCACTTGATCTCTAAACCCGATGTTTAGAATGAAATGTTGTGCTACTTGGCTTAAATCCTGCGACTTCTTAGATCAAATGCTGCTGTTTAAAGTGAGATCCCTAGTCTTGGAACATGATAATGAGCTTCTTCAATCTTCTTTTTCACATAGCGTAATAATATCCCCTCCTCTCATTTGACCAAAAATCCGTCGGAATCATTTCGATTCGGGACTAGCTTATCTGGACCCTTTTGAACCTGGAAGCTATCGTTCAAGGGTCGTTGAAGAGAACGTAGCTCATGAAAGGAATGAATTCGGCCATTTATTCGCTTTGAGAGCCACTGACTCGCAGACTATTGTGGGTGCAGTTCGATTGAATTTTTATGTTGCATTGGTCCGTATTCAAATCATTGCTGCCGATTCGAAATCGAAAAGGAATCGTACTGTCCGAGAGGATCGTGTTATCCGTCAAAAGCCCTATACCTCCGTTTATAGCTCGACCATTGCCGCCAGCTCCATAAACAAAGCATTGCCGCTAGCCCGAGAAATTGACAACAGTTGTATAACACCATTTGGTAATCTCTTTCAGATGTATACAAAATATAGATGAAAAACTTATAATTCAACAATTTGAGTTTGATCTTGATGACCTCTTCACCCTTTAACCTCTGTGCTGGGAGGCTGGGTTGGGCGCACTTCGTGGCAGCGCCCTCTCAGTACCAGTTCGTGTCAAGCTCAAAGGTCATGTGTGAAGGGCCGTCCTTCACACTCGTTCGACCGGAAAATGTTTGCGTAACGTTTTTTTAAACCATTCTGGGCTTGGGGGATGCATGCGGCCACGACACTATTTCTGCTGGAACAAATAATGTTTCCAATCGAGAGTGCAGCTTTGCCGCATTTTAACATAATTGGCAAGCTATCGCTCATTGGTGCCTGCTTTGCATAATGCCAAAGGCGAAGTCCGATCTATATACTTAAATGTTACCATTAATATGCATGGATTATTGAATCATGGTTTACATTTTGCGTCATGATAATTTGTTTTGTCCGGAACTAAGTTACCTCTGCTGCACGTGCCTGGTGTATTTTAATATTCATATGTGCTTGTTCGCACGTGACGTGTGGCCAGTGTTTCAGGCGTGACACGTATGCGTGTGCTTCGTTTGCCATGGACTTGTGAGGAAAAAGTCAGGCCGTTTAACGGTGGTTTGGCGTGGTGTTGAAAAGTCGAATTGGCCTGCTTGCCACTGCGATATTATTTTCTTCTCTTGATTGTTGTATAATACAAGCACTGTGAGCACAATAAGTTGCAATAGTGGAGGAGGCTGACGGCTCAGTGGTTGTGGGCGCCCACGTATGGAGGGAAGTGTCGACAGAGCTCATGTTCCGCCGAGGTCCCTTCTAAGGCGCGATCTGTTCCCACAGTATCTACTTAGGACGCGATTTGCCAACACTTTGAACCTCACCTGGAACACGTTCAGAACCTCAACAACTAATTATAATTGTGGCGCCGATGTTAACCGCAGGCGGTGCACTGGTTTTTTTACACGAAGTAAATGTACGATTTGTTTGAGTTTTCACATGTCCTCTCTAACGTCTTTTGCTTTTTGGTCGGCAGTGAACGACGCATGAAAACCATCCTATGAAGTCACGTAATGTTGGTGGGTCCCGGGGCAGTTAGTGCGGGGATTACATTCGCCAGTGTAAGCTAACGATATTGCGCAGGAAGCAGCAGCTCTCTAGCCGGCGACGCTATTTCCCGCCCGCCGTCGCCGGTTCACGGTACCTCGGCCTTTGTTGGCGACCGCACAGCATGCGACCCAGATTCGGACCAGCAACTCTGCGCCGGATAGAACACCGTCGATGCGTCCATTAATACTGGGTCTGGAGTGGGCGGCGGGGCTCTCATGACGCCGTTTCCGGCGTGGTTGGCGACCACGGACCATTGCGAATTCCGTGTCCGCCCGAGGGCGCAGCTGGAAGGGGCCGGGCCGACGCCGCGTGCCGCAGCGGTGACGGCACAAAACGACGGGGGTGGGGGCGAGCGGCCGGCTGGAGGTGTCATGTGGCGGTGAAGCCCGCGGCCAGCGGCTCAGTTCCAGTCCCCCCGGTGTAAATAAGCTTAAACCTCGCCCCGGTGCGGGGAGGTGTTTAAACAACCCCCTCGGGTTTTTCCGGCGGCACAAAAAATTGCGGAGCTTTGCGCCGCCGTACTTAACATGCCTGATGCTTGATCAGTTCTGTGGCTTTTCCCAAAATTTTAGGGTCGGGTCATGTCAGGTCAGATCACCAGGTGAGGTCAAGTAACCTTACCTCCAAAAAAGTTTAAGATAGCATAAGAAAGAACAGGGTTACCATCCAATTGAAACTCATATTGCATAATGCCCCCCCCGGGTGCTGCCAAATATATTCCGGGATTTTGCATATCGATGACCAATGGTCAGATGCGGATCATGACCTCTGCATTGCAACGCAGGAGAAAAACTGGAATTGGGCGAAAAAGGGCTATTTGTGTAGATACAGCTTAGAACACCTTCAAATCGTAGTACCCTAGGCCCTTTTCCGGGTTCATGTTGCAAGGTTAGATCTGTGACCTCTGAGAGGGCGTCTGGGGCTACTTAAGCAGGCTTTTAGGCTTGGGCCAATGACTTCGCAGGAAATGGTGATAAAACTTTTATTTTGATACCATTACGTTTGGACTACCAGTGCGAGTCGATTGATATGCATATTGATATGCTAGGTCATGTAGTAGCCTGGACCTCACCTTAGGTCAGGATATTTTTGTGTTTGGACAGTAAAAATACCGATGCAGTTTCTTCATGAATTTTTGTGAGCTATCTACCAGCGTTCGCGTTTTTTCGCTATCCCGCATAAGATCGCTATCCCGTTCGAGGGGGAGGGTGTTTGAGCACCCCCACCAGGACAAAGGTGGCTCGAAGGCCCACCGGGGGCGGGTGTGAAATCAACACAGCGCGTGAGCAGCATTGATGCGAGCGGCCGTGCTGGACGCTGATAGAACGATTATATTCCGGTATGTATGTAAATTGTTCACCCAGGCCCCTCCACAGGTCCGCTAAGACGCCCCACACGGAAAGACGCATGGACGTGACGCGCGGGAACTGTGTCGAACAGGCGTCTTGCGCGAAATGTGGCACCGTGCCAGAATCCGTTCTCACATTTGAGCATTGTTCAGCATAGCAAAAATTCCCAGACTTCATTTGTCAATTTCCCACAGCTTTCGTTTACTAAGAAGCAGGTGTTTCCTGGGAAGACTGCTTTGTCTGTCGTGCCTCCCCTGCCCCCAACGGCGTGCACCGAATTCCGCGATGAGCACACGCTTCTCACTGCAGATCAGAGACGGATTTATAGGGGGAGAACGTGGCGGTCGCCCCCCCTAGGACCTAAGGGTATGAACAGTGAATACTAGACCAAAACGTAAAGAAAAAGTCATTTGAAGCTTGCCTCGTTCACTGTGAACCACATTTTTGTCTTGGATTGTCAGGGCGCCCCACTTGAACGTTGACTCCTCTCATCGATTTCTGGCCGCCCTCTTCTTTGTGGTTGGGTGTCTATATTTCACGATTGGCCGCCATGTTTTGCCCTGAGGCGCCCCACTGCAACATAGACCAACATCATCTACTTTTGGCCGCCCTCTTCTGCCTGATTTTTTGCTCCTTTCCGACCATTGACCGCTCTGCAGCAGGCCTCGGGCTCCCCACTCCAACGTCGGTCGCCTCCACACACCTCCAGCCGCTCTCTATTTTGTGGTTTGGCCCCCTCCATATTTCACGATTGGTCACCCGTTTTCAGCCCTTGGGCGCCCCACTGCATCACGGATCGCCCTCACCTACTTTTAGCCACCCTCGTTGGCATGATTGCTCGACCCTTCTCCACTATTGGTCCCTCTTTTGCAAGCGCGAGGGCTTCCCATTTCAACATGGGCTGACCTCACTCACCTCTGGCCTCTTCATATTTTGTGGTGGGGTGCCCGTATTTTACGTTTGACCGCTCTTGCAGCCCTAGGGCGCCCCACCCTAGGCGGCGGAAGGGGGAGGGTGCTCTCCTTGGATGGACCAGGGGGCACCAGCATTGAGGTGTCCCTTTAAATCGGCAAAGATAGCAGTGAAGCGGCGATTGGTCCGGGCTTTGGGAAATACACTGAGTGTGTACAATTGTTCACAGACCCACAGAGTCTGACAATAAATTCACTCTTTCCGCTTTCCTCAGATACGATAAGTCTTGCCCATGGGACCCTCAATCTCGTGTAACCTCTCCCATGACCTAAGGTGGACCGGGACACGATCACTGAAAACGATAGGCGCGAAAATTTTGGCTGTCGTTGATGCTACTTAACCCTCGCCCCGGTGGAGGGGTTGTTTGAACACCCCCTCGGGTTTTTCCGGCGGCGCGAAGCACCGCCGTACTTGGTACACCTTACCGTTGATCAATTCCACAACTTCCCTCAAACATTAAGGTTGGGTCATCTCAGGTCAGGTCACCAGTGCAGGTCAAGTGACCTCACCTTCAAAAATGTTTAAGGTAGCATATGTAAGAAAAGGATAAATCTATCAAATTCAAACATATTCAATATGAAAGGCCCACCGAGTACCTACTAGAACACATATTCCGGGATGTTTTTCATATCGATGACCTAAGGTCAGATACGGATCATAACCTCTCCTTTGGAAATACATGGGGAAAACAGGAATTGAGATGTATTTGTGTAGATACATCTGAGAATACCTTCCTATTCCCCAAATCGTAGCATCCTGAGCCCCTTTCTAGCCTCATGCTGCAATTGGTGACCTGTGACCTCTGAGAGGTCATCTGGGTCACCTAAACAGGTTTTCAGACTTGGGTCAATAACTTTGCAAGAAATTATGACAAAGCTTTTATTTTGATACCATTACGTTTGCATTGTTATTGCGGGTGACGTGCATGTTGAATATGCAAGATTAGATGGTGACCGTGACCTGACCTGAGGTCAGGTCATTTTTGTGTTTTGACCTAGCCTAGTCATATCATACATCATTCTATTCGTCGTGACGAGAGGAAGCGAATGGTGCCTATAATATGATTCTAACTCTCATCAGACGTAAGAGCCCAAAAACACTACCCTGACATGCAAGCTTCTTTGACCTGCAATGACCTCAATATAGACCTGAGCCAAAAAGACCGATGAAAGAAAAATTGTTCCCCGATTATTGTTTTTTCTGTGCAGGTATGTGCATTACAAAACTCCAACAGCGCATGGGGTGTATTTTCCCTCTTTAAGATGACTGAAAATGAAGGAAGTCAAAAAGTCAGAAAACTGCATTCTGCCCGACATAATTGTTAGGCATTGCCTGTCACTTACAATATCGGCGAGTGAGCATTTATCTCTGAGTGGTAAATGTGTATCCATTTTTAAAGTCAAAGTAGCTGAGTTTGGAACAATTTTGTGTCGTCGACCGTACAATAAAGTAGTGATGATTTCTGTTAATTTTAACTTTAAATAATCCTCTAGGACATTTTCCGCCGATGAGATGGACTACATTGATGGTGCCCCATCCCCCTTGGGTGGAAACGTTCCGCCGCCACTGCGCCCCACTGCAACATGACCCACTCTCATCTGCATATTCTCATCTGCAATTATGAACAGTTTAAAAACTGCTCATTTGGTGTCAATTAGGCACGCGTGCAAACCGGCCTACTGTAGGTATTTCTCTTCATGACTTGTTAATTACGTCTTTTCCAACCATTCCCTTGCATTGACTAGCTCTGTGGTGTTTTTCCACTTCGTAGTGGAAGACGGCCTGTCGACGGCTCGTCACGCCTGTCGATAGCCGAAGGACGGCTGCTGCTCGGCGTTTAGTGCGGGATGCGTGGCAGAGTTAGCGCTCTGTGTTCGGAGCGGTCTGGGCTGGAGTTTGATTGGGTCCAGTTTTCGGGGTCCATCTGGAAGCACTCGGGTAATAGGTGCCTAGGCCTTTTTCACGAAGGGCTTGCAGAGAGCGTACGACAAAACTGGAATTTTCCACGACAAGCTGTCGTGTCCGCTCGGGTTTCTTGTTTTATATTGCAGTTGCTGATATTTTGTATGCGTTGCAGGGGCCAACCACGGAAAGGTGGCGAGAAACTACTGGCCCGCCCCCTCCTGGTTCCTATGCCTATGCCGCTCAGGAGCCGCCGTCATCGTAGAGCCCCCCCGTGTCCAGACCATGGCTCAGGAACCAAGTCAGTCAGCTTTAGAGGCCCCAGACCAGCCCATGGGCTTAAAACCAGCTAATTAAGAAACCCCACATAAGCACAGGGCACCTAAAAACTCCGAACAGGGGGCTTCATATTAGCTCAGAGAGCCAGGTTAGCTTAGAGGCCCTGGCTCAGCTCAGTGACCCTCAGGTTTACTTATCTAGGGTCTCAGAACAGCTCAAGGAGCTTGTTTAAGCTCATGGATCCCAGCTCAGCTCATTGACCCTAGAAGATTTCAGGGGGCTAGACTAGCTCGGGACCCCCAGTTCAGCACAGAGGGCCACATATTAGCTTTGGGGGTCAAGCCCGGCTGAGGGGCCCAGGTCGACTGATAAAAGGTATCAAACCAGCTCATGGTTCCATTCAATCTCATGGCCCCCAGCTTAGCTCAGGGACGCTAGAACTGTGCAGGGGCTCCAGACCAGCTCAGAGGCATCAGATAAGCACAGGGGCCTCAGATTAGCTTAGGGCCCAAATCAGTTTTGGGGCTCAGCTCAGCTCAGGGGCCCCCAAGTCGACTGATATAGGGTCTCAGAACAGCTGAAGGGACCCAATCAAGCTCATAGCCCCCCAAGCCAGCTCAGCGGGTCCTATAATTGTGCAGGGGGTGCCAGGCCAGCTTAGGGGCTGCTCAGTCCAGCAGAGGGGCCTCAAATTAGTTTAGGACCCAAACTAGCTTTGACGGCCTTGTTCAGCTCAGGGGCCCCAAGTCGGCTGATGTAGGGTCTCAGAATAGCTCAAGGGGCCATTCAAGATCATCACCCTTAGCTCAGCTCAGCGCGCCCCATAATAGTGCAGGGGCCCAGACCAGCTCACTATGTACCTATGTATGTACATTAGGGTGGTCCTTAGTGCATATGTAAAATTTAATTTTGAGAAAGTTTATGTTCCTAACCCGTAAATATGTTCTATGTTATGAGAATACTATGTGAGTATATTTTCAGCCGCATCGGTTCACGAAAAGATGTTGCACACGCCTCCTCCAATTTCACCCTGGCCCTGGCTCCACGTCCCCCCTCAGTTGAGGTATTAGCCGCTCGAAGGCGGGGGTATCGTGCTTGCCGGGCTCCTCACTGTGGCCTGGTTTGTGCCAGGATGCGCTTCCGCGGGTCCGGGAAGGCCTTCCGGTGGTCCGCCACCACTTGAAGGAGGAACTGAAGCTGCTGCTCATCCTTTGTGAGGCATCCGTTGAACTCCTGGATGAGCGCAACTCCTCTTTCCGCGTGGTCATTCACCACAGCGAGGTTCCGGACGATCTGAGAGGACTGCTGGAACCCCTCGTCCATCTGCCACGAGTCCGGTGGCAGATCGAGGAAGGCCTCATCCAGGTGTAGCTTCCGGAAGAAGTGGAGCGTACGTCCACTGACGAAGTCTTCCAGGTGGAGATCTCGGACCGACTTCTTCGGAAGCGTGACTCTTTTCGGAGCCGAGTCCTCTCCGTCCATTTCCCCTCTTCGTAGGGCCATAACCATGGCGTTCTTGGTCTCGCAGGACACGTCGGAGTCGAAGAAGGACAGGCCAACCAGTTCTTCTGACACGTACCACAGATGGCTGGACAGTTTCGACAGCGCGACGTCTCCGATCTCAGGGTCGATCTTGTCGTAGGTGCCGAGGGCCTTGATGAGTTCGAGGTCGAGTCGAGGTGCTTGAGCCGAGAAAGAAGCCTCAATCCAGGCCTTTGCGTAGACTCGGACGACGAAGAGGCACATCTGCTGGAGTCCACGCTCCTCCTTCGTCAAGCGGAACTGGCCCCGGAACATCCAAATCTTGAAGGAGTAGAGGACTTTTGACATCCATCTGGCATGGTGCATTGCTCCAGGAGCACGGAATCGAATTCCACCGGGAGGGGCACCACCGAGGAAAATGACGACAAGTTCGACCAATTCCCGGTAGTCATCGCGAAGCCCCTCACGCTCTTGAAGGACTTCATGAGTCCATCGAAGAGCCTCATCCTTGACGTCCTCTAGAACAGTCGCCACTTCCTCCACCATGATTCCCGTGCCGAAGTCCTCTCGGTCGATGCTCTCCCATGAGGTTTGGAAGCGTTTGAAGAGCAGAAGCTCGGGCGATGAAGAACACCCAAGAACACGGACGAACACAGTATGTACCACCAGCTCCAGGATATGGTGACGACAGGCGAAATGCAGCAGGTCTTTCCCCATTTTCTGTTCGATGAGGACACAGGCCCCGTTTCTGCGGCCGGTGTTGGATGCCGTGGTGTCGAAGGACATCCCGACCACTTGATCCGCGACCCCACACGTCTCCAGGGCCGAGACTACCGCTGCCGCCATGCTCTCTCCCGTGCCACTGTCCAACTTGGCGACGGCGAGCAGTTGGGCGCCTCCAATCCCGGAAATGATGATCGGGAGACGGTCCACATGTTCTTTCGTGGTCAGGTCCATCATGAGCTTGCCATCCCAGTGGACCAGCAGCGGAGTTCCTGACCGAAACTCCTCTCTGATCTTTGAGGCCATGGCCGCACGATGTTTCAAGCGTTGGCGTCGGATGGATGAGCGGTTGATGTTGAGCTCTTCGACGTTCTGGTCTAGGGAACGTGCAGCTTCAGTCAGCACGTATGTCGCGGAACGATCGGTCAGCTTGGTTCGATCCAGCGTGGCCGCCAGTGCTGGAGAGACGATGTTCTTCGTGGCCCGTTTCGCCCGCTTCGCAGGACTCGCTCCTCCAACTGCTCCGTATTCTTCATCTGAGGCAACAGCTGAAGTGTTGGAGCTGGACGACGGCGAGGACTCGAGCTGCGCCACAGATGAGGAAGCGGCAGCCTCTTCTTGTTTGCGGGCGGAGAAAGCAGCGGCCTTTTCCAAGCGAAGAGATCGCCTCGCCTCCTGAGCAGCAAGGACGGAATCGACGCCGCCCATCCTTCCTCGACGTCCTGGCTCCCGTTGGGCGAGGAGGAACTCTTTGTCCTCCTGGTTGGTCATCATGGTCAGCGCATTCCCGTGTGCCACGTCGAAGAGGTTGTCGAGACGTACCTCAAAATCCTTTTCTTTCGAGATTTGAGCCTCCGATCGCCGATAGCGACCTTTGTTGAGGAGCTCGTACTCCCGATGGAGCTTCTCAATCTTGGTGACAATGTTGTCTTTTCGGATCATTGGGATCCGCGCCATATCCCAAAACTGAGCCACCATGGGGATCACAGCCAACGTGACATCGCGGGGAGTCGTCTTTTTGAGCTGTAGACGGTGGAGAACGACTCCGAGAACCTCCCTGTTGGAAGGGAGTTTGGAGCCAATTAACTCCGTTTGGGGAACCACAAGAAAATCTTTGCTCCTTGTCGCCATATCAACCTGGGAAAGAAAGGAAAATATGTTCAGAACTCAATTTGTGACAAGTAGAATTGAATTCGAAAGCAAACCGAAGCAAAATATTGTGAAAATAGGAGGAGGAAATGGAATATGTTCCAATAACACCGTGACCAGTCGAACGAGTCACAGAGGGAAAACTTCAGGTCATGTGTGCAACATCTTCCTACGAGCCGAATTCCATAAAATTTTTTCAGGGTGATTTCCACTTGAATGGTAACAAATTCCCGGGTTAGGAATAAAACAATTCCAACTTTTGTTTTTAAGGACCACCCTAATGTACATGATGAAATTGAAAAAAACGTTATACACTCCCTGCGACTGCATCCGTCTTTACTGCGGAACTTTACGCTATCTTTAGAGTTTTTGACCAGGTATTGTGATCGAGGAGACGTGAACATGCTGTCTTTGCTGACTCACTGTCGTCCTTGCAAGCACTGACGTCATTCGATTTTTTCCTTCATCGCCATATATTCTAGAACTTATTCGATGTAAGCTGCACAGAGCACACTGCCAACAAAAGAAGTCAACACTGACACGGGTGCCCACTGCTCAGTCACACGAGAGTGCCTTGTAATGAGCAGAGTGATACTGCAGCGAAGGAAGCGTCTCGGAGGATGGTGCCCTCAGGAATAGAAGTGCCTTACTCTTACTGTTTCTCCGCCAACCGGCGGTATGCATTTGACTCCTGGCAACCTACGAGTAGATGGGATAATGATCCCAAGGGCTCCAAATTGTGTGCTTTTTTAAGCCCGGGATTGGCGTATGGGCATCGGTCAACGCCAGTTGTAGAACGGACGAGGTTGTTTTATCCAGATTGTTCATAGGACACACGCACTCCACTCACTCGTTCCTGCTGATAGGAGAGAAGCCACTAGAGTGCGGGCGATGTGGGGCACAGCTCAGTGTCAAACATGCTCTAAATGAATTATGGGACTACGAGATTGAGAGGAAGGCTCATTTCCCAGCAGTTTTTCACTTACGTCCCTTATTGCTAAGTCGCCAACAGTTGATGTGGTAACAATAGCCGTTTTCACAACGTGAATTAAATCTTGGGTGTCTTTTTGAAACGTTTTTTGGTAGCACTGTAATATTGCTGCCATTTATCGGAATTTCACAAGAGTCTTGGGAATTTTTTGAGTAAATTATCTGGCACATCTGGCAATGCTTCACAGTCGCCGGGCTCCCTGTGTTGAGTATTACTGAATTAAAAAGAATGAAATTCAACTTTAATAAGTCGTATAATGAGTGAAATTTGCATCAGTTATGCTCCTGCTACCCAGTCGCTTCAATTTACATGTCGTTTTTCTCTCAGTTTCTATATTAGCTGTGTAATAAGCTCAAAACAAAAGGAGTAGGGATTAGGGTAACGTCTGCGTGTGTAATACTCGGGCAAGTTTCCAATTACATTGAGAAAAAGTGTATTACCTAGGTAACCAACTCGCATACGAGCAGGGGTGTCCTAAACAAAGGGTGACAGGCAGAGGAATCCCTAAATGTAAATCAGGGTAGATATTATGCCAAATTTTTGGGGTTGAATGATGTTTTAATTGCATTCTCATTACAATTAATGTGTGGAACCACCCAAATCTTGAGACTTGCTAAATTTTTGGCGAATTGTTTGAGCAGTATCATTTGAAGACAAAGAATTTGGTCCAAAATTTCGTCCCACTGCATGTTTTCCCCCGCTATTTGTAGTCTGAGCATCTCCTCAAATAAAAAGTGGTGATGTCCGGTATCCTTAATTCAGGGTATGGGTGTTTTGACTGTAAGCGGTTTTTACCTTGAAGTGGGCGTTACTGGAAAATTATAATTTATCTTGGTTTCTCAGGTTTGCTTGGGTATATGTGCTATGCAACTAGTAATACACTAGCGTGCAAAGTATGGCGTTTTTAACAATATCTCGTCAGTGCCAGTGCCCTTGGCGACAGGAGCGAGTGGTGCGAATTTTATCAACCTGGTGCAAATTTCTGAGACTGGTGTGAGGAAGGTGACACTGAAAACCTAACAAATAATGGCTAAATGGTTATAATGACATAGGAGGGGCCTTATAAAAAGTCTTCAACTAACTACCTAATAAGAGAGGTAGCATTGCATTGTGTGGGTGGGAATGAGTGCGCTTTTCTCCCTGGTATATGGCAGCTCGATGCTAATTTTTGGTGGCTGACGGTGTGAGAATTTTAGGTGGCTGGTGCGACTCATTTGGCCTGCTGCCATACTTTGCTGACTGAGCAATACAAAACACTTTGTTTATTATTGAAATAGAACTATATCCGCTTTTCAGGCCAGGTCAGGCTTTTCTTGTCATTTTAAGAGGTTTGCTTCAAGGTGGTTCCAAATGAGATACAGGATATGTAGAGATTATCCCTGTTTTCAAAATATACCTACAGGCATTAATGCTAATTCACCATAATAAGATGGCGTAGCTTTGTTGGTTGCATTGCTCATTTACCAAAAAGATACTGGGTTTCCTGAGATAAGTAAGAAGTAACTAAAGGAGTTTCCTGATGTTGATCATTTTGTCATGCTCTTGGGATTCATACTTTGATACCTTAAAAGTATCAAGCTCTAAAGTGGTGCAGTATCAGGCTTAAGTTTGGTACCATTTGTGAATTACATGTGTCAGCAAGTCACATGATGCCTCACATCGGCGCCCCTACCAGTTAGGGGCACCGTCACAGAGTTTTTACAGGGGGGGGACAGACCCCAGCTGGTGCTGACCTGGGAAGGCGAATTTTGAGCATATTTGGTACCTGACAGCATGAGTGGCAATGGACCAAAAATTTTGAGGGGCATACTTTTGGTTGGCCAACAGGGGAGATGCCCTCCGCTTTCGGCGCCCATGCTTCTAGTGATGTGAACCAAAGTTTGAGGTTGACATGCTGGGTGAATCAACCCCACATGCTTCAGCAAGCTTGGCTTTGCACATTAGACATCTACAGCTGACATTTATTGTGTATTTACTCCAGGAAAATACAGTGGATGGTACGATTCTATGCAAAGGGTGGGAAGTTGAGGTACACTGTTTTTACCATTCTTGTACCATTTTAACATGCCCAGCTGGGGTCTCTTGCATGATGCGCCCCCCTTCGTATCTCGGTCCCCACGAAAACTAAAGGAAAATTATGGGTGGTGTTGGAAAGCTCTTGACAAGACGAAGCAATTTTATACGAAGAATTTTCATGTCAAGTCAATATTGAGGTCAGCATAGGTCAAAGAAGATTCCATAGGCTTACAACAGAGCAGTGTACGTTTCTCTCTCTAGATCTGCCCTCAGGGGAGCTAGAGCAAATCTTAATGCATCATTGGATTCCTCTCATCGCTGCGAATTGAATGATGTATAATATGACCTTCCTAGGTCAAATAGTGAAAATGTCTTGACCTCGAGCTAGGTCAGGGTCAGAGAGTGACCCGGTATCGTCATGTTGCATATCAATCGACTTCTCGTGACAATATAAGAACAATGCAAGCAAAATTGGAGCTTTGTCTCAATTCAATGAGCAGTTATTGGCCAAATAATCACTCTATGCTCCCGTGACCTGATATGACCTTTGAGAGGTCAGATGGTTAAAAACTCAACTTAATTTTCAAGATCGTGGTAAGAAAAGACGGCTTGAGGATTTTCAGCTTTATCTATGCAATATTTACTGAAAACGAGCCCATTCTATTTTTCACCATAGACTTATGATGGGGTGACCAAGAAATTGACCCCACCTTAGGTAAAAAATATAGAAATTCCGAGATAGCAGATTTGTAGACCTTAATGATTTTATCATATTGTGGAAGTTTCAAAGTGATCGGTTCACTGATGTTCCCTGGGCACCGCTTCAAACTCGTAATTTTAGGTTTTGATGTCGGGTCACTTGACCTTGAATAGCTCCTTGACCAGAGATGACCTTAGCTCAAAGATTTGGTCAGATGTGTAAAATTGATTAGGAATAAGGTACTGTAAGTGTCGTTGCTCTGCGTCTCTTCGTTTTTGAGATATCTGAAAAAAACCATGAGGGGCGAATTTCACCCCCTGCGGGGCACGTGTTAAATTCACAGACGCACACTGCCCATTTCACCATGTTGACCTACAACCCCTATGTATGTTTGGTAAGCTATGGCCGATGGAGTTGCCGCCTACTGGAGATTGCGCGGCAACTTGCCGGTCGCCGCATTGTGAGAAGTTATTCGGCGGCGGCGGCTTCCCTACCTGGGCCTGCGGCAACGGTAGTCACCTGGGTAACTGTGGCCCAACCCGGGCCAGCGGCAGCGACCGCCCAACCCGGGCCAGCGGCAGCGACCGCCCAACCCGGGCCTGCGGCGGCTCCTTGGAACAGCGGTGGTCCCCTCTGATTCAGTCAGTCCTCGACACACTCGTGAACGTGACACCGGCGATATATCGACGGAGGAGATGCCTCAACTATTCGATGAGCCGATGTGCAGTCTACGGCGTCATGGTCTCCCCCACCTCCCCCCCAACTATCCATCGCCTCGCGCCTCACGAACACCGTCGCCTCCCTCCTCCGGCCTTGCCAGTGCCGTCACCCCCGCCTCACCAGTGCCGTCACCTCCCACATCACTAGTTCCGTCACCTCGCGTACACGGATCTTGGGGGGGGGTTAGGATGGGCCCTCGGCGCCATCTGAAATGGTCATGGCAACCCCGTGAAAGTTGAATAGCGCCCCCTGAAACGTCGCTTCCCACCCCCCTAGAATGCGAGAATCGGCGCCCACCGATAGGATTTTGCGCCCACCTGAAAAGTTTTGCAGGCAAGAAGTGGCACCCACTGGAAACCCCCGATCGGCAATGTCGGCGCCGTCTAGGCCTTCCCGGGGGCGCCATCCGGACCAGGGGTGCCACCTTGGACCGGCAAAATATTTCAGGCGGGCGCAAAATCCTAACAATGGGCGCCGATTTTCGCATCTTTGGAGAAAAGGTGCAAAGCGATATTTCAGGGGCGCCATCAACCCTTCAGGCGGCACCATAACCATCCAGGGCATAGGCAGAATCCAGGGGTGGGGTACGTGTCCCTCCGATTGACGCTCGGCGCCCCTAAAATGGTCACAGCGCTGCCCTGAAATGTCGGTTCTCACCCCTCCCTTCCCCAGGATGTGAAAATCGGCGCCCACCGATATGATTTGGCGCCCACCTCATAGTTTTTTGGTCAAAAGTGGCACCCTCCTGGTCTGGATGGTGCCAACCCGGAAAGGTGCCCCGATCGGCTATCCGGGATCCGCCCATGATTCAGGGGCACAGATGGTCGATAGGAGGGGCACCTGCCCATTTAATTGACCCCCGATCTGTGTGGTGACGAGAAAAATGTCTGCCTGACTGCCGCAAAAAATTGGTAACGATAAAATAATTTCAATCAAATATTTAACTTTTTGTTCCTAAACACACGTAAAATAACGATCGTAGCTCATATACCGTGAGAAAAGAAACATTAGAGAACAAACTTTTCCCGAGCACGTTTCCGAACGCGACCTCTCTCTCTCGGGCCTTGAACGCGGCCATGCTGCTCCCAGAATACTGTCCGATGATTGGTTCTTGGCTATGACGTAGGCAGTGACGTCAAGCGGGCAAGTCCTGCATAAATCACCGACCTCAAAATTCGCTCCTGCATATGGAAGCCTCTGAAAAATCTCTCCAGACAAATCTGGAGACCGAAAAGACGGGATCTAGAGGCTTGGGTGTCTTTTGAAAAAACCGACCCTGGAGGTCGGTTTTTTCAAAAAGACGCCCAAGATCTTGGGATATTTCTAAAATAAATATCCATTAATTTAGATTTATCTATTGAATTTAATGCCAGGAAAAGCTCAGAATCAAGATATTTAGGGTCATTGCTTTCAATTTTGGGCAAGCATATTTCTGAAACTTCTAGAGTTTCACTGAAATGAACGCTGTTTTTTTTGGCTTGGGAAATGTTAAAAAAACTACCAAAAGACACCCAAGGTTGATTTCAATTTATTCACGTTGTGAAAACGGCTAATATCAGTCTTTTTAAGGAGCGTCGCATTCAATGCCATTCATTCACCCTCATAGTTGTTTTTTGTTTCATTTCCTTAGCGGACAAACACATGTGCACGTGCTACAGGTTGAGTAGTATTTTTAATGTCTTTAAAACCTGACATCTTGAAGCCCCCACAGAGATGTTTCACTTGGAGTTATGGGCGCCATATGACACAGCTGTCGGTGCACCCGAAAAAAACCAACAAAAATGAAACTCACAAATGAGTAGAACATTCAGTCGATCGGTGAGATGGCCGTGACGGCGTGTGGGTATGAGTGATGTGAATGTTCTTCACTCACCCTGACCTTTCGTGCCGCTCGCCGAGTGCGAAGTTACTGAGCATGCATGTAAGCCTGTCCGGAACGCCAGAGTCACTGACGAACGCCAGCCAACAACTGGCCATGAACTTATCAGCTAATAGTACAAATGATTCGCAACTTGGCGTGGCCAAACACAAAAACTTGGTAGTCTTGGTGCAAAAAAGAGCTCGCCGTACATCAACGCAATTACCTTATGACCTACACAATATGGAGGAGTGCATGTTGGCCATCAGTGAGATTACATCTGGCAGGCATACCGGCCGATGGCGGGGCTGCGCATACGAGATGAAGGGGGAGGGGGACCGATCGCCACGGCCACGCGCCTGTCGGGTTAGGCTGCCTGACGAGACCGGTTAAACCAAGATAATGCTGTATCAGCGGGGTGCCAGTTGTGTAAACTTTTTTCCTTCTTATCGCTCTGTATATCGCCCCTGGGGGCTTACTGAGAGAATTATCCGGTGTTTTTTGTTCCTATTGGACACCGTTGGAAGGTTGCGATAAAAGACACTGCTGTTCCCTTCTCTCCCAACTTCTTGGTATGAAAACCAGGGAATGACTGGTTTATGATCAGTGAGCTAATCCCCTATTAAAACCAATCCCCTAACTATTAAAACTATCTGAAACCTGTTTCCGATGCAGGAGAAAGACCTTGTTGTATTATCTACTAGTTTCTTCTACCGAGACCTCCAACAGCCCACGCTTCACTAGGGTGCCACCACACTATGTTTTGTCCGAAAGATAAAAACGGTCTTACCGGAAGATAAATTAGCCTACAAGTTTGGGGCTCAGGCTCATCTAAAAAAGAGCGCCAGAGAATCGATTTCTTATGACTTTCTTCATGACTAGCCTATGGTTAACACTTGCACTAGAAGTGGTAATCAGTCCCCCTCCCCTGTCCACCAAATTTTCCAAGGTGGGTGAAGAACTGTTTGCGACAGAAAAAAACGCTACTTGCTGAAATTTTATACAGTGGATGAACTCTTCGATTGGTGAAATAATTTTGAAAGTCGGTTGATAATCTTTTTTTTTTGGCCGCAAAGTGTCAACCTTGTATTTTGAGATAGGTGCAATCGCACCAGCTTGCATGCATCGTAAGGTGAGTGATGACGTCATAATGTGTTGTAATTGGGACGATACGTCAATGCCATATCGCTTTAAATATCATGGTTCAAGGTTACTCTGGCATATACGAGTCCAGATTTTCCGATGGGGGCCATGCAGACCAGGGGCGTTACTTTTGGGGTGCAAAACCTATCAGGTAGTCGCCAAATTCTACCGCGGTGTTGCTGATACTCCCATTCTAGGCGGAGGCTGTGAAGCGACCTTTTAGGGCGCGCCAGACCATTTAGGGGGCACCGATAATCGATGGAGGCAAGTGCCTCACTTTCCCTTCCTGGATCCGCCTATGTATTTTCGACTTTCAAGTCATTGGCCCTGGCACTTTCAGCTATATGATCGTCATCCAACATAACGTATCCTATGATATAATATGAAGTCATGGTTAAG
The DNA here is from genome assembly GCA_034440635.1 of Lepas anatifera. Taxonomy (NCBI): domain Eukaryota; kingdom Metazoa; phylum Arthropoda; class Thecostraca; family Lepadidae; genus Lepas; species Lepas anatifera. The sequence goes on along the minus strand of JAOTON010001718.1, from coordinate 63,863 downwards.
GTTCCCCAATGATTATTGCAAGGTTAAATGAGATGATTCAATATCATATACTCATGACCAAGACAACAGCTCCTATGGATTTAGTACCTTCTAAGTGTACAAAATTGGGAAGATATCGCGTGTCGTTATAGGTGCATGACCTTACATGACTTTTAACCCTAAAACACCGAAAACACTGCCGAGACCTTATATTCACGGTCATAGTGTATTTGTAATTGGTCGAGGCTCTATTCCGCACATTCACGGCACTCTCCAATAGCTCCACAGCACGGCCTATATTTGGTAATAATGACCTCGCGCGCCCTAGAGGATATATCTACCCAGCTTGATAAAACGTGACTGTAAAGTAGATCACCACAGCCCTAAAGCGGGTGTTCTTAGAACTCATTTCGGTTTGTAGATCTCGTGGGCCTACCAGCCTCCTCCCCCTCCATTGTGCGGTAGTGTCAGGCACCTCTCCAGTGCTGGTTTAAAGTTGCTCCAACAATGGTGTCGTGTTTTACAGTTCTCACTTCTCATCGTACTGCCAGAAGTAGCAAAATATCTCGAACTCCAAATCTACATCAGTCTTCTTGAGAAGTGACAGAAATGTTTCTTTTGGCATGTAACAGCGGGAATTTTTGCGAGCAAATGGATACTGTAGAACACCATTTACCAATGAAGGTTTAGAACACTCATGTTAGGATCTCCTCATCCGGGATTCAAAGCCGTGGACCAATCTGCTGCGGCTGAGTGCTTGAATTGATCGGTATTAAATCCGCTAATTCTGTCATCGACTTGAATTGTTAATCGAAGCCAGCAAACCAAAACACATCGCACAATCATAAGCTAGAATGCTCTGACAGTCAAGTAAGAAAATGAGCCGATGTCTTCAGAGGTCGCGGGTCATTACTGTCGCTATTCAGCCAATACCTTAGCGATGTTAATGCGACGGGAAAGCCATTTGGTTTGCTCAGCTGCTCAAGGAAGTCGGGACTATTTTGTCCTAAATAAGGCCTGTTTAACGATGGCCCCATCCAAAATCGAATATGAATTTAAAGTTCGCCGGCAACGTATTAATCGCTTCCACCAATCTCAGTTCCATCGTTAGGGAATCGATTCTGAGTTAACGATGTGGCCGAGATGAATGAGAGTCGTATTCATTGATCATTACTCACGCCACGCGCTAATTATCAGGATTGCTGACTAAGTGACTTATCCGCGAGAGAAACGCCATATAGCATCGCTAGCTCTCAGGCAGCAGCCTGGCCTTTTTTGTTGCAAACGATGCGTCTGTGCGTGGTTACCATATGACAATGGCGTAGTCAGGAACTAATTTCGGGGGAGCTGTATGCGCAACGAGGCTCCACGGTACGAGAAACCCTGTCGATTGCAGTAGTTATTATAGATACCCATGTAGAATATATGTTATAGATACCCATAAGTTATGGTGGCTTCCACCGCGGCTGAAGGGAATCCCGCAGGTACTTGTGTTGTCCCCCTCCCCCCTTCCCAGTTGGCTTAATGGCCCTCCACTGGCTACGGTCAACCAATATGTCATCGTTTTTTTCTCGTCGGCCCACAAGACACATGAGAGCCCGTTCCACGTGCTCTCATGGTCAGTCCACCGCGGTTTCAGCCTTCACTCACGGGGCCTCCGGTCCACTTCTGTCCTAGTCGGCGAAGCAACTTCCGAAACTTCATCTTTCAATCTCGACTCTTACGCCGTGTAATCAACAATTCGGACCGGGTAGGCTTTTGATGGCGCGGCGGAGATAATCAGAAAACCACATCGACCGCGTTTTAGCTCAGTTTGACTATGAGGCTGTCAAGATATGAAGAAACAATGGGAACCGCAGTTTTCTGCGCCGACTCGAGGCCAGTGCATAGTGTAAGCTAGTACACATTTTACCACCGTTACTATCCCCGCCTCACTGCGAAGCAGCTGGTGGATCCACCCTAGGAGCTCAGCTGGTAGAATGTCGGGCTTTTATAATAAAGCTGTGCAGTGGCAGTGCACTTGTGAATACTTGGGATTGATTACCGTGAGGTGCCCTGGCGTCCAACATTTACCCTTCGTAGGTCGGCCAAGAACTGACTAGTGAGAGGGTGGCTTGAGCGGTGCAGCCGTCCCTTCGCTTTGCGGGACGTCAATAGTTACTTCCAAATTAACCGTTCGAACGGTGGGGCAGGCCTCTGTGACAAGTTCATTGGTGCCTTTAGTAGGGCTCTGATATCCATAAGCCGAACTTGCCGTTACCTGGACAAAATCTATAAAATTTAAATTGAAAGTTGCATGATGTGACCACAATATGATTATTTACATGCATACTTCGTCAAGGAAATAAATCGTAACTATCGGGTCGACAGCTAGAGCTTTCTACAGTTTTGTATGACTTAATTTTCACCACGCAACAATAACATGCTACTTTTTAGCTGGTGAATATTATACGTTTAGGAGAGAGCATGACTTTTGGAAGCTCGCAGATTTCTCTGTTCTAGAGCGATGTAGAGTTTTAGATGTCGAGCTGAGACCCACCAGCTCTTTCTCGGGGACTGGATGTTGAAGAAGTGATCGGACACAAGGCTACGTCCCGATTAATTTGTATATCGTCTGTTTCACATCCATCGACACTCCCAGTGACAAAACGAATTAAGTGACGTGAGAATGAAAACTGCATGACCATTCCTTATTACCTTCTCACAACTTCAACGTCAATCACGCATGTTTTTCATCACTCGTAAAGGGCATCTTCGTGTATGGATTTTTATGACGAGAAGTCAAAGTATTGCAATGTAAATGATGAAGGTTTCTCATTATGATGATTCTAGCATGAATATGACCCTAACAAATATCTGAAAGGTTGTGACGTAAAAATTGTGCGTAGCAGTTAGTCATAAAGTCTGAAAAACAGCATCAATTTTTACGAAAAAACTAGAGAAATATGTATGGAATTCACCTCTGACGCCGGCTTCAAATGCATACATAGGTTTGTAAGCTCTGGATATGCAACTAGCATAGAAATGTGGAGGTAGACTTCTAGGACTGGACTGGACTCCTAGGACTCCATAGGACTGCTGGTGGTAGACTCCTAATACCAAGGAGCCGCAGAACTGTAGGTACGCATTATGTTTCAATTTCGCATAAACACAACACATTACAGTATCCATGACGAGTGAATAATCAAAATGTCATTTGACCTCCACTGACGATCCCAACTATTTGCTTCTCTCCTTTTTTATTGGCGGCTCAATCCATAACACGCACGGAGCGATTTTCTCATACCAGCCCTAGTGCTGCGCTGCTCCGGGCAGTAATAGAGTACGCTCTTGCTGCGTGGTCCGTTCAATCAGGCTGCGGGTCACCCGAGACCTCCGATGACATCAAGCCACGCTAGCTACGAATCAGCACCTCAGTCTTCCCCTCCCCGCTCCTCCAACGCCGCTCCAACGGCGATTCCCACTCGGGGCCAGGCTCCGATTGGCGCTTTGACTTCGCTGGCTAGCTTCCTCTGGGCTACCCAAAGCAAGTGGCGTTGCTAATTTAACCAGAGTCGGGCACCCCCGACGAAATGTTAGCGGAGTAGCGGCAGCGGTTTCCATAACCAAAATAAGCGGAGTAGCTGGTAGTGGATTCAAAAATTTTCAAATCCACTGCTACTACCGACCCCCTGTTAAGGGGCATGCTACCCTGAAACATAGAAACTGGAGATGGAATGATATGTCTTTCATCGGCCCACCCCCGTGGTGCAGCTGGCAAAGGCGTCACGGTTGGGTGTGGAAGGTCCCTGGATCAAGGCTGACCTATGGCAGCCTTTTCCGCGGCCGCCTCCTACCCAGGAGATAGCGGTACACTGGGGAGTGCGCGCCGCAGCAGTGAAATCAACGCCGTGCCAGCCGGCGTCCCTGTTAGTGGGTGCACGGGCCTGATCGACCTTTAAAGGGACATTGTCGCAAAAATTTTTTATTGGCTAGATCAAAAGGTTGCAAAAAGTTGTTTCAGAAGTCATATTCTCATTTTTGCAAATTCAGGCTCAAAATGCCTCAAAATCGGCCTCAAAGTCAACATTTATAGACGACTTTACCGAGTCCTTATGGTATCGATAAAATGACGTAGTCCGGGCTGTGGCTTTCCATTTCTATACCAAAGAATGTAAAAAATTTCAATCAAAGCATTTTGGTAGCTAAACCTGAGATATAAAAAAATTATTTTATAAAAATAACTTTCCAAAACGCTTTTGAATAGGAAATATAGGACTTTAAAGAAATACCATCAACCAATCAGAAGCCCAGTCCTTATAGGATCTGGTCACGTGGGCTTATCTTACATCAATGTGATGTCATCACGGTTTTCAACGAGTTATCGATATTTACCATTTTAAAAGCCGCGGCAAACACGGAGATATGAATACAAATTCTATAAGACTTATTAGCGCTGCGGCTAGGCCCGATCACTCTAAAGATTATAATTAATAATTGTTCGTTATTGCATGATTGCATTGCAGCGACAATGATACAAGAAAAAGATACGGGTAGCGCGATCCAGAAGAGCCTCTTTTGAGGCATGACAAAAGGTTTTGGTGGTTTTAAGGACGAGGAGATTGTCGCCGGTCCGGTCTCGTGATCAACAAAACAATATCGTCGGTTATCTGTACGTAAAATATTTAGAGCATTTGATGTGGTCAATTGAGATTTTCTCAGAGGAAAAAATGTATGAGTGAAAAGTTAATGAAACAATTTTAATTTTTGCCATCCATCGTTGCTGGGCACCAATGCTTATTGAGGTTTTGTGTAGTGAGTGTAGTGAGTTAGTCAGGCACTAATCCCATCAAATATGGGCAATGCATTTAATGTTTCTGTTCTGCATTAATTAGGTTCACGAAGTTGGCAGAAAGCAAATTGTATGCTTAATTGATAACTATTCATTTTGGCCCGCTATTATAGCTGTGGTCTCATTCAGTCTGTCGACACCAATCAGCGAGCAGCATTGAGTCGATGTCACAAGACTATAGCCTCTCCCTGAGAACAAATCATAGAACCAATTGTAGATTTACAGGCTGACAACCTGCTGTGGTGCTGCTGGATGAAACAGTAAAAGCAGAACAGTGGCAGCACACTATTTTGTGATTGGTAGATAAGTATTCTGGTTGATTTTTGTTTGATAAGCAGTAGCACATACTAGAGGCAGTCACGGCACTGATATTTCTTTTCTAGAGGAGAGGCTCGAGGGCCTGCAGACAGGACTGTGCTGACAGATGGAACAAGGCTTATGAGTAGTGTCAATGCCAAAAAATCCTCATTTTATTGTTGCACAGGTCAACTTGTGTACCAAAATGGGTGAAAATGATTGGCGATGACAATTTTCCAATGATTGTTTAGGCATATTATTTTTGAATGTCCCATATTCGCTCTCTTTTTGGTCTAACTTTCTATTTACAATATCTGTGCACTCTAGTAAAATTCTATATCAAGCCTGCAATTTGAATTACAAATTTCTACCTGTTACAAATACTAGTTCTGCACAATGTGTGCATGCTAGTGCATTTTCTGCTTAGTTTACCTTCTTTAAAGTATGAAAATGTTTTTGATAATTTCACATATTGAAACAGATTTTACCATTTATTTTGGTACCATGCAGTACATAATAGTTTGTGTACTCTTATCCACTTCTCGGATGAAGTTACTCATATTTCAAGTGCTACTGTTTGTTTCCAGACATGAAAGTGGCTGTAGCATGAATTCATCCATCTGCCCTCTGCAAATGCCCATCTGCATGTTTTTTTATAATTGCTATTTAAAATAAACTGAAGAAAAACTAGGATAAGATGTATTATGATTTGAAACACTAGGAATGTACCCAGCCAATACAAAAATATAATTGTGAACAAAGAGTATGGATAGACATATAGGAATGACAGGAGGGCAATCTTGGGTGATGCAATTTTTTGTGTTTTCCTAGAGGAATATGTGAAAGATTAGGCTGGTCACTTCAGAGAGAAAATTTTTTTACTAGAAAACCTGTCTTTTGTAGCTGCTGTGTATCATCAAACTATCATCCCAATCAATGGACCAGCTTGTGTATGATCATTTTGTTTGTTACTTTGAATGGGATGAACCCAATCAGACCGATTCTTCCATAGACCTGAAATTTGAAATATTTGTTTTCTATTGTGGGCCAGTTTGGAAATAATGTATTATAATTTATAAAAAATCATGATTTTGCATGGTTTCACCCAACCCCTCCAAAAACCCATGATCTAGAGTATAGATCGTCTTTGGGGACGTCTTTCTTCTTGAATATATATATATATATATATATATATATATATATATATATATATAATATTTTATATGTTTAAAACAAGATGCAATGATATCTTGTTTGCTTTCATTGTGAGCTTGTGATATTTTATTTGTACCCTTTATTGGTCCCATCTGTTCCTGCTGTGAAAATGTCTTCTAATTTAAGAAGGGGCTACCCCAGAAAGCTGAATGCAAAACAGAAATAATCAGGTGCTGCCCCTCGACAGTGAGTGACTATCGCCATTTACGCCTGCTGCTGGAAGACAAGCTTCAGAGGACGAGCAATGGAATCCTAGAGTTGGCAGAGTACCACAGCCAGCAGTTTTCTGCATTGAACACGAACCTGTCTGAGTGCACCTCGGTCGTCTACCTGTGTGCGCGCAGTATACGTTCATGTGTGTGCGTAAGTGGTATTTATCGCCGTATATCAAGGCACATCCTCTGAGGACCTCAGTAAAACATACCATTAAAAGTACTTTTTAGCTTCAAGGTAAAAAAACACGTAATGCAACAGGTCTTTATAGTAAAAAATCAAGTGGTCAGATTTTGTTGGTGGTCGTAAGTGTGAAAGTCGGCGAAAATGATAAGTGACTACTTTGGGCTCACACTATTGCGGTGAAAATTTTATCAAATCGTGTAGCACTTATTGTGGACAGATGCAAAATCTGTTATGCTTTTGATGTACGCTCAGTATTTGGTTCGCTCCCACCCTTCTTAGAGTGCACTTCAAGGACTGGAAGCTAGAAGCCGCATACCCACTGGTGGGTTCAGGGAAAATTTACTTTCCTCCCAAACTCTGCGATTTTCGCCGATCTTTAAAACATTTTTATTCACGATTTTGAACCCTGTCTTCCCCCCCCACAAAAAAACATTGGCCTGGATCCATCACTGACGTACTGAGTTATATCCTCTAGTTCACGTTGCACTCGGAAGATTGCTCTTTGGGGACTCGCAGACCTGATTGTTGCACGCGTTTCTCACCTGCCGAGGGTTATCACTCGCTTGTAATTTCCTGGTAGGTTATATTTTCTCATGTTTTTGTGAGTCTGAATATAAGCCTCATTGATCAACTGATATCTGTTGGTTTTTAAAAGTAGATGAATCTTGCATTGCGTAGCCGAGGAGCATGATTATAAATTGGTAAGATGTTTCATGGCTTTGCCTCTCGAATTCCTGATTAATGGAGCCTGTGATCACACTGTGATCACATATTCGGGCACAGCCCTTCGTCAGAATCCTCATAATACAATAAGCGAAAACTTGTGGGCAGTGTGACCAAGGCTTGAAATTTAGATCTGATATGGAACTCGGTTGCTGAAATAATGTAGTTCAGTACTGGAATATTCGAATATTGGAACTCGATTCGAGGATATCCTAGCACTCTGACTAAACATTTATGTGTTCACCTATTATATTATGAGAATTGTGGTGAAGGGATGTACCTGAATATTTATCAGTGTATTAGCCCCATTTTGCAACCATGATTCGAGGAGGCTGGTCATGAAACATCTTATCAACGTAGATAATCTAATAAACAATCTAATAAAAATAACGGTTAATATACTATTTTATATAATAATATGATGTTATATGAAGTGCTTCTGCGACTATTATGAGAAAGGACCGTTTCCAAACTCCGAAGTATTAAAAATAAAAGCTTATCATTTTCATAAACAAATGTCATTCAAGATGCCAGCAGCTTGCTTGTCTTAAAGCCGCAATGCGTGTTCTTAGGTTTAGGCTCCGTCACTACCAATGTTAAGATTAATTGTAGAATCCTTTTTATTTAATACGAACTGTTCCAGGTTAGAATTTTGAGGTATATTTTCTTGATGCACCCGGATCAGAAACTAACTCAACTTGAAGTCAAAAAGGATGTATTCTTAAATCTTGTATATCTATATACAAAAAATTGAACTAGCTACCACCACGGACAGAGAAGTGAGGTGGTCAGTCCATCTCCAACCTGCAGCACACAACAAACGTTCCCCCTGAAACAAAAAGTGATCAGGTTTGGGTTCGTGGTGCGTTCCACACTTGGTGGCTGCACATATTTTTTGTTAGTTCATCCAAGGATCGTGGTGACTGCTCTTTGGTTCCCCAGTTCTGACGCATATCAAGAGTTATTCTTCCTTATCACATTCAGCTATTCTCCGGTTCTCTAGACTACGTGTTTTATATTCTCCGGGGACCAAAGGATTAAAATTATGTCAAATATTTAGATGTCGACGGACACATTAATCTGATTGATTGATTGAGTGTTCCGGCCATACGGGGGAGGGCGCCCTTGTAGGCGCCCCAACCGCCGCAGGAACATCGCCAGCCGTTGCGGGTCCGCCAGCGCCTCCCGGATGGGCGGGTCGTCCCGTCGAAATATGTCCCAGCGCAGGTCAGTGCACGCAGGGCACTGGGTCAGAAGCTGGTGGAGGGCCTCGTCCTCTCCGTCGTCGCATTCCCGGCACGTGGCTTCCGGGTCCAGGCCGATCCTCTTTCGGTAGCTGCACAGGAGAAAGGAGTGGCCAGTGCGCAGGCCCCCGCCTCCACACTCTCCTGCCGTGAAAGGCCCAGACGGTCTTTTAGGGTGGTCCGTCCTGGGACACCGCCACATTTAATCTCAAACACGTTTTATCTCGTACGGATTAAGGTTTTATCTCCTTGTTTTACCAGATAAACACGCGCATTGACGGGGCTCTGAGCCACCTTCGCTTTGACGGGGGGGGCGGGTACCCTGCCTCCTAAAATCTCGAGAACCACACATTATGTAGTGAAAAAGTGGTAAACGGCGTTTGGTAGCCCATACGCTTCTCCATCGAAATATTTTAACCATTTTGTCAGATCACTTCAATCGGATGAGTTCACTTTGTTCCGACTTATGCTATCTTAAACTTTTTTAAGGTCAGGTCACTTGACCTGTACTGGTTACCTGACCTGAGATGACCTAACCTTAAAATTTGACAAAAGTTGTAAAAATGATGAGAGAAGGTATGCCAAGTACGGCGACGCTACGCGCCGCCGTTTTTATATTCTATCCGAAAAACCAGACGGGGGGGCGGGTACCCTCCTCCCGTCAATGCGCGTGTTAAAACGATTAATTAATCTCGAGACACATTAATTTAGGGACTAACACATTTAATCTCAAAGAGCCACCCTTGCTTTTTTATTGGGTCGGTTTCTGGTTCCTGGTTTGCACCAAAACCGGTAAGGCTTCAAGAATGACCTTCAGCAAAGGACACAAAAGACATTTTGGAATGGCAAACAGCGTGTCCCGGTGGTCAGAAAACAGGGGAACTGGTCTCCAACAGAGGTAAATCCGACGGACTGAGAACCATTGGAGGGAGCTGGAGACAAGCCGGTCCCAGTTTGGTACGCCGGTCAGATTAGAAAAAATATTTGGGGCTAATATTCCCCTTCCCTCAACTACCCGGACGGAGGGATAACCAGAAGAAATTGTCCTTAGAATAGCTACTTCATCCCATAGGAGGATCCAGGAGGGCAAAAGGGGGCACGTGTCCCCCTCTCTGATCGACTCTCGGTGAAACCTAAAATGTCGCGTTCCATCCCCTCCCCCAAAATGCACAAATCGGCGCACACCGATAGGATTTAGCGTCCATCTGATAGGTTTTTCCGGTCAAAATTGGCGCCCCCCGGTCTGGATGGTGCCCTCCCTGGAGGTTATCCCCCCCGATCGGAAATTATGGATCTGACTATGCTTCATCCATTAGTACGCATGAACAATCAAGAAGAAAACCAGAAAATTTGTTTTTTACAGTAAAAACCTCCACTACCTAGATTCGAACCTGTATTACCCGTGTGAGAGTCGGGAATGGAGGCCACTATACCAGCCCCGCTGCACGACATCTGGCCGAGTTTAAAACTTCCCTGATTAGTTTTCTCAAGCTGAATGTTTTGGACAAACTAATGTAATTCTTGTATTTTTGGGACTTAATAAAAATAAATTGAATAATAATACATTATAAAAACATTTTCTACGGCAAAAAAATCATTTCTAGAACTTAAGACTTTGATTGATAGAATAGAGGTGAAGAGCAGGTTACAACCTATTATTGATATTGTTTACAAATTTGAATAATTGTTGAGTGGCCTCCAAAAATTTAGCTGAAGATAAAGAAACGATTGACGGTACCAGAATCAGGATTTTTCAAATATTAAGAAACCACAATAAAAATTTTTGCGACAATGTCCCTTTAAAAAGTGATCCACCGGTCTGGTCTCCCGCCCGCAGCCATCATGTGAGGGCTCGGCCTATGCCGGGCGCTACGGCCTGGGGAGACTGGAGCAGCCTATGGCCCGCCGAGTGCGGTGCCGCTGTCCCGTTAGGGTGTGCCGGAAAATGGAAACTTCCGCTCTGTACATAGTGTGAGTGCGTTGTATGAATGAGACTAGCTACTAACACAAAATGCTCCCGGGAAAGGGAGCGCAAAAATATTATATAAAAAAGATATGTCATTCTCCGCAAAAAACAAGAAAATTAAATAAATGTTTTTGTTTTGATATTTTACTGCATATCTTACACCAAATATGCTTGTAATATACAGGTAAGCAGTAGCTTGCTTAAAACTTTTAAAACTTTAGACGTTAAAAGATAACGTCTTAGTAGAGCTTTATAATAAGAAGTAGCAGTAGCGGAGTAGTGAGTAGCGGTTTCGAAATCTTGAAAAAGTAGGGCCAGTAGCGGTAGCAGTTTCAGCTAAACACATTTTAAGTCTGTTTTAACGTTTCGTTGGGGATGCCTGGGCACCCCGAAAGATATGTAAACCCACACATCTGGGTGTAAGAAGAGATAAGGTACCTCAAAGTAGCGGAGGTAGCGATAGCGGTTTGAACAACTGGTAGTGGCGTTCACCTCTGAATCGCACTTTGGTGCACTCTGCATGTGAGCTGCTTTCGTCATGTGAAACAGCAGGTTAAAAGCTGGTCAGAAATACAAGTGAAGGAACTTGGTTACCTTTGATCAGGGCAATATTGAGCACACAGAATACTGGGAGTGAGGGCATAGGTGGATCCAGACTGCCGATAAAAGTGGGACATCCGGACCAAGGACCCCACTTTTGTACGGCAAAACCAATCACCTATCAGGTGGGCGCCAAAGCCTATTGTGGTGGCACTGATACTCGCATCCCGGAAAGCAGTGTAAAGGGGTGGGAAGCCAAATTTCGACAGGCGCTAATGAGTTTTCAGGGGAGCCTGTGGCCATTTTAGGGAGCGCCAAGGGTTGATTGGGGGGGGGGCAAGTGTCACCCGCTCTCCCCTGGATCCGCCGATGGCACGGGTGGCACAAACCCTGTTGGCACTATGGCACAGACCCTGTTTATTGCTGTTGTTCGAACTCATCCAAGCTCTTCACGGTTACCCATAAGTGCTAAGGCTGCGTGCCCAAGTGCTGTATCTTCGAGCTTGGAAAACTTGGAATGCTGTTGATTTGAGTCTCCAGGATATCGTGAATTGAGGTGTCGTGCGGTATTCCCCGATCCATCGTCAAGACTTCATCACATCCAGAGCTGAGGCTAGAAAACTTCCCACTCAGCTCCTCAGAGAAGTTGGTGAGCGCAGTTTGGTGTAGGTCACTAGAGACAAACTCACAGAGCTCAGCCATTTGAAACCATTTCTTCGACATATACCTGAAACGATCTTTCTTTGCTCAATGTTTCACTTCATCCAGTATGGTTACTGCTTTGCTCTGTGATAGCCGAGTTTGCGGGTGTTTTAAGGAAAGTTGTTGGTTAACTCTGTTTCTTTCTAGGCAAGGCAGTAAGACTTTGGTTAACAAAAATAACGATATACCTATAATTGATGTACAGAATTTTTGACAAGGGCTGGGATCAGGCTAGGTATCCTAGCGATTGATCCGGTTTGAAGTATTGGATGGTGCATGGAGTCATATCTGTGTTGCGAAATGAATCAACAAAAAATCAGGACTTGGTGGATGTAAAAAACTAATTTTGGATTCCTGATGAAGTGATTAGGATCTGCATTACATGTTCAACCTGGTCAGGACAAATTTGCTTCATTCAATTATGTTGATTGGCTCAAGCTCCTTAAGAGGTGCAGAGTGGCGGATCTAGCCAGTAGGTTTGGGGGAGGGAGTGGGGGGAGGGGTGAGGGAAGTCAAAGTAAAAATGCAAAAAACCGTCACGCGGTGAAATATTTTCCATTACATAACTTGACGGTAGGTTTTGGGGGTACCCAAGTCAAAAAGCAGAAAAACAAAAATTATCAGGCCCATCTTCGAAGCTTTAAAAATTATTTATTTATTCATTTCGACATCCTACAAGACCTTGCCAGGTTTCTCTACTCCGTGAGGGCTATTCTGAAACCATTGTCACAATAACAACAGTCACAGTACAAAAATATAACACAGTATAACACATAAGTATAACAATTAAGAATGTAAGCATAATTTCAACAACTGTGTTGCGCGGCTAACTGGAATTTCTTATGACCTGCCTAATGCGAGATTTGAACACATTGATACTGACAATTTAAGATCATTGGGTACAACGTGCTGGTTGAATTTTGCAGATGCTCGATATATGAACTGACGTTTTCCATGGTTGTTATTTGGGCGATAGAGTGACAGATCCAATGATTGCCGGGTTTCACAAGCTATAGTTTCGTGGTTGAATGATATGTTGTTTCTTATAGATGAGGAGGTTTTGTTCGTGATGATTTTATGCAGTAAGCATGCATCGAAATAGGTTAACAACTGGGGAATCGTCAGCCATTCTAGTTGTAGAAGCACATCGGAGATATGGTCATATTTTTACGCCCAAATATCACTCTTGCTGCAAAGTTTAACACCTTCTGTAGTTCAGAAAGCACACAAGGGTTTGCTCTGCCATACACTTGAACACAGTATCTTATGTGTGACATGACGAGTGAGTCGATCAGACGAGGCAATGCCGAAAGGGGTAGAGCATGTTTTGCATGAAGCAATCCTAGTAGCATGCCCAAGCATCGACCAGCTATATTTTTGACGTGATATTTCCACGAGAGGTTACTATCCATTATAACGCCTAGGGTTTTAACCTTATCGGTACATTTGAGAGTTTCTCCCATGAATCTGATACTTGAGGACTGGGGTAGACTTGCGATTTGTCTGCGATCCCCGCAGAGTAAAAGCTCAGTTTTTTCGGCATTAACCATCATTCCATGCTGTCGGAACCAAGTGCACATTGTGTTTAGTATCATTTCCAAACAATTTTGCATAGCTGTTATTCTGTTTCGGGGTCCAGTGATAGCCACCTGTGTGTCGTCTGCATAGCGAACAACTGTGACCCGGAACCCATCAAGTTCAGATGGAATGTGACATGTGAGGTCATTACTAATAATGTTAAACAACAATGGGCCTAGACAAGTACCCTGAAATGTGCTTATAGTTATCGGAAGGGGTTTAGACATTTTCTCGCCTATTCTGACTCTCTGAGTATGTCCACTTAGATAGCTCCTGAACCATGCCGTCGAAATTTGTAAAAGATTGAGTTAAGTTAACAGCGCCTCATGGTCTATAATATCAAAAAGCGACTGAGATCAATGAACGTTAAAAGAGTTGTTTCTGATCGGTCCATGCCTTTTAAAATTTCATCAGTTGCTGTCAATAAGGCAGTAGAAGTTGAGTGCTGTTCTCTAAAACCATGTTGGTCATCATTGAAAAGTTTTGCTGTTTCAAGTAAGATGTTAGTTGGAGGTGAACTAGTTTTTCAACAATTTTGAAAATCACTGGGACAGTTGTAACTGGTCTGAAATTAGAGCCTTCAGATGGATCATTCTTTTTATGTATTCGAATAGCTATAGCACTGTTCCAGCTGGATGGAACCGTTTCATTGGCAAAGCTAATATTAATTATTCTAAGTAAAAATCGCCCGATTATGTCGAAGCAAAGTTTCAGTAAATATAAACGGTATATTTACCGTCTATATTTTCTATATAAAATATAGACGGTAGTCCGTTTACCAGAGCCGGGTGGTCCACTACTTTAGTCTTCTACTCCGCTATTTGTATGACTTTAAGTAGTAGCGGAGAAGCGATAGCGGTTTTTATAACCAAAAAGTGATGGAGTGGTGGGCAGCAGTCTCTAAAATAATAAAAAACATTATCGCTACCGACAGCCTGTTAAGTGGCCTGTCATCTCCCAAAAAATGGGAGATAAAGTAAGCACGTGCAGTGGAGAGGGGTCTGGCGTCAATGCATAGTGGAGGGGGTTCCAAGGTGCCCTCCTTGAGGTCTCAAAAAACAGAGGGCTGCAAATCGCTGGTTTGAGGGCCTGTAGGGGTCCATGGTGATCTACATTATGACCGATTTTCATTGGTCTAGGTCAATATGTGCAATGTCAGACATGGTTGTAAAGGTCAAACATAGGCCGTGCTGGGGACCTATTGGGAAGTGCCGTGATTATGCGGCAAAAAACTGCGAATACTGAAGGCGGACGAAGATCAAGAAGGGAATGTCCCACACAATAGCCTCCGAAATTTCGAGATCAAGGTCATTCAAGGTCATTAACCTATGATGTCACAATATACTTAGACTAAGCCATGACTAAGCCATGGTTCTCTGTCAACCTGTTCCTTTGTGAGTGGATTCTTACCAGTTTGACTTAAAGAAGAGCCGTTGATGGAAAAGGTGGAGCTACACCATCCTACTCGCGTGTCGATTACGCCTCTCGGTCGGACCATATTCTAACGTCCTTGTGCTTGAAGACATCGACATGGAATTCATCAAGAGCTCACTTCTTGTATCGAATCGCTACGCGCAGCGTCTGTTCTGCGTTATCAATGAGAGAGTTTATGGATGTCACTTAACCACTCTTCCTGAGCACAGCTATACCTCCGTGCTGTTGCGTTGGACGAGTCACCCGCGAAGTTCACACCTTCTGATATCTTTCGAGCTTGCAAATTAATTGTCAATTTGCCAGTCAAACGCGCGCATCTCACCGGGCACACCATGCCTGTTTCTAATACTGCCAAAGACCCGGGCAGTGGTCGTAGGCTCCTCAGTTCGGTACCATACCGAGTTGAGGCATGAACTGATTGTGAAGCAAACAGTTCATTCTCGCCAGGTTTCGACCGCGGCTGTATCATTGAACCTGACGTTAACTTATCCAAACAACCCTCCAAATTAAACTATAAGTGAGAACTTCCGCAAACAATAACCCAAATGAATTAATCAAAGCCTCGTATCGCTAGCGTAAAACGCTCGGCGTCGGCCGCCATAAATTCCGGCTAATTTGCCAGCGGGAGATATCTCGGGCCTGACTGCCGGGCCGCTGGAGGCGGCAGGAAGCGTCACGCTGCGGTGGAGCTGAATCTGCCGGCGGCGGTGGCGGCGCCCGTACCAGCCATCACTCACCAGCTCCGTCAGCGACCAGCGAGCAAGCCTGATGCATTGTCGGGGTCAGGGGGTGCTGGGAGGGGGGGGACGCGGCTCCTTCCAGCATCTGCTCTCGCCTGGTAGCGTCGCACGCGGTCGTCCATCTTCCGCTCCAGTTGAGACGGGAAGAGACGGCAGGAGACACCAGCACTGCCTTCGACATCAGTCATCGCCCACTGCGGCGGCTCCAGCCGCAGTTCTGGAGTCGCTAGGTCGACGCGTAGACGGTTCCAGGACAATTTTACGGCGGCAAAAACATCGTCTGAAGTGGAAGTAGATAATTGTAGGGGAAAGTGGGGGGTGGGGGGGGGGTCACGGACACCGTAACGATGGTGTGAGTTTTGGATGACTTAATGAGCTTGTTTCGTTCCTATTTTTGCTATAGAGATACTTCAGACATTTATCTACCACTGTGCCTGCAGCTATGTGTCTGCAATTAGCATAATACAATTTGCGTAAATTTGAGAAAAAGTAGCAAAAGTCCATTTCGCCCCACATAGTGGAGTAACATGGTCACCCCATGGGGAAAGATGGACAAGATGAACAAAGTGATCGAACCAGGCCTTGAAGATTTCCATCTGCATCCACCACTAGACGACTGTCGTCCGACGCGAGGAAGTGGATATTTTCTTAATTTTTTTTCCGTCAAAAGGTTAAAGTGGATCATGTATTTTCTGAATGTTTTGATGACGGAGGATTAAAGTATCAGGGGCTGTCGTGGAACTGTGCATAGGTTTGTCCAGGATCGCCGATCAGGGGGCGGGGCACCTTGCCGGGGGGGCGCCGTCCGGGCCATGGGGCGGGTGCGCACCCTGGAGGGGGGAGCAGCGGGCCTGCCCCCCCCAACGCTTTGGCTCCAAAGTGCCGCTCCCATCCATGTGGAGCGCCGAAGGCGCCCATCGAGGGGAATGATGAGCCTTCACTTCACTGACTTCTAGAGGCAGCGCTGCGCTGTCTGCCGCCCCTGCAGCCAACATGCCGCCCGCCCCTACACTGACTTTGCTGCCCCTGCACCCAACACGCCGTCCCCTAAAACAATTTACTATAGGTCTGTGGAGCAAACAATTCACCGCTCTCAACCCCCCCCGCCTCCGGATGCGAAAATTGGCCGCCCTTTGGGTGAACAAGTGCGCCCCCTGAGGAAAAATGCGGCCCCTCCACCGGCCTGCTGCCCCCTCTCGTCAGCCAGGCCGCCCCCCCCAAATAAAAATCCTGGTTGCTCGCCTGGCAGGTGATGCGACTGTTGGAACGCAAAACCTATCAGGTGGGCGCCAAATCCTTTCGCAGGGCTAAGAGTGCACCTCCCCCGATCCTTAGGGGAGGGGTTGGAAGCGACACTTTAGGGGGCCATCAATCTCTCAGGGGGCACCGTGACCATTTCAGGGGCGCTGAGCGTCGAAGGGTACACCTGCCCCAGGATGACCCCCAAATTAAATTATATGTTCTGCAGCATTCCGGGCCCTGTGTCCCCCCTCCCAACCATCAGCCAAATCCGCCTCCGCTTGGGTGCATCGCTGAACCCCTAAACCGTCGATAAATTTATTTATTTAAACTGATATTATATAAAATTAAATATACTCTTGCGCGGGTTAACATGGAAACCATGCCCATCTTGCCCCACACGTGGTGTCCGTATCACCCCATTTTGCTCTTCCTAAACAAACTTGGACATGAATCGGACGCCATTGTGATTACACAGTCAGCGACTCTGGTGAACAAAATGTAACATCTTGAAGAGCTATATTACTTAATACCAATAAAGTATTTGTAGAAACATCCATGCAATGACCTTGCGAATTCGATTGTGAAAATAACACATGAGTTGCAGTTGTTACTTTTATGAAAATTGTATAAAACCTAGAGAGCTTACCGGACCCAACGTTGCTCTGCGACCGACGCGCACTAAAAGGAAGCGTATTACACGCTTTTTCCCGTCGTGGTGCTGTCAGTTCGTCCCAAACAGGGGGTGTCCGTCTTACCCACGTTGTCCGTGACCCCCACTTTCCCCTATTGGAAAGGTAGAGTAGTGTTATAAAAAAAATCAATAAGATTCACAGAATAATTCAAAATGATTCCTTTTATCCATGGCACAGGACGGCGTTGCGCAAATAAAAAGTGAAGCCCTGCAGGTCTGTTTCAAGAGACTTATTTCCCAACTGGTGTTTGTCAGCTTTAGTTCAAGTACGTTTACATGTTCAAATTATCTTCCGACCTATAATATGAAATACAGATTCCCCTAGGCTCAATGAAAGGATAAGTTGTATGTTTTAAATGGCCCCCATAGCTCCCGCAGTGCGTTGTTTCCACGTAGGAGCCAGTTGTATTTCATTAACACCCGCACTGGAGGGGGTCTGGCACTAACGCGCACTGGAGGGGGCCTGGTAGGCCCCCAAGATCTCAGAAACTAAGAGGGTTAGAAAAACCCCACTTGGTAGGTGGGTGGGGGCTATAGTGATCTACATGATGACAAATTTTTATTGACCTAGGTCAATATCTTCAAGGTCAAACGAGGTCGTAAAGATCAAATATTGGCCATGCTGGGATCGATTGGTAAATGCTGTGATTATGCAGGAAAATGGCGGGAATAAGCTAAAGACGGACAAGGTTCATAGAGAAGAGGTCTCAAAGAGGCTTCCCCACAACTTTTTGGTCAAGGTCATTCAAGGTCATTGACCTTTAAGGTCACCATATGGTATACTACTTATTATTTACACTTTGGCTAACACTGTAGCCACTGTTTGGCGGGAAATGGGGATTGACCTTTCCCAATGACCTTTGACCTTGACCTTTGACCTTGACCTTTGTATTGGGGTACCCTACGGATGACGTCATAGCATAATATATGTCAGACGGGGTAACGTCATTTGGCCGGACGCACAGTGGTCAGTGACCTTGAAAGTGCAGATATGACCTTGGCCTGTGACCTTTGACCTTGACCTTGACTTTCATGTGAAGTGACCTTGACATAAAGTCCCGCTTATATGATGTTATGACGTCACCACTCGGTCTTCAATGCAAGCTAACTGGTCCGACCGCGCGTTTACGGCGATCTCAAAATGCAGGTCTGACTTTGAAAGCCTATAAGTCAAACAATTTTCGGCCGATTTTCAAAAGTTTTCACCAATCGACTCGCTGTTAAATTCTGTTAAATGTGACCACGTTTCGTTTTTCGGCTACAAGCGGTTCTCCGGCCACCTTGGAAAAACAGGTGGGGGGGCCTCCGAGGCCCCCTCCAGTGCGCGTGTTAAATAGGTATATTTCCGGTTTTGGTCCAGTCTCATTTGTGTGGTCGCTGGAAGAGTGGAAGTTATCCATCATGCTCAGGGCCAGGGTGTAGTGAACGCATGGCTTCAGATTCAAATTCGATTTGTTCAGGTACATACCAGCATTGCGAGTCTTTTCACGTCCCATCGTCAATAAAATAATGAAGGTAAAAGGCAAAATAATCCCAAATACTTCACAAGGAAAAACATCACACGCTGGCTGTCACGGCATTTCTAACACCTACCATGGGGGCGCGGTAGTTGAGTGGTCAGCACAGCTGGCTCCCACGCAGCCGACCCGGGCTCAAGGCCCGGCGGCTTCCCTGAACAAGGAGCAAGCTGACTCCCGAGAAACCCTTCCAACCGGGAAAGAGTTTGCGGCGCCATATGACCCTGGAAGTTGGTGAGTCGATAAACCCCAAAACTTATCATTAACACCTACCTTGTAGGCGACAAGACTGGGGGTATGACGTAATTTCAGTGGTACGCTGCAGCGGAGGCATGACATAATCTTCTCTGTCCAACAACACTCTTAGCACGTGGTGGGCTAAGTTAGGCATGTCGACGCGTATAATGATATTGGTTAGAGAATGTAAAAATAAGTTTCAGGTCATGTGGCTCACCAGTATACAGCACATTACTCACGAGACACAACTGGTGGTACAACACGAGCTGTGGCGCTGTGAGGAAACCCAGCCGCTCTACATCGCCAGAAATGTGGTTCAATTTCCTTTTACCGCACAGTACACGAGCACAGAAGCTAATGACTTTTTAAACTCTGAGAAGCTGCATCAACCAACAGATACCGTATGCAGAGACGCAGTAACGAATAGATGAGGATGACTAAGGTATCGACGCCTAATTTCAGAACAGAAGTGGGAATCACGTGTCGTGCGTGGGTGAGGCCTATTAAAATCCCAGTACACTTCGCTGTGAGATGATTGATGTGGGGCTGGAAAGTGAGGTGGCTGTCGAGGTAAATGCCAAAGTTTTTTACTGCACGGGACTCTGTGACAGTAGTGTTGCCAAAGCGGATGCCTGCTTTTGGTACTCTCTTAAGCATAGCCGAGGTACCCATCACCAAGACTTGTGTTTTTGATGAATCGATTTTGAATTAATTTTGTGAGAAACAGTCTAGTAACGATGCAAAGTCGGTTTCTAAGGAAATGATCAGCTGTGGTAAATATCATTTTATTTTTGTTTCATTAGGGCCACTTCCAACAGGAACACTTGCCCAGTTACAGGGAGTATTGGCGTGGGTGTTTAAAGATATTCTCCACCGGGTGAGATCTGACACGGAAGGCGGTTTCCCGCCGTGGGGATTGAACCCACGTTAATCCATGCTATCCGATCTGAAGACGTTCAACGAAGTCACTAGGCCACCCCGGCCCCATTTTTTGTGCATGTCCTTGTAATTTTGTATACGTTCAGATTTGATAACTTTTTTGTCATCAGCGAACTACACTATTGTTGATGTGTCTATGTACAGGCTCAATTAACACGCACATTGACGGGGGGTCTGAGCCACCTTCGCTTTGACGGGGGGTGGGTACTCGCCCCCTAAGATCTCGGGAACCACGGTAGGTAGCGAAAAAGGTAAACGGTGTTGGGTAGCCCATCCACTTCTCCACCGAAAATATTTGTACCATTTTTTTGTCAGGTCACATTTAAGGTCACGAGAGGCCAGAACATGCCGTCATAGGGATAATATGTAAATGAAGTTTTTCGGCCATTTCATCTATACAAGTAAAGATAGAGCAAAACGACTCGAAATACATGAATCATCGCAGCAAGCCAAATTGAATGACATAAAGTTTTACCTTGCTAGGTCAAATCAAGGATTTGACCTGACCTGATGTCAGGTCAAGGTCAAATTATATAAAATGCATATCATTAAAATTGCAAAGACAATGCAAATCTAATGCAGCTAAAATAAACGCTCTATCACCATTTGTTACTGAGTTATTCAGTCCAAACCCTTTTTCCCATGTATGTCCAATGGAGAGGTCATGGCTCGTACCTGACCTTAGGTCATCGATATAAAAAATACCGGAACATATTGTAGAGAACTCGGTGGGGCCAAAATGTGATATGAGTTTCAGTCGGATAAGTTCACGCTGTTCCGACTTATGCTATCTTAAACTTTTTTTGAGGTCAGGTCACTTGACCTGTACTGGTGGCCTGACCTGAGATGACCTAACCTTAAAATGTTCACAGAAAGTGTAAAAATGATGAGAGAGAAAATATATGCCAAGTACGGGGGCGCTACTCACCGCCGTTTTTTTACTATCTCCGTAAAACCCGAGGGGGGTGGGTCCCCCGCCAATGCGCGTTTTAATTGGCGAAGATTGAGTACATCAAGCAAGAGAGCGTTCCCCCTGAAAAATCCCGCTTGAAGTGGGCAGAGTCTGGGACATAGTTGTTTTGCTTTTCGACCGTATTTTTTATTGTTGGGTGTGGTTTTTCAGGTAGTTGCCAAACCAGTGGTCTTCAGCGCCATACATCTGGAATTTTTGTAACCATTTGTTGTGGCTGATGACGTCAAAAAATTTGGATAGGTCGAGGAGAACACGTATCGATATTTGACCATTGTCCATCGCCTGATAGAGTTTGTCGGTCCCAACCGTAAGTGCAGTCTCGGTGGAGTGATTACTTCGACATCCGTGTTGAGAGTTTGAGTACAAACAGCTCTGATTAAAGTAGGTATTTAGCTGAGTGTGCACAAGTCGCTCGGTTACCTTTGTGATCGCTGGCAATGTCGTGATGGTGCGCCAGTTTGATGGATCTGCCGTGCAACCACCCTTGTGTATTGGGACAACGATGCCGTGTTTCCATTTCTGTGGTGCTATTCCGGATGTAAAACTAGAGTTTTTTTCGCAGAGCAAACAAGAGATTTTATTCCGATGCCAGAAATGTTTTACTGGCATTTCTCATGAGGTGGGCGGCAAAGTCAGACAAACCAGTTACAGCCACCGACTACATCACATTTTTACGTCATTTCAAGCTTCCATCAATGCGTTCGCGGCTTGTGCAATATGGCTTGCTGTGCCTGCACAACGTTTTCTCTGGCCGTCTTGATTGTCCTCAAGTTACGGCGTGTTTCGGTTTTTCTAGTGCAAGGACATGGATCAGGGCTGCCAGGTTGGCCATTTAGTGACCAAATATACCAAATATGTGATTTATTGTTGCGTTTGGGCTACGATTTCTTCAGTTGGCCCTTTCTTTGACTCTGGCCTTTTTGGCCCTTTTTTGGCAGCTAGCACCTAAGCTGTTTTGGTTTGTCCCTTGTACAAACATGGCTTCTTTTGGCCTTTTCCACTCTTGAATCAGATGTTCAGACACCAAAAAGCAGCAGAGCAGCATGTAAAACAGAGTTGATAATGTGAAGTAAAACATGTTGAATTCCATAAAAGGAACGCTGAACCATCGATGCACAAAAACCCAAAATATGAACAGAGAAAGATATCTTCATCAAACCTAGGTTATGCAAAGTTCATAAATGTTCAATTATGTTCTGTGCAATGCTCAATTTTGTTCTGTTCAATGTTCACCCATTTTCCCAAATCGGGTATCGGGGGACATTTCATCTTTACAGGATTGCATGGACTTGGAAACCATGCATCCCACGACGTCAAAACCAACAAGGCTTGATAGATGTGGGCGCCATCTATAACATATCTGCTGTTGTACCACATTGAAACTATGGGTGGACCGTACGGTGAGGTGAAAGTTTGTCATCAAAAAAGCTTTAGGGGGACATTTTATGTCGTTGAAATTAGGTTATGGTGGACTTAATTTTTTCTGATTGTAAACGTTTCCGGGGACATTTCTACGCTGGAAAAACCTATTTATGGTGGACTCTAATTTTCTTACCAAGTACGTTTCCAGGGACATTTAAACGTTCTTAATATTAAGTTATGGTGGACCAAGTTAATATTCTAATCATTGCCAGGGTGGCATGAATTTTTACTGTAATCGGATGGTAGGAGCACCACACTGTTATAAAGGCTTACTTACCTGAAGGTAAGGTAGATAAGGACAAATGTGGCTCTTATCAATGATGTGAGCATGTGAACCAAATGCCGCGTTTCATATGATTGGTCATTTTGTACCTGGCAGACATTTATCAAGTAATTTTCGAATGCACAAATCACCGATCTCATGGTAAATTTACACGTGCATTGACGGGGAAGGGCAGGTATCCGCCTTTCCTCGTTTTTTTCGGAGGTATAATAAAACGGCCGTGCGTAGCTCCAGCGTAATTTGTACACCTTCTCGCTGATCATTTTTACAACTTGAACTAGGTGTGCTATGGCACATCTAGTGCTGCGGTATAGTAAGACAAAGAGAGAGAAATAATAATAGTTTATATAATAATAACAAAAACAGTAATGATGATAAAATAAAAATAGAACATTACTTAGAACAATGAAAAGTCTAGAATGTCTCGAAGCTTCCTTGTATACATTATATAATAATTCAAGAAGCGTTATTAGAATATCCTCAAAAACGGTGCCTTTATAGTTCTGTCGCACGATAATTTTGCACAAAAATCTAAACGATGAAACTGCTGCATGTCTTGATGACGGGTTCCTTATCCCTCCTACCATAGATGGTGAAGAATACATTTTTGTCGAAACGCGTTCATCTGCTTGCTGTGTTGGTTTAAGTATTAATAGCTGTCAACCACTGTCATACACTGAAAAAGTACGCCAGAAATTCGATTTTTTCTACGGTGCCAAAATCCACTCTTTTTTCCGTGAGTATGTTACACCCGATATTTCTAGATTGAGAAGCGTAAAATGCTATGAAACAAGAATAATGCAACCCTAACCCGTGGGGTGTGAAAATATCAACTACCAAAAAGTACGCCACTTTTAGTATTAATTCTACGGTGCCAAAATCAACTCCTCTTTCCAGCATTATTCCGCAACCCATTTTACCCCGGTGTAATGCAAAAATGCATGTGTTTTGAGGGAATATTATTATACCACTGGAGTAAAAAGATTGTTAGCTAAGCCGGAAGTGTGTAAACTGGAACTGAGGGGTAAAAATAGATTAAAATGTGAAATTCCTGGTGTAGAAAAATATTTGCAAGGTGCAAGATGAGCCCGCGTTCAATATTACGTTGCTGCGGAAAAGAAACACCGATTAAAAAAAACGACCCAGTTTATTCTCATGGAGCGTTTGAGGTCAGTTTAGTCTGATTAGGCTGATTAATATACTCTCTGATAAACATACACAACGCAACGGAGAGTTTAAATCATTTGTTTTCATACCCACTTCTAATAATCTACATAAATACCTCTAATTTGCACTATAATCTGGAACAGTATTTAAATCGACCTTCAATCACTAAAATTATTTAGTTCCTCTTTGCACAAACATTACTAGGTATATGGTTTTTGTCTTAGGCTTCTGCTTTTTACACGGCCCAAATTTTCCTCTTTTATATCCGCTTATCACTACATCATTTTCGCTCATCACCGCAAATCACCTCTGAGGCGCTGCACAGCGTTCTTAACACGCGCACTGAAGGGGGTCTCGGAGGCCAGCCCCACCTTTTTCCGAGGTGGCCGGAGAGCCGTTCATGGCCAAAACGATAACTTTACCTAGGTAATGGCCTCTGTGACCTGTTACTAAATCTGATTTAAACATAGGTCACTCACCATTGGTTAGCTTATACCCTGAGGAGCACCCAGTGAAAAATCGGAATATGATTCTTTTTTAATTTTATATCTAAAGAGGAGTTCACAAGGTCACGAGGTCAAAACCTGACCTGAAGTCAAAGTTTTTTAGTTTTCTTATCTGAACCCTTGTATCTTCTATCCAGCAATATTCATAGAAATTAATTCAGATCAGCCACTTTTAAGATACAAAATTATTTCTGATTCAATGTTCGTGTTAGCCTTGGAAATTTCATGACCTCTATCTGGTGACCTCTTTCACCTTTGGTCCTGAAAATGAGCCCAACTTGTTATTTTGTATGGAGAGCCTTGGGTAAAAGTTTGGTGGAAATCCGAGAAGTGGGTCATGTTGAACTTTTTCGTGCCTACCTGGACGATTTTTCCTAGAATGACTCATCTATGTCCCGAGAGTGACTAACAAAAGCATCACTATTGGGGGGGGGGGGTTGAAACCACTATACTGTTCGGAAACGGATACATTCGATATATTTGCTGGAATATTATTGAATATGCTTAATTCAAGTGAAAATATGGGTTATCACTAGCTCACCACTGTGGATCCGGGCCTCTTGTAGAAAATCCTTGACGACGTCCTGGATGCCAGACAAAGATATGTATATAAACGATTCATTCAGGCCCATTGAGGCAAATTCAACAGCTCTTTGCTATTTGCTGCACTTAGCTAGAATGATTTAGTCTTAGTTTCTTCTCCACGGCTAGACTAACCTCCACGCGTCAAGATCAACACTTTATGGGATGCAGTACTGCAATGCGGTGATTCAAGCTCAGAACTGAAGCGAAAACAAAATGACAGCATTCCACCCACGTGTCAACTGTAGTAAAAAATACCTTCTTATATCATAGAAACACACTCAAATGAAGATAAGAAGAATTAAAACATTCATTAAGCGTAGTTAAATCAGCAAATATCTCGTTTTAATCTATTGGCAGAATTGTTTCACCACAGGAGAGTAAGACTATTCTTGAGGCAGTTTGCGAGTTCCATAGAAATACTATACAGAGTACATGTACGGATAAATTTACCCGTTTGCATTTTCAGCACGAATGGAACTGCCCTGTGCTAAAATAGCACAGATATTAAATTACCACACGCTTGTAATTTACACTTTTAATTCTAAAATTAAGCTAGTTGTCAGAATGAATTTACTAAGAATTCTAAACAAATGCTCGAAAATGGGATACGTTTAGGACTAGACAGATTGAAATTCTACGCTCCAGGTGTTGTTTTTTTCAGTGTACACTCCTCAATCTTACAGTCAGAGTTCGAAAAAAATCTTCCAACTTGCCAACAATGTTGGTGACACTAGTCGATCACGTCGGTGAACAAAATATAGGCAAGCTTGTGCACACATCAGCGTCAAAAGTTAACGCGTAGTCTGCCGATATGCTATTTAAGATTCAAAAGGACTCAGTGCTTCTGGAAAATAATTGCCCGTTGGTGCCAAGTCCCAATATTCCTGGTTAAACAAGTTTGGTTTGAAATTCCAATGGTAAGGCTGGAAAAATTCTGCTTGCAGTTCCCACCCAGACTTTTGCGGGTCTTTTGAACTGATTGATATGTTTTTAAATCCTAGGCTGCATAGGTCCCCGTTGTGTGCCGCCCTGATAGAGTACGGGCCCCATCTGAAGTTGTGCGGGTCCCTATATTTTTCATACGCCCAACTACAAGATGGAGAGTGGCGGGAGGTGTGTGAGGGCGGTTCACGTTGGAGTGGGGAGCCCCAGGACTGCAAAAGAGCGGCCAATAGTTGGGACGAACCATCATGCAGAAGAGGGCGGCCAAAAGTAGACGAGTGCGGTCCATGTTGTAGTGGGGCGTCGATGAGTGCTCACCTCTTCTCCATTATCAGCCGCCCTTTTCCATCCCTAACTCTCCCCACTTCGACGTGAGCGACCCTCACTCACCTCCAGTCGCCCTCGGTTTTGGGGTTGGGTGCCCCTATTTCATGTTTGGCCACCATTTTCAGGCCTTGGACACCCCACTGTAATATACACCGCCCTCGTGTACTTTTAGCCGCCCCTTTTATGATTTTTTGTCCCTTCTCTACCACTGGCCACTCTTTTGCAGCCCTTGGACTCCCCACTTCATGGTGGATGCCGTTACCCACCTCCGGTCGGTCTCTATTTTGTGGTTCGGAGCCTTCTATTTCAAGATTGACCACCCCTTTCAGCCCTTGGGCGGGCTACTGTTGTGTCTCTCCAGTGCATGACTGAGCCCTCCTTCTTCACCCTTCACCGCTATTTGACAGCCCTAGGCCGCCCCACTTCAACATGGACCGCGCTCACCTCTGTCTGTCCTCAACTTCGCAGTTGGGCGCCCGGTTTTGACAATTTTCCAACCCTTTTCAGCCCTAAGGTGCTCCATTGTACAAAAGATCGCACTCATCCACTCTAAGCCGCCCTCTTATGCATGATTTGGCGCACCTTTTCCAGCAGTTGTTGCTCTTTAGAACCATTTGTTACTTTTGAACACCTCTACTTGTTAACCCGCGCCCCACTGGGGTCCGGCGCTACCTGCGCCCCATCGATCGGGGGCCATCGATGCCAACAATAACTTCGAAAATATGGTGGTTAGCGCAAATCTGCAAAGTGCATTAGAAAGCTCGCGCGAATTCAGTAAGAAATTACTTCACATGTTTAAGCGCTGAGGTCAATGGTTTGACCTCCAGAGGTCAAGTTAGGTCACGATAGGCTATTTTCACTCAAATATGCAATGCTTTAGAAAACTGGGCGTAACTCTTTTGCCATTAGAGCTATTGAGATCTGGTTAACTACATTGGATAGCAAAAGGCCAGACCTTTTCCTGCTTTCGAAACGTAATGACCTCCCGCCAGTGGTTTGACCTCCAGAGGTCACCGCGTGACCTCATATGACCCTAGGTCACTTAAAGTCAGAAAGTGACCTTGCCGTATATCAAATGGATGCTAAGGATGAGACATACACGATGGTGTTTGATTCAGTGCTCTAGTTTAATCAGGTCAAAAGTTATTGCTAAAATACTGGTTGACCTTGGATGATCTCAGAGAGATCAAAGGGCAAATATGACCCCCGGGATCCGTGAAAGGGTGTCCAAGCTTTTCTGAGCAAGCCAAGCATTTGTAATCGCTTTTGTGGCTTTTAGATCATAAGACAGCTTTTTCCCATGTTTTTTTTCAATGGGAGAAGTCACCTCGTGACCTGATCTCAGGTCACGAAATCGAAAAAATCCCAGATATACACCTTGTAGACCCTGGCGTGGCCATGAAGTGTAGGAAGTTTCAAATCGATCGACTGAGAAACGTAGCTCCTGGTGACCTGACCGTGGGTGACCCGGGGTAAAAAATATCAGGGATGGTGGGAAAATGATAGGGTAAGAGATTGAGACCTCAACCACGGTCCTGCGTCTCGTCGTTTTCCTGCTATCCTGAAAAAACCTTAGGGGGCATCGATGGCCCCGGTGGGGCGAGGGTTAATACAATTTTTTCAAGTCGTTTCAAGCTCGGTTCTTGGAGCCGGAATCTCCCTTAAATCATCAATGGACTTGTCACGGAGACCTCGACCCTAACATCATAACGAGCAACTCCCACAATGAATGATTAATTAGAAGTCAAATTTTGACGTTCCCCAAAGCACAGGGACAGCTGCCCTGCTAAGGTCATCTTATCACCAGTTAGCTGCCAGCCGACCTGCGTCGGGTAAACATAGAGCGCTGGAGCGTCTCAGGGAAACCGATCCCAAACCTGCACATTTACTGTCTCTGCATGTTCCTGAGCAGTGGGGTGGAGAACAACACTCTACCAACTGAGCTATCGGTGTGGCACTTCGACGTGAACCGTCCTCATCCCCCCTCCGGTCGCCCTCTGGGTTGTGGTTGGCGCTATTATTTCATAATCAATCGATCATTTTCAGCCTTCGAGCGGCCCACCACAAAAATGCATCCTTCTCATCCTCTCTGGACGGTCCTCCATGATTGCCCGCCCCCTTTCCACCATTGTTAGGGATGCGTGGCTCGATGGATAGCGTACTTGTACTGTGAGCCATGGATCCTGGGTTCAAGTCCCGGTGGGACCTCTGGATAAGTTTTTATAGTCCCCCAAATGGCTCGCAACAGGATAAGAGTTGGTGACGCGTATATCCCTGGTGGTTTTTGCATCGTTAAAACCGAACATTTGTTATCATTCCACCATTTTCTGCTCCTTAAGGCATTCACCTCCGGATGTCCTCTACTTTGTGGTTGGGTGCCCTTATTTCACCCTTTTAGTCTTAGATCGCTCCACTGCAACATAGACCGCCCTCAGCTTTCAGCGGTAAAAGTTCCTCGAGTTCATTTAGTGTATGCCTTGTATATCGATCGGTGTTATATTTTGCCCAGCTCTTCAGATATCACTCAGGATCTCCCATGCCACACCCATGCCCGCCACATATATGGTTGTGTGCCCGCCCAATATGTGGCTTTGGTATCTATTGGAACGACAACATGCTACGATGCAGTATAGCGAGCTGGTAATATCACGTTTCCTATGGAGCAGAGTTTGAGCACGATTACAAATATTCCTTATTTTTTAAGAAATATTCCGAATCTATTGATAGCTCTGTATGATGTATTAAGCCTTGCATCATTTACTAGTCTTGCGGATGTTTTTTCGCTTTGCAACTAAAGAAATGTTGGGTCCACAATAAAATTTAGAATTCCTACGTTATCTGTGAGAAAAATATTGAAAGCTCGGCAGGAAATTTCCCAACATGATTTTGCTTTCGTCCCCTACAAATGGATCATAAAGTCCAACAAATTCTCCCTCACATATAATATTGTAGATGTATCACTATTCAATCGGCGCAGATCGGCCGAATTGGGGAGAGAAAGTGGTTCTGAAAATAACCAGTGGCCGTCCTTTCGCGAGTTCAATTGCCAAAAGTAGTCCATAGAAGGACGCCCTGTATCATTAGGATTTGTTTTAACAGAAACAACGTCAGAAACTCTGCCCTTCCCTGGCTTTTTTGTCAGCGCTGTTTGAAATGACATCGGCAACAGGAAAATTAGTGTCACAAAAGCACCCTTTATAAAACTCCAAGGGCCACCCCTCAGCTGGTCAACTGGCCGCTCCCCGAGTCTTTGCCCCCCCCATAGGCGGATCCACAGGGGCAAAGGGGGAGGTGCTCCTCCCGATCAAGCCTTGGCACGCCTTAAAATAGTCACGGCACTCCTTTGAAGGATCGATAGCGCCCCTGAAATGTCGTTTTCCACCAGCCCCCCCGAGGATGCTAAAATCAGCGCCCTGGGGTAGAATTTGGCGGACACCTGATAGAGTTTACCGGTCGAAAATGGCACCCCATAGGACGGATCCTTGGTCCTCCACAGCAATGTGCCACCCCTCCCCCGATCGGTGACCCTGGATCCGCCTATGCCCCCTAGCAAAATCCTGGATCCGCCCCTGCTTCAGATGCCATACAACAACTGAAACAACATTTTCCCACATTCAAGAACGCTGCGCTCGTGCGGCGCGCGCGCGCACCGTCAGCTGATTTTTCGATTGCATCGCCACGTGGTGGCACCGATCGGTACTAAATTCCGTCAAAAAATTTTTGATGGAAATTCCGGCTGTTTCGGGGACGTATTTTGATGTCCACCCTAACGCCATCTCTTGGTATATGAATAAGCATCCCCAGAAACGTGGATAGCTGCCTTTTGTTTAGGTGGACAAGAAATGTCCACCTAATCCCCAGTGTCCACCAATGTCCAAAAAAGTTTCCTGAAATGTCCACCCAAACCCGAATTTGGAAACCGTTCAATGTTGGATTCTCCAAAAATAACGACGATAATGCAGCAAGAAACGATGCCGTCACAATTTCCAGATAACGTGGATAAGTGCTGCCATCTCCACACGGAGTGAAAATTATAATAAAATTGATGCGGTGCCGAGACCACTCCATTTTCAGCATCAAAAAATCTTGGAATCTTGGATCATTTTGCACTTTTGCTGGAATCAAGCATAAACGGAAACCTACTGCGGGCGAGGATTGTTTCCCACAGGCATCGTTTGGTGCTGGGGTATAGAAATAAGATAAAAATGTTCTAGTTCTATGCTTGGCAGGTGTAATACAGGAACTCCTGGCGTAATTCGATTCTTGGGAGAATATTTAAAGTCTAAGAAATCCTCTCGCATGGGATACAAATATTTTCATATGTGCTTTAAGTGGTGAAAGAAACTACACAACGTGATTTTTTCTAACAATGTGAAATTTCTGTCCGTGCGTGATAGACAACATGAGGTGAACTTTAGAGTTTGTGACAAACGTAAGCGGCGAGCCTTGTGGGAGCGGGGAGGTGCTAGAAATTGTCAGGATTCTTTTTGGAACGCAAAGCAATGGGAAATTACACGGGACCAGGGAGGCATGTCTCTAAAAATTTTGTGAATTGCGCTATTTCTAGACTAGCCACAGGGGCTAGAATAATCAAAAACAATTTTACGCCGTGTTGTAGCTTTCTGTGGCCTCTGAGTACAAATACAGATGTATGTACATACATACCTATTCTTGGTTTCCGCGATTATAGCGATTGGCTTAATTCGAAGAAAGGTTGTAAACTTTCGAGACGTAGGGGACTCAGTAGTCAAATGTGACAGCAAAAACAGAATAAAAGCTATGGCAGCGTTTTGTTCAAGACATTCTCACTAATTAAGAATGTTTGGTGTCACTGCAGGAATAAGCGCTCAAAGTAGGTGCTGTACCACCATCACAAAGCGAACTTCCAGGTGTAAATCCACTGAATGAATCAAAGAACACTGACAGACAAATGCCAGCCTGACTCACGTTGACGTCCTAAAGGTGTCCAGACTGGCAGCCGTCCAAATCGGCTGTGAGAGAGCATCGTTGAAGCCCTTGGAGCCGGCGCGCCGGGGCGCCGGCGCGGCGTGGTGCGCGGGGGCGCCGCGCGGTGGCGCTGCGGGGCGGCCGCCGCCAGAACTAAGACACGGAGCGCCGCGAAGGCCGCCGGCCGGCGCCTGCCAAGAGGACGGTGTGCGGCCGTGCCTGCCGACTATTTCCAGCTCGGTGACACGTTGGCTGCAGCGCCGGTAATTGTCACCGCGGCGGCGCGGCCGCCTGAGCCGTGCCAGCGGTGACGCGGCCCAGGCGGCGCCCGATGAGCCGCACACCCTGCAAAGGACCACCTCAAAGACGCTCTGTTAATGGGGGAGCACCGAACTCGCCATCCGGCTGCGTTATTTAATCTATTTTTAAATCTAAATTGGAATTTTTTTGAACCGGCTATTTCTGGTCTAGTGAACGCCAGTTGAAAATTTGCGTAGTTACACCGGCTAAGGGTGAATAGGACACGGAATAATTCCTAAAACTGGGTTGATAAGAAAGCGTTGCAAATGGGTAATCTAACCCATCACAAGTACGCTTAGAACCTCTCGGTTTAAAACAACTTTTTAGGGCCGACTTATTTTACCTACGTCCCTTCTTGCTTATAACCACTGTATGTTAAAATATCAAAGGATGGGAAACTGATGCCCTAACATGGCAAAACATTTGCGTATCACTGATAAAAAGAACTCAGAGAAAGGTAGCAAAAGAGTATCAATTTTGCAGTGTTATAAAATATTGCTGTACGGTACCTACCTCTAGCAATAATGGTGTAGTAAGTAGCCATAGTCAAAGTATCAGTATATTGACGGCCATTTCTCCTGGGGAAAAGTGATTTGCTAACTTTGGCACTTCATGGACATAGGTGAATCCAGTGTCTCTGATCGAGGGTGGGGGGGCAAAAGCTGGCCGGCCAAACCTATCAGGTTGGCGCCAGATCCTATCATAGGGGTGCCAGTACACGTATCATGAGGGGGAGTGGGAAGCAACCATTTGGGGGATGCCGTCGACATTTCAGGGGGCGCCAGCATGACAATTTTAGGTGGTACCGAGGGTCAATTGGGGAGTACCCTCGCTTACCCCTCTGAATTCGCCTATGTTCAGGGATACCAGGTGTGGGACGACAGGATGACGTCACATTGCCCTGTCGCCTCGAATGTCAAATATGCATATTTATATATGTTATTTATATATATATATATATATATATATATATATATATATATATATATGCATATTTTCATATGTTAAATATATATTTATATATGTTTTTGAGTAGAAGGAACTGGGCTCCTTGTACTTCATTAACACGCGCATTGACGGGGGTCTGAGCCACCTTCGCTTTGACGGGGGTTGGCGGGTACCCGCCCCCCTAAGATCTCGAAAACCACGCTAGGTAGCGAAAAACGGCAAACGGCTTTGGGTAGCCCATCCGCTTCTCCATCGAAAATATTCGAACTATTTTTTGTCAGGTCACATTTAAGGTCACTAGAGGTCAAAACATGCCGTCATAGGGATAGCATGTAAATGAAGGTTTTCGGTCATTACATCTAAACAAGTGAAGATAGAGCAAAACGATTTAAACTGTATCAATCCTCGCAGCAAGCCAAATCGAATGATGTATAATATGACCTTGCTGGGTCAAATCAAGGATTTGACGTGCCCTGAGGTCAGGTCTAGGTCAAATTAGGTAAAATGCATGTCATTAGAACTGCAAAGACAAGGAAAACCCAATGCAATTAAAATAAACGCTCTATCACCATCCGTTACTAAGTTATTAAGTTAACCCTCACCCCACCGGGGGCCATCGATGGCCCCTAAGGTTTTTCCGGGATAGCAGAAAAACGAAGTGGCGCAGCACCGCGGTTGAGGACTCTACCTCTCACTGCATCATTTTCCCACCATCCCTTAAATTTTTTACCCCGGGTCACCCAAAGTCAGGTCACCAGACGAGGTCAACCAAGGTCACCTCACTTCAACTTTAGAGCTCTGTAAGAGCTACATTTCAAAGTCGATCGATTTGAAACTTCCTACACTTTATGTCCCCTCCAGGGTCTACAAGGTGTATATCCGGGATTTTTCGATTTCGTGCCCTGAGGTCAGGTCACGAGGTGACCTCTCCCATTGAAAAAGCATGGGGAAAAGCTGTCTTATGATCTAAAAGTCACAAAAGCGATTGAAAATGCTCAGCTTGATCAGAAAAGCGTTCTTGGACACCCTTCCACGGATTCCAGGGGCCATATTATCCCTTTGACCTCTCCAAGGTCATCCAAGGTCACCAGGGGTCAAAAACAGTATTTTGACAATAACTGGTGGCCTAATTTAGCTAGAGCGCTGAAACAAACACCATCGTGTTTGTCTTGTCACTGGCTTTCATTTGATATACGGCAAGGTCACTTTCTGACCTTTCGTGACCTCAGGTCATCTTAGGTCACGAAGTGACCTCTGGAGGTCAAACCACTGGTGGGAGGTCTTTACATTTCACATAACAGAAAAAGGACTGACAATTTCCTATCAAATGTACTTTACCAGACTTCAATAGCTCTAATGGCATAAGAGTTATGCCCAGTTTGCTTAAGCATTGCATATTTGAGTGAAAATAGTCGATCTTGACCTAATTTGACCTCTGGAGGTCAAACTATTGACCTGAGCACTAAAACATGTAAAGTAATTTCTTACTGAATTCACGCGAGCTTTCTATTGCACTTCGCAAATTTGCGCTAACGCCCATATTTTCGGAGTTAGAGGGGGGGCATCGATGGCCCCGGTGGGGCGAAGGTGGCGCTGGACCCCCGGTGGGGCGCGGGCTAAAACCATTTTTCCCCTGTATTTCCAACGGAAAGGTCATGGCTTGTACCTGACTTTAGGTAGTCGATATAAAAAATACCGGGATGTATTTTAGAGAACTCGGTAGGCCCAATATGTGATATAAGTTTCAACCCGATAAATTCACCCTGTCCGACTTATGCTATCTTAAACTTTTTTTAGGGCAGGTCACTTGACCTGCACTGGTGACCTGAACTGGGATGATCTAACCTTAAAAATTTGATAGAAGTTGTAAAAATGATGAGAGAAAAGGCATACCAAGTACGGCGGCGCGCAGCGCCGCCGTTTTTATGCTATCTCCGAAAAAACCCGAGGGGGCGGGTACCCGCCCCCATCAATGCGCGTGTTAACTGCTGATATTTCAACGGCATTGGATGATGCCTATCGCTTGATTTGAGTAAAAAATACTCGTGCGTATTGTTCAATGGATCCACGATTTGACTGCCCTTACATTCCAATCAAGGATTCATTAGAATCACCTGAATTTAAATTGTTCGATTTCACAACAGTCTTTTTGCCCTGATGCTGTTTGGCTTGAAAAACAAAGTTCTCCGTGGGCTCCCATATCTCTAAATTCCAGCTTGGCTTTGGAATCCCATTGAATACTGCACTGGCGGCGGACCGGAAGATTGGATGAGACTTCCAGAAAGGGTCGACTAAGCTTGCCTTCAATAGCAAGCCTCCGCTGGACGGCGGATCTGAGACGACTGCTTATCTAGTAGCCGACATATCAACTTTCTGCATTTTGGTCATCCTTTCACTTTAAAACCAAACCTGACATGTTTGTGCCATCGTTGTGCATTTGTTCGCGTGGCTCCTCTCGAAACGATGGAGACCCTTAGAGGAAGTTGGACGGACGGTTGAAATAGCCCGCAGCGTCACCTTTCGGGGTACAAGCACGCGTTATAACACAACGTTAGAGACGACTGACTAAGCGGCTCTTACCTGCTCTGAAAGCTACAAATGGACACCACGTGTATGTACAGACGGAAAGAGGCAGAGTAGGGTAAGGGCGGGTAAGAGTACGCAGGAGATAATAGTACGCAGCAGCTGTTTTGGTTACTTAGCAGCCACTGAGATGGTGGATACCTTGGTATAAAAAGCAAGGTCAGTGCCTAGGCTGCACAAACAAAATTCAAAGTGCTCCTGTTCTTTCCGCGGGAATACAGAGCAAAATAAGTTTCTGGGCACCCTTGATGTAATATTTCTTAGCTAGGCAAACTTGTAGACCATGCTTCTATTATCAAAAGTATTATATTACAGTCTGTCATCAGTAAGAAAGCTGAGCTGGGACTGAGCTGCAGGACCGGAGCTGACGCTAAAACGCCTACCAACATATTTATGAAGATTTTCTTCCCAAGGGAGCATGTCCGGCAAGAGTACGCAATAGACCATCGTGCAAGAGTGCGCATGCTTAAGAGGTAGAAAATTTGATTTTTGCTTGGGACAGAATCCGTTATTCATATTTGGAAAACCAAACGTTGCAACTTAGTTCTTGTATATTCAGAACGACATAACATCATACAATCGCCTAGTTTGGCGACCAAAAACTTCATGACATGGCATATGCACCTAAAGCACAGCGGGGCATCATTGCGTACCCTAGTCGCCTCTTTTGCGTACTCTTTACCGACCCACTCCGGCAAGAGTACGCACGTGACTTTTTCTTTTTAATAGACTCGTGGTGAGTTCCTTTCAAAGCCATCGAGTCGAAACATGGACGACATGTTGCGAGTCGTGCCGTTTAGAGAATTGATATATTACTGCCAATTGTATTTTAGAGCCAAACACGCCACATGATTTACTATACAACGTACATACATAAAACCAGTCCAAACCGTCTTCTACAATGCTCCATTTCCATACCCAGGTCCTCATGCTGTGGGTGGGCAGCCTGCCCGACCCTGCCAGCGGGCAGCCAGCCCGACCCCACGGCCGGGCAGACAGCCCGACCCCGCCGCCGGGCAGACCGCCCCAGAGCCACCCCGCCCGGCTGACCGCCAGGCGTGGACTGCCCTGTGCTCGGTCGTGACCCCATGGCGTCGCTTTGTCCCGCGGCCGGCCGACCAATCAGCGCGTTAGCTCACCACCGAACATAACGTGGGCATGAGACTCAGCATACAGCCTTGTCACATCATAACACATACATAGACAATTCATCAGGCTAAACAATCATATAAAACATTTTAGTTGTTAGATACCTATATAGGAGGAAAGTGAAAGCCTTCTGAAAGTTAAGTGCGTACTCTTGCACGGACTTCCCCTATTGACTAGCAATGTTTGGCATGCCAATGTGACCCTACTCCGCAACTGGTCTGAGAACGGTCCCAGCTGTTAACCCAGCACCGCCGGGGCTCCTTTCGCACACACCACCGCCTGGGGGTCTGATCGGACCTTCTAAATCTCCAGACACGGAAGTGATACGAAAAGAATTGAACCGGCGCTGGAAGTTTCTTCTCGTCTTCTACTCGTCTTCTACTCTGGAGCCGAGTTTGAATTAAATCTGTTAACCAGTGACATCATCAAAGATCGACAAGTTTAAAATCGCAAACATGTGTTCTGATGTCGAGACACACATCAAAATTCCGGCCAAGCATATTCACATACCCAACTCGTTTAATGAGTTGAAAGTCATGACGCATGGTGTTTCAGTGCTATCAACACGGAACGCGGTACAAACACCTCACACGTATATCCACTCATATACACAGAAAGTCTGACAAACCCGTCCTCCCTCAGTCCAACAGCATGCACTTATAAACCATAATCAATATCGTCACAATCACACAAATATGTTTTTTTATAATCCTGGGGTTTCTGTAATGTTGCGCCACCGACTGTGCCACGCGGCCGCTTTCCTTCACCCGCAAAAGACAAGTTGCACATTCTGAAAGAAAATGGTACAACTGTCGCGATTATGTGGATTCATAGTCATTTTAGTATCAGTGGTAATGAGCATGCAGATACGTAGAGCTGAGAAGATTGCAGGGGACTGCACCAACCCCCTCCCCGGTTTCCATGTTTCATTTTTTTCCTGCGCGCGCTAGGTAAGATTAAGTAGGAATTTATGGATGGTCGGCAACATGTATCCTGAAAAGCTCTGTCTAATCAACCGGCCTAATAAGTGAGGAGATGAAGAGGACTGAAGATAAAAGAAATTACGAATACTCTATTAAGAAATAAGACCTGAGAAACGAAAACGAGGAATCACGAAAAGTGAAGAATGAAAAGAGAGACCAGCCGACAAAGAACGAGAATAATTTATCATCACCGTCATCGTCACGCTTTGTTTGTTTGTTGTTTTCCATGTTTTTTCACCGGATCCCTTCATCAAGTCCCACTACCTAACTCCATGGGTTGAGCGCGGCGCCTGTGGCGACCCTCCCCGTGGATAATCATTGTTCTTCCCCATCACCCATCCTATCCTTATCCTTATCCTACAGTGTGTTTTTGCTTATGTTTGTCATTTATGTCTCTCATCTTCATTACGACCGGCGGCAGAATAGCCAGATGGATAGTGGAGATGCTGTGTATGTCAAATACAAATTCAAATACAAATACAAATACAGCAGAGATGGTTAGAGGTTCCCGGATGTACAGAGCTTAAAGGTTTTAAATATAGAGTAGAGGAGTCATAATCGAATAGTGTGGGGTCTTGTGGAGAGAAATTCAACCCTTCTAAACTGCGCTTATGCCACTCACTTTTTCGCTTGAGCGTAGGCAAGTCACCTAAGTGCTCACAAAATGGCGAGTCGCTTAGTGTGAGGCACCTTCTGGTGCATTGCCCGGACTACGAGATTGAAAGAACATGACAGATGAGGGAGTGCCCTCGCCTGAACCTCTTTTAGAACAGTTCCCAGTTGTAGGCCCTCAAATATCATGTCGCCTTTAAACGTATCGACTTTAATGTAAATTATGCACAAACCTAGGTATCCAATGTGAAACAGTCAGTGGGATGTGGCAGAGTCGGTTTCTTGTATCTCTTCAATTACTTACGAGTACGAGGGTTAAACCTATTTATATATTTTTTGTACTTTTACTTATTTATTACACGATCGCCAGCAGGGAAATATCCATCGTCAGGCGAACTCAAACGCTAAAAATAATACTTAAAATATTACCCGAATAATTGACAGGCACCCCATATCAAGACAATTGATTGCATCGCCCAACTTAGAATTCTGCACTCAAAGTGCAATGTGGTTGAGCTTAAGAAAAGACAGAATGCATGTTCTAAAACTATCCAAGCCGGTGATACATGGGTTTTGAGGTCATTAAAAGGTTCCACAAATCTTTCAGAACCTGAGTAAAATAAAAGAGCATTCATTGCCCAGGGGTCCGACACAAGAGCCCTTCGCTCACAGTGTTCACGCGGTCGCGATGATTCGCAAAAAGTTGAGGCGTGTCATTAGATCGATATGGCACGAGAAGAGGGAAGTTACTCAGAAAAAGTATCTCCTTTTCCCAGAATGCCCATACTTTTCTAAGAAAAAAACATTTGGTTTTGAGTTCTAAAAAATACGAGATATCACGCCAAAATTTTGCACAAGAGCGTCATAGACAATGATAAGCTGGTTTAATTAGGTGATGGTTTAGCCTCAGAAGAAACTAGAAAACACTCTTTATTATTTTGAATTTACTATTTAATTTAACGTCTTTTTATCATTTTAAACTGATCTGTTACTTTAATACATTGTTGGTAATTTGAATGCCACTGCCGCTTCAGTTTAACTGGCTTGGCATTCTGCACCACGGTTGGTGCAAAATGACCCCAGCAGTCCGCCAGCCCTAAAACAAATTTTCTACAGAGGCAGACAAGGACCCATGCAACGGAAATCTCATAAAAAGTCACCATGGATGGACCTAAAACACATAAATGATGATTAAAAGGTTTTATAATCTTCCTCGTGGCTTTCCTCACCCAGGGGCGTAGCCAGGATTTCGCTCAGGGAGGGGCGGCTGTCCCTGCCGCCCCCTTGGCTACGCCCCTGTCCTCGCCAGTGTTTTAGCTCGGCGTCAGCGATCGCCAGCGTGAACTTCCTCACTTCTGTGCCTCACTCAGGCAGGGGCGGATCCAGGAATTTTCGCTAGGGGGCCGCAGCGCTGGGGGCGCCACTTTCATAGCCAGGGGGCGCCATTTTTAGGCCGGCTGGGGGCGCCAAATTTTATGTTCTTTACCCATTTAAAGCATTTTTGTGAACTGAATCAGTTAACCTGCGCCCCGGTGGGCCTCCGAGTCACCTTCGCCCTGGTGGGGGTGTTTGAACACCCCCTCTCGAACTCGTCCCCTATGCAGGATAGCGAAAAAACGCGAACGCTGGTGGATAGCTCATACAAATTCACGAAGACACTGTATCAGTCACTTTTTGGCCCAGGTCAACATTAAGGTCATGGCAGGTCAAAGAAGTTGGCATTTTGAGCAAAGTCTAGCGTCTGACAGCGTTGAGTTATAATAATTTTGTAGACACTGTTCGCTCTCTCTCGTCACGGCGAATCGAATGATATATAATATGAGCATACTAGGTCAAAACACAAATCACCTGACTTCACGTCAGGTCAAGGTCACTTTTTGACTTAGCATAGTCCATATGCCTATCAATCGACTGGCAATAGCAATCCAAACGCAATGGTATAAACATAAAAGTTGTATCGTCATTTCATGCAAAGTTATTGACCTAAGTCTCAAAACTGCTTAAGTAGCTTCGGGTGATCTCTCAGAGGTCACAGGTCAAAAATTGCGACATGAACCTAAAAAGGGTCCTAAGATACTTCGATTTGGAGAATATGAAGGTATTATCACCTTTATCTACACAAATAAAAACCATTTTCTGTTTTCCTCTGTATTTCCAATGGAGAGGTCATGGTCCGTATTTGACCTTATGTCATCGATATGAAAAATCCCGGAACTTCTTGGAGAACTCGCTGGGGCCATTATGTGCTATAAGTTTCAATCCGATAGATTCACCCATTTCCTACTTATGCCACCTTCAACATTTTTTGAGGTAAGGTCACTTAACCTGCACTGATGACCTGACCTGAGATGACCCAAGCCAAATTTTTTGGGGGATTCTTGCGGAATCGATCAAGAATAAGTTGTGCCAAGTACGGCGGTGCTTCGCGTCGCCGTTTTTTCTTGCCGCCCGAAAAACCGGAGGGTCAAAGAGGTAATTAGTTTCATATTTTCTTTTAAAAAAATGAGGAAAGATCATGGCTTTGAATGGATCTAAAATACATCTCAGGAGTGGTAAAAAGTGAATGTATCTCTTTGGCGTTTATTTTATTGTGCACTGGAACCCACGGCTAGTAAAGACACTTTGGGACCCGGGGAGACTGCATGGGGACTATTTTCTCCCCAATCAGTGATCAAAATTATCTTCAGAAGCCTTAAACAGTTTGAAGAAGACCAACGAATGTTTAGAATAGGCCCGTCTCGTTCAATGAGCCTATGTTTGTCATTGGGGATTAGGTTTCTACAGGACATGTCAGATCAAATCCCGATACACTTTGGGAAGCCCCATGATGGTTACATGGACTACTGATTTTGCTTATATGATGATGATTAGCACACAGGGCCTTAACTAGCCATAAGGGTCTAATAAACCACTAGGTCAGAGCAGTGATCCCAGATCCCTTCAATCTGAGCTAGCCAGCTACGAAGGATCTACTACTTAAGTTCATGGACCTTGGCTTACTTCAAGACCCCAGTTATTGTAAACCTTTCTAAGGCTATATTCTAATATAATGCCCTCCTAAGACTTGACTGAGACAAGCAACTTGCCATATTCCAATGTGGTATTTTGACCTTCTTCCGTGCGTAGCCACGCTCGACGTAGGACAAGCGTACCCGGGATGCACAGGGACCAGTACCGACCTAGTCTACGTAGAATATAAGCATACTGATCTAATGTGCGCACTACGATCACAATGCTGATTTGACCCCACCTGCGCAGTGTGGGTGCAGGCTGGAAATCAGAATAAAATATCGACGTGCGTGCGCCCATTCTTATGTACTCTCGGCATCAGAATACGGCCCCAAGCAAAGGCCCAGTTTAGGGATACTCCACATCAGCGATCAACTCGAAAAATGTGTTTGTGTCTCCCTCAACGGCATCCACCTGAATTTTTGCAGAAACTATAACTAGCTATAACCAGATTTTGGCCGTTGGCCTGTCTTCGCTGTGCTATGGCAGCCACATAGGACCCTCGACTGACCAAAGTGAACTCAAAGTCGTTCACAGTGTACACTTGTACACTTTCCGGCTTTCTCCAGGGGTTCGCTAACTGGCAGATTTAGATCCTTATGGATTTAAGGGTCCCACCAGTCCCACTCACAGCAGTCAAAGACCGTCATGGATGGTTACCCGCCTGGATGCAGGGGGCCCAGCGACTTCCCGATAAGACCTCAGGTCACCTCATGACCTTCCACAAGAATATGGCAGGCCTTACTGGGCACAGAAAGACCTGTTGGTCCCGGAGTGCCCTTTTTATAGACTGTGCGTTCAGTTCCAAATATATATATTTACGATACAGGGTCCTCTTATGGTCACCGGGGGTATCGCCCTGTCCGACAAAAAAGCATGCTGGCAAGACATGGCCCTGACTGCGACCTAAAGATCTGTTAGTTACAGAGATCCCTGTTGACCTAAGATTTCCTTATTGATAACAAGGAGACTCCTGGTCCCAAAGGACCTGCTGACCGTAGAGGGCCCTACTTGTCACAGCATCCCCCGCTGGCACAGAGGGCATTCTCGGTTTCTCGGTGGCAGACAGAAGGCTCTTCTGACTGCATTGGGCCCTGCCGACCACGAAATGATGTACTGGTCATGCTTGTCACAGAGGGCCCTGCTGAAAACAGGTGACCCACCTGATTAAAGAGTGTTCTTCTGCCCCTTGGGGACCCTGACGGTCACATATAGGGTGTCGCTTGCCGGAGAGGGTCACGCTTGTAACAGCAAGTCATGCTGGTCCCCGAGGTTTACGGTTGGTCATAGATTGGCGTAGCCCGGCTGCCCTTCGCGCGATCTTTTCCCTTCGGGTGCCTCCCATGCGACTGTGCTAGCCGCCCCATCCCTTTACTACGTTTCTGTTCCTCCCTACTATAGTTCCATCACCCAATAAACTCTCCTTCCCCGATCACCTAGGCATTTTCCAGCTCTATCAACCGGCCGCAAACTCAACCTATCCAAGGTGATGATGTTAGAGATTGCACCTGATCAACACTGACCGAGCTTATCTATCACTGATCAACAACCGAGAGGGCTGGGTACATGGACGATCCAGGATTTCGATAAGAGGGAAGCGAAGTCTCCGGGGGCGGTCAGACTACCATTTGGGGATCAGCCTTTGGTATCATGGATCTTTGTGATGCTAATTTTGCGTATTTGTGATGCCATTTGAAAAAGTGCCGGGTAACCGATGCAGAAATAATATACATATAATAATAATATATAATATAA
The DNA here is from genome assembly GCA_034440635.1 of Lepas anatifera. Classification (NCBI taxonomy): domain Eukaryota; kingdom Metazoa; phylum Arthropoda; class Thecostraca; family Lepadidae; genus Lepas; species Lepas anatifera. The sequence goes on along the minus strand of JAOTON010001718.1, from coordinate 21,098 downwards.
TATAATATAATATATATATATATAATATAATATAATATAATATAATATATATATATATAATATTAAAAAAACACGTTGCCAAGAAAAGAAAGAATTTCTCAAAGTGCCTCTAGTTAAATAAGCAACAAGTAAACAGGGCAACTTCTACCTGGATTACGTTTTGAAGCAGAATTTACGCAGAGACGGCCGTTGGAGATTTTGCGAACCAGTCGTTGCAGTTTACCCTGTCTGCGCAGAGTGGATAGTGATAAATCCATAATATTCTACATAAGGCGAAATTTTTTGCTGTTTACAAACATGTGGGAGAGGACGCAACCAAAATTATGCAGGTGCCTTCTGCCGAGCTCTCAATGTTTTTCTTACACAGATGACGTGGGAATTTCGCATTGCTGTCTGGACACAGCCTTTCATTACTGGCACTGCGAAAAAAACACCTCGGCAAAATAATTAGATGATCGAAGTCAACCGCTTATAGGGTTATCAATAGATCCGGAATGTTTTTTTAAACACATTTAAGGGATATTGGTATATGTGCTCAACATTTGCTTCACAAGAAACATTACTTTTACCAGTCCCCTTTATTCCATCGTAGCATGTTCTTGTTGCAAAATACGACACAACCACATATTGGACGGGCACACGACCACACATCGGATGGGCATGAATGCACCCTGGGGATCCTGCGTGGTAACGGAGCAAAATGACACCAATCGATACCCAAAGCATACATTAAAAGAACTCGGGGCAATTGTTACCACTCAAAGCTGAGAGCTGTCCATGTGCTATGGTAGTGCCATGTTGCAGTGGGATGCCCTAAGGCTGAAAAAGAGCGGTTAATCGTGAAATTGGAGCACCCGAATACAAAGTAGAGGACATCCGAAGTTGAAGGCGGTACACGTAAAAGTGGGGCGCCCCAAGGCTAAGAAAGAACAGACAATTGTGGAAAACGGGCGCGCAATCATGCACTGGCGGGCAGTCAAAAGTGGATCAGAGCGATCAATTTTACGGTGGGCCGCTTTAGAGCTAAAAGGGACGGTCAATCATGATATAGGGGTTCTGAACCACAATGCGGATGGCGGCCAGAGGTGAATGAGGGCAGTCCACGGTGAAGTGGGGTGCTCTAAAGCTGCACAAGAGCGGCCAGCAGTGGAGAAGGTGCGCGCAATGATACAGAAGAGAACGGCTTAAAATGGATGAGGGCAGTCCACGTTGCAGTGGGGCACCCTAGGGCTGAAAAGCGGGTCAATTGTGAAAACGGGGAGCCCAGTCACAAAGTTAAGGGCGCCTGTAGGTAAATGACGGTGGTCCACGTCGCAGAGGTCCGCCAAGCGCTGAAAAAGGGTGGCCAAACGTGAAAAAATGGGGTTCCCAACCATAAAATAGAGGGCGTCCGGAGGTGAATGAGGAGTCCACATTGAAGTGAGGCGCCCTAGATCTGCAAAGGAGCGGCCAATAGTGGAGAACAGGAAAGGGCGGCCAAAGGTAGGCACGGGTGGTCCATGTTGCAGCGGGGCGCTCTAGAGCTGAAAAGGGCGGCCAATCGTGAAATATGGGCACCTAACCACAAAGAAGAGGGCGTCAAAAAATCGATGAGGGTGGTCCACGTTGAAGTGTGATGCCTATTAGTGACCCAGGGGCATCATATATGAGGGAGTGCTTATGTATATAAATGAGTCCAGCGGTGATGCAGCATGGGAGTGCCAAAAGTTCAGTGTGGTACGGTGGTACACCCTGTGGGACGCCGGTGGTCTATAGCCGGGGGAAGTGTGGTGAGTTAGTCAGTTAGTTATTTGGGCTTTCGGGCGAGAGATGGTAATGGTGATAGTGCATGGGGGGACGCTGATACTTCACCGAGGCGATACCGATACTGGAGTTATGGATACCGGTGGTGCAGGCAAGGGGCGCCTGCAGCACATAGGCGTGGAACCGTCAGTGGAGCGTCTGTGGGAGCAAATAATCCATCATAGGGACACTGGTAGGGTAACAACAGGGTAGAAGGGGGTACACGAACAGGGCACTGGTTGGGCAACAGGGAGGAGAAGACAGTGCATGGGAAGAGCGCTGACGGCGCAATTTGGTAATCAAGGAGACACCGAAGCTGAAGTTTGGAGCTTCCGGTGATACAGCTTGGGGTACTCGCATTCAGTGAAATTTGTGGGAGCTGTCAAGGGGAGGCGCTGGTAAGACAACGGGCCACGTTTGGGATGCAAGAAATTCAAAGTAAAGAGAAGCTGCATGGGGTTTCTGGCAGGGATGTGTTGGTGCGTTCATGGAGCTAACGATAGGCACCCATCATGCACCATGGAGGCACAGGGCATGCTGTCAAAAGTTGGGGCGCCAATAATAGCGCGTGGTGGGGGATGTGGTTGGGCGCCGATAGAGCAAAAGTAAGATACCAATGATTCATCAAGCAATCAGCAGAAATATGTGGGCGCCTATAGTGAAGTGTGGGGGCACCAATGGAGCGAAAATCACCAATGTGTACCATGGGTGCCGCCAGACAGAGCGGTTTGTCGAAATGTGGGGGCGCTCCCGATGAGCCCACGGCTGGAAATGAAGGCGCCGGTGGAGCAAAGAACAGGCACCAATGATTCATTATGGGGGCGCCAGTGATACAGAACGATGTGTCAAAATATGGTGGAAAGAGGCGGGGGGGGGGAAGGCACCCATAAAGCTAAAAGCAGACAACAATAATGCATCACAAGAATGGGGCTCGGGTGGTATCACAAGGAGGGGCTGTTGAAAGGTGAAGACCCCTCAATGGGCATGGGGGCGCCGTTTGATATTAACCCGCGCCCCACCGGGGGTCCGGCGCCACCTTCGCCCCACCGGGGGGGCCATCGATGGCCCCCTCTAACTCCGAAAATATGGGCGTTAGCGCAAATCTGCAAAGTGCAATAGAAAGCTCGCGTGAATTCAGTAAGAAATTACTTCGCATGTTTTAGTGCTCAGGTCAATGGTTTGACCTCCAGAGGTCAAATTAGGTCAAGATCAGCTATTTTCACTCAAATATGCAATGATTAAGCAAACTGGGCATAACTCTTATGTCATTAGAGCTATTGAGGCCTGGTAAAGTACATTTGATAGCAAATTGCCAGTACTTTTTCCGCTATGTGGAACGTAAAGACCTTCCGCCAGTGGTTTGACCACCAGAGGTCACCTCGTGACCTAATATGACCTGAGGTCACGAAAGGTCAAAAAGTGACCTTGCCGTATATCAAATGAAAGCCAGTGACAAGACAAACACGATGGTGTTTGTTTCACCGCTCTAGCTCAATTAGGTCAAAAGTTATTGTCAAAATACTGTTTTTGACCTCTGGTGACCTTGGATGACCTTGGAAAAGTCAAAGGGCAAATATGACCCCTGGGATCCGTGAAAGGGTGTCCAAAAACGTTGTTCTGAGCAGTCTGAGTATTTGCAATCATTTTTGTGGCTTTTATATCATGAAATAGCTTTTCCCCATGTTTTTCCAATGGGAGAGGTCGCCTCGTGACCTGACCTCAGGGCACGAAATCGAAAAATCCCGGATATACACCTTGTAGACCCTGGAGGGGTCATAAAGTGTAGGAAGTTTCAAATCGATCGAGTTTGAAATGTAGCTCTTACAGAGCTCTAAAGGTGAAGTGAGGTGACCTTGGTTGACCTCGTCTGGTGACCTGACCTTGGGTGACCCGGGGTAAAAAATTTCAGGGATGATGGAAAAATGTTGCAGTGAGAGGTAGAGCCCTCAACCGCGGTGCTGCGCCTCGTCGTTTTTCTGCTATCCCGGAAAAACCTTAGGGGGCTATCGATGGCCCCCGGTGGGGCGAGGGTTAAAAAAGAAACGCACCAATTATGCACCATGGGGGCGCCAGAGGTAAAGAGCGGGTCCAAAAAGCAGGGGGTGCCCACAGTGAAGCGTGGGGGCGCCGCGCCGGTGGAGTGCACAGAAGACAACAATGATGCCCAATGGGGATGCCGGTGGTACACGCAGGGTTTCAGCACATGGGGCGCCCACAGTGACGCGTGGCGGCGCCCAGGGGCCGAAAAAGTGTTCAGTGTGTCACCATTGAAAATTTCGAGCCATAAATGTGTCACCAGCCCAGGCTGCAAGATTTGGCACGTTTTTGCGTCAGTAGGATAATAATGGATCCCCCTGGACCATCCTAGTTGCGGAAAAACACTGCGAGTTCCAATTACAGGTGCCAATTTCAGCGATTTGTTCTTGTATTTGCCTGGGGGTAGTATGTCGGCGGATTTTTGTCACCTTGCCCACCTTGGGCTGTCACCGTTTAGAATGTCAAAATGGTGGGGTTTTCGACCCCTGGCGGCGCCGTTGAAGTAAAAACGAGACATCAATGCTGCACCATGGAGGCGCCAGTGGTATAGAGCGGATTTTCCGAAGGTGGGGGCGCCCGTAGTGAGGATTGGGGCGCCAATAGTTTATAGCGGGATGCCAAGAAGTGGGAGAGCCCACGATGAGGCTTGGGGGCGCCGGTGGAGTGAAACGAAGGCACCAATGCTGCCCAATGGGGGCGCCGGTGATACATGCGTGGTTCCAAAAGATGGGGCGCCCACAGTGATGCGTGGGGGCGCCGCTGGAGCAAAAACGAGACATCAATGCTGCACCATTGAGGCGCCAGTGATATAGAGCGGATTTCTAGAAGATGTGGGCGCCCGTAGTGAAGAGTGGGGCGCCGGTAGTATATAGCGGGATGTCAAGAGTTGGAAGAGGCTTGGGGGCACCAGTGGAGTGACACGAAGGCACCAATGATGCACCATAGGGGCGCCGGTGGCATTGGCGGATCCAGGAAAAAGTTTTGGAGGGGGCCAAAACATCGTTTTGGGGGCCAAATCGGGAAAAAATCGCAAAAAGCATAGGATTTAAAAAAAACGGCCAAAAGTCGGTCGTTTTGGGGGCCAAAAGATACTATTTCGGGCTTTGGGGGGCCATGGCCCCTGGGCCCCCCTGGATCCGCCAGTGGCCGGTGGTACACACGGGGTTTCAAAAGATGGGGTGCTTACAGTGACGCGTGGGGGCGGCGTTGGAGCAAAAAACGAGACATCAATGCTGCACCATGGAGGCGCCAGTGGTATAGAGCGGATTGTTAGAAGGTGGGGGCGCCCGTAGTGGGGAGTGGGGATCCAGTAGTACATAGCGGGGAGACAGAGTGAGGGCTCCACTGGTATAAAACGGGCTGGTAAAGGGTGAATGCCCCCTCAAAGAGGCATGGCGGCGCCATTTGAGCAAAAAGGCACCAATGATGTACCACGGGGGCGCCAATGGTAAAGAGCGGCTCTAAAAAACAGAGGCGCCCATGGTGAAGCGTGGGGGCGCCGGTGGAGTGCACAGAAGACATCAATGCTGCACCTTGGAGGCGCCAGTGATATAGAACGGATTTTTAGAAGATGGGGGCGCCCGTAGTGAAGAGTAGGGTGCCGGTAGTATATAGCGGAATGTCAAGAGGTGGAAGAGGCCTGGGGGGGCGCCGTTGGAGTGCAACGAAGGCATCATTGATGCCCAATGGGGGCACCGGTGGTACATTCGGGGTTCCAAAGATGGGGCGCCCACAATGACGCGTGGGGGCGCCGTTGGAGCAAAAACGAGACATCAATGCTGCACCATGGAGGCGCCACTGGTATAGAGCGGATTGTTAGAAGGTGGGGGCGCCCGTATTTGGGAGTGGGGAGAGAGTGGGGGCTCCACTGGTATAAAACGGGCTGGTAAAGGGTGAAGGCCCCTCATTGAGGCACGGGGGCGCCAATTGGGCAAAAAGGCACCAATGATGTACCACGGGGGCGCCGATGGTAAAGAGCAGCTCTAAAAAGCAGAGGCGCCCACGGTGAAGCGTGAGGCGCCGGTGAAGTACACAGAAGACACCAATGATGCCCAATAGGGGCGCCGGCGGTACATGAGGGTTCCAAAAGGTGGGGCGTCCACAGTGACGCGTGGGGGCGCCGTTGGAGCAAAAACGATACATCAATGCTGCACCATGGAGGCGCCAGTGGTATAGACTGGATTTTCCGAAGGTGGGGGCGCCCGTGGTGAGGATTGGGGCGCCAATAGTTTATAGTGGGGTGCCAAGAAGTGGGAGAGCCCACGATGAGGCTTGGGGGCGCCGGTGGAGTGAAACGAAGGCACCAATGATGCCCAATGGGGGCGCCGGTGGTACATTCGGGGTTCCAAAGATGGGGCGCCCACAGTGACGCGTGGGGGCGCCGCTGGAGCAAAAACGAGACATCAATGCTGCACCATGGAGGCGCCAGTGATATAGAGCGGATTTCTAGAAGATAGGGGCGCCCGTAGAGAAGAGTGGGGCGCCAGTAATATATAGCGGGATTTCAAGAGGTGGAAGAGGCTTGGGGGCGTCGGCGGAGTGAAATAAGGGCACCAATGATGCACCATGGGGGCGCCAGTGATGCAGGGCAGGTTGTCAAAATGTGGTATTTGCATGCAGCGGAATTACCAGGGGGCGCCAGTATTTCCGTTTGGCATGCAAATGTGGAGCAAATGGAGTTGGCCCCCGGGGGCGCCTTAGTGCCGAGGGGGCGCCTTACCGGCGAGGGGGGCCGCGGCCCCCGCGGCCCCCCTGGATCCGCCCCTGCACTCAGGCTGCCGGTGGATGGCGGTCACTGATTGGTGCACGCTCGCTGCATGACTGCTGATTGGAGGAGGCATGTTCACTTGCATCACGAGAAATTGAGCAGAAATCTCTCAATGAATATACAATAGTGTCAGAAAGCACTAGAACCCATATCTAGAGTGTCATTTTCAGAAATTTTTTGCCATACTTTTCTCTATCGGCTTGGTTATTTGCCCCGCTATCTAAAGCCATGCTTTTCGGCACAGGCTTAAAGCCGACCATCGAGTTTACTCGGAGCGTGTAAGTAGGTTTCTGCTGAGTGGGTGGTAACAGATGCTCGGTCCGGAGGCTAAACGAGGGAGAAAGGGAAGGAAGGGGGCCCCACCCCACAGTAAAACTAGCAAACGTCTGATGAGTTAAGATTTGTCTAATGGAGATGAGCCCATGCTACAGTGCTCCGTGTTGAATGGGCCAAAAGGCACAGAACTGTAATCGGGACCTAAAACTAAAAGTCAGAAAAACCCGACCTTGCGAAAATAATTAGAGAAATCACGAGAAATCAGATTATTTATATTCAATTTCTTCAAAACTGAGACTGGTGCCCATTGAGGTGAGTATACGCCTTTTAACATAGACTAGTTTTGAGATCTCGTACCCAAGCTTCCAATTCTGTTCGTTGCGAAAGCCATCTCGTTGGACTCCGAAGCCATATTCTCCTGGGGAAGCTTTCTAGCCTGGGGTGAAAACTCATCGCCTGCGGGGACGAAAATATGTTTTTGACTTCTGATCAGTGGCGGATCCAGGGGGAAGGCATTTACCCCCCCAAACGGAAAGGCTCGGGACAAAACTATGTTTTTGCCCCCCAAAGCAATCGATCTCCTTCTTTCCCCGACTCCTTTTTAGTTTGAAAGCAATATTTTGGTGCTTCAACTCTCAACCTCAAACAGAACCAGTTAAGTTCAGTGGAAATTTGGGGCCCTGGAGAGGGGAAAAGTATCTTGAGCCCATATTTTTCACACCTGGTGAGGTTTGTTTTTTTGCCTCACATGCCCAAAATTCTACTGGAAAGTCATATTGTAGCGCTGTTTTGCACTGCTTGACGTTTTTTTGTTTTTCGACTTTGGTTTGCCCCTCCCAAACCGACTGGCTAGATCCGCCACTGCTTCTGACCGAAGCGTTCTCTGTGTTTTCGTACACATCACAACCCTGATGCTATGTTTCAAAAACTAAAACCTTGCATATCGCGAGGCCCAAAGTCATGGGCGGTGAAATATTTTTGGCACTTGAGAGGTGATGCTCTAAAGGGTGCTCGTGCCTCCTTTAAAGTGCACAACTCTACCCACCTGCCTTTCTAACCAGCCACTAAAAAATTTGGTAAAATGTAGAAAATAAAGCAATCTAGAGGCAATATTTTATTTAGAACTGGAAATCACTTTGTACTACACAACCCTGCCAAAAAGCGGCTCCAGCTTTTAATCCAGGTGGTAATGAGGCAGGCCCTGCCCAAGTTTTCAAGTAGCAGTGCCCCCGTCAATGCTAAGCTGCATAGCGCGAAGAAACAGTGACGTCAGCATTTCAACGCTGCATGAGTTTTACAGCCTGAGCATTTTGGAGTGATTATTCCCTGGATCGGCATAGAAAGAACACCACTGCTCGGATTCCCTTAAAATTGGCTTGCCTTAAAAGCTCTGCTCCTTTTCTATACAAATCTGACTCAGTTTTTATCTTCCAGAGAGAGAGAGAGAAAGAGAGAGAGAGAGAGAGAGGGAGAGGGAGAGGGAGAGAGGGAGAGGGAGAGGGAGAGGGAGAGAGAGAGATAATTGAAGTTCTTTACAACCTGAACCAATCTGGGATTCTAGAGCCTTGGGTATGTGAGGCTGCTGTGGAAAATTGACGAGGAAGATGGTAGGAGGAGTACATCTTTTTCGGTGGGCTAAATTAAGTTAATGTCAATTTAATTGGAATTGTGTCCTTCCCATTCTCCTTGATACAGCTTCAAATGCATATTTTCTGCCCTAAGACATACGTGGCGATGAAAGCTCCATGATTGGTAAGTTTCGAGACAACCTTAATATTCCCCTCGGTTTTTCTGTGTGCTTTACAATCTTGATAGCTAAGTTATAAAAATAAAACACTTGAAGGTTCCAGTTAGCAAACGTTGATAAGTTTTGGATAATGAAATACAAAAACGAAGTAACGAAAACATGATAATTTACAGGCAAAATGGTGCTTGGTTTACTCCTTTAATCAAATGATAGGTGTATTACGGCCACTGCACATAAAGGTGCTCCTTTATCGGAGCGGTCAAGGCCGTAGTCATCTTGTTGAACATCCCCGGACTATAATGAAACAGAGTGGTCCACGGGGACCTTCAAAGAACGGATCAAGTCGTCATGTTCCCCTAAATCCCCGTCCGTAATAATAACTACGAGCCGTCCCGAGCGCGTGCTTGTTTTGCGGTACAGTATACCAGTACAGGACGTGCATTGCGGCTCAATATAGCTGCGGTGGTGCGCTGCGGCACAGCATAGAGCGATAGAGGCGTCAATCGTTCGCTTCAATCGATCACTGATCACGGGTGGAGATCCAGGGGAGTTGGGGGTCAAAGCCCCCGCCCCTGGGTTTTGGGTCTTCCATAGGCTTGGTATAGGGCTTGTATTGCCGTGTCAGCGTTGACCCATCCAGCACCCTCCCCCCGGGCCGAGAGAAACTCTCCGGCCTTGTCACCGATACGGAGCCGGGTTTAATGAACCAATGTCGTCACGGGCTTTGAGTTCTTGAATATGCGTGTATTTTGGTAAATTCTTCAGCTTCATGCTTTATTTGTGAGGCATTGGTGACAGCATAGTAAGTTTTCTTACTCGGAAGTGACGTAGCCCTGGCAGAGGTGTATATTTATATATTTTTGGGAGTGTCCAGGCACCCCCAAAAAGGCCGTCTGCTTGTTAAAATATCCTTAAGATTTTTTAGTTTTATTTTGATGAATATTGGCTTTATCTACTTCAAAAAATTATTTACGAATGCTAAAGCCGGGATAATATTATGATATCTAAAGAGATGTGTAAGCTATTGGCATTGTTTCAAGTTCGGGTACCCCCAATCATTTTTTGAAATCCATACCCATGAGCCCAGAGGAGCAATCAGTTTTTCGCGTAGATGGAAAAACAAATTACGGATAGAAGTAACGTTCTCCAATGCTGAGAAAGAGCTGCAAAAGATGCTAATTTAAGACACTTCCGATGCTGTGTACACTTCCAATATACCTCATGTATCGCCAGTTCTGATTCCACCATTTTCACTTCCTGCTGCATCGCTTCTCTAGAAAATTGACAGGTTAGAAACAGAGCTCGCGAGGTCGTGACAGGAACTGGTGCATAGTGTACACCTTTTTGGTCCTGTGAGGAGAGGTACATGTTTAAAAATCACAAATCAATACTTCTGGGCAGAATCAATAGCTCACTTTAAAACGATATATGTTGGTTTGAATTGTTTATTCTTTCCAAATAGCTGTTCTGCCCAACTCACTTAGTCTTAGGCAATCAATTTAGTGATCCGTCTACAATTATTATTATTCTTGCTATAAGTAGGTATTCCATAAATGAATAATGTCCGGAAGAAAAATAGTTAAAATGAGCAATTGTGATGTTTGTGTTCTATATTTTATGTAAAATGTATACAACGCCTACCAATGGACCCAAGGAATACAAGCCAAAATGACCAAAAAGTTAAAGGCTCTAAAGCCCCAAGCAATAATGGAACTTTCCTTGCTTTTGAGAACACGTCGAACGTGACAAATTAAATTGTCTCAGTGAACTTCTTTGCTGCTTACCTTTCTTTGAAGTCATTTTCCATTACTCTTTAGGTGCCCGATGCCTGTCATATTGTTACTCAAAATTTAAACTTGGCTCACAGTAAAAATTTTGTCGCTGCCAAGGGTCAAACCCTCCTAACAGTTGCAATGCCAAAATGTGCTCTGACGCGGTACAGCGAAGACTTCCGTTTTTTCGGAATGAAAACAACAGATATGCAGGGCAAACAATGAAGCACCTCAGGCTTGGCACCTCTGTTGGAATTGCGACACCGCAGCGCTCGCAACCCAGCTTGAGGGTGAAATGGCGCAGTAGGCGGCGGAATGAAGATACAAGCTTGCAGTGCGCCTGTCAGACGCTGCACAACCCTCCCGTGAGATCCACTGTGAATAACACGACCATGGAATCTTCAGAAATCTGACGCAGCTCGTCCAAATACCTCAATAAATGTCCGTGTTTTTTCGTTAGGCGATGAGAAAACATTCTGGAAAGGTTCCGGGAGGTGTTTATCGACCTACATGTGCCCGTCCTGTCAGACGTCACCGTGATAAGCATGAAGTGATCAAAACTATTAAACGAAACGGTAAAAATTAGAAGAATGAGGATCAAGGAGGGTTAAGCTAGGCAAAAAAGTCCTTGCTAAAAAACACCTTTAAAGTGCCGATTAGACTGATTGAGCTCGCCGGAGGGCGGGTTACTGTCTCCATTCATGTTCGCACCTAAACATGTTTCTAACTCAACTCTGTCAGTCACTAGAGCAGAGAAGCTCTTCTCTAACATGCCACCTTCTTTGACCTGTCATGACATCACTATTGACATGAGCCAAAAAGTGACCGATGTAGTCTCTTCATGAATTTGCATGAGCTTTCCACCAACGTTCGCGTTTTTTGCTATCCCGCATAGGAGCCGAGTTCGAGAGGAGGGAGGGAGGGGGCGCTTGAACATCCCACACCAGGGCGAAGACGGAGGCCCACCGGGGCGGGTGTTAAATGTATAAATCACATAGAACAAAAGGGAAAACACATGAAATTTTTACCCACCGGAGAAGTTCTGTGTTCAAGGAGCGTGGTGTGAAAGTGGTAAAAACATTTACACATTTTACCCGCTAAAGCATGTTTATTTTTTTGCACTCATAGCATAAGTAGGTAAAAGATTGAAGCTGTACCATGCAGGGAAAGGGAAACGTGTTATGGAAAGATAATTTCTTTGATGAAAATTACCGAAGAAAAAATAATAATTTCCTTTGAAATAAGTCAAACATAAGTCCTTTAACTCTGGGTCCAGTGGGGTGGGGTCCGGTGGGGTGGGGTCCGGTGGGGTGTTCAACCACCCCCTTCGGGGTTTTCCGGTGGCACGAAATGAAGGCGGCGCGAAGTGCTGCCGTACTTGGGACACCTTATTCTGGAGGAATTTCGCAACTTTTTCCAAATTGTTAAGGTTGGATCATTTCAGGTCAGGTCACCAGTGCAGATCAAGTAACCTGACCCTCAAAAATGTTTAAAGTAGCATAAGAAAGCAATGGGTAAATCTATGGGATTGAAACTTATGCCACATATGGGCCCACCGAGTGCTACAACTATGTTTCGGGATTTTTCACATCAGTGAACTAGGGTCAGGTACGGATCATGACCTCTCCATTGGAAATGCATGGGAAAACAGGAATTGGGCTGCAATCGTGTAGATAGAGTTGCAAATACCTTCATATTCTCCAAATCGTAGTATTGTGGGTTCCCCTCCAGGGTCGTGTTAAAATTGTTGACCTGTGACTTTTGAGAGGTAATCTGGGGCTACTTAAGCAGGCTCTCAGACTTGGGTCAAAAACTTTGCAGAAAATGTGGATTAAGCTTTTATTTTAATACCATGGCCTTTTGACTGTTATTGAGAATCGATTGATATGCATATTGACTGTGCTAGGTTTGATGGTTACCTTGACCTAGCCTTGGGTCAGGTCATTTTTATGCCTTGACCTAGAATAGTCATATTATACATCATTCGATTTTCCGTAACGTGAGGAAGCGAATGGTGCCTGAAAAGGATTCTGACTCAACTCTGTCAGACGCTAGAACCATAACACTATACTCTAACATGCCACCTTCATTGACCTGTCATGACCTCAATATTGACCTGGGCCAAAACGTGACTGATGTAGTTCTTAATGAATTGTTTAGGGGCTATCCATCAGCTTCCGCATTTTTTCGCCATCCCGCATAAGAGCCGAGTACGAGGGGGTTGAACCCCCCACCCCTCCCCTCCCACCAGGACGAGGGTGTCTCGGAGGCCCACCGGGGCGGGTGTCAACAAAACCTATCGAAAGAAATGGCAAGAATTAGAAAAAAGGAAACTTTTTAAGCCGATTGTAACTTTACCACTAAAGTTCAGGAGAACCCGATTGGCGAAAACTCGTCGGAGGGGACAATAGCTGGCGACCCTGGGCCCGAAGACCCCGGACCTGTGATGCTTGAGAACTGATCAGCATATGATTGATCTGTCTCAGGCTCACAACGGCTGGGTCAGATTCCAGTCACCACGTGGATCTCTTCGCTACCAATAACTTATCAAGTTAAAAGATTTTGGCACAGGCATCGCTTAAATACGCCGTCTTTGATTTGAAATCTTACTGAAAAAAACCTCTGACAGAGCAGTAAATAAATCGGCACTAATTAATAATCTCTCAGATACAGTGTTTGGCAAGATGCTTCCGGGATAAGAACGGACAGAAAATATAACTGGAAATGACAATGAAATCAACATCCGGCAAGCTTTAATCCATAATAATTAATATTGTCCCCTCCGAAGAGTCTTTTATATGATTTCTGGGCCTCGGCTATCATAATTAACTCGGAGCGAGGAGCCTTGGCATTACGTAAATGCAGTACACACCAGGCTAGTCGCAGAGCAGGGGCGCAAGTTTCCATATATTTGGGGGCTCGAGCCCCCCCAATGCTCGGAGAAGCCCCCCCAATGACCCAACGAGCCCCCCAATCCCAAGTTGCGGGCCCCTGCGGACAGAGCCGGGCCCCTGCCACGATTCCAGGCCCCAGTGGTCTACTTGGGCTAGCTTTGGCTGAGGCCAGGCTCCCTGGCATGCTTGCGGGTGCCCTGTGGGCCACCTTTAACCTCGGTGTCCGCAACCGGGTCCCTAACGATATTTTTTCAGGCCCACGTTGACTGCAGCCGGGTCTCTAATTCCGGCAGTCTCGGGCCTCCTGTCATCCAACCGGGCCCTCTGTGATCCACCCGGGCCCCCTGTGGACTGTAACCGGGCCCCCTGTAATCCATCCGGGCCCCCTGTGACTGCAGCCGGGCCCCCTGTAATCTATCCGGCCCCCTGTGACTGCAACCGGGCCCCTCTTTGATCCACCCGCACCCCTGTGACTGCAACCGGGCCTCTGTGATCCAGCCGGGCCCCCTGTGATCCACCCGGGCCCCTGTGACTGCAACCGGGCCCCCTGTCATCCACCCGAGCTCCCTGTGACTACAACCGGGCCATCTGTGATCCGCCCGGCCCACCTGTGACTGCAACCGGGCCCCTGTAATCCACCCGGGCTCCCTGTGATTACAACCGGGCCCCCTATCATCCACCCGGACCCCTGTGATACACCCGGGCCCTCTGTGATTACAACCGGGCCCCCTATCATCCACCCGGGCCCCTGTGATACACCATGGCCCCCTGTGACTAGGACAGAGCCAACTGTGATCCACCGGGGCCCCTGTGACTGCAACCGGGCCCTCTGCGATCCACCCGGTCCCCTGCGACTGCAACCGGACCCTCTGTGATCCACCCGGGCCCCCTTTAATTATAACCGGGCCCCATATGATCCACCCGGGCCCATGTGACTCCAACTGGGCCCCCTGTGACTGCAAGCGTGCCATCTATGATCCACCCGGGCCCCCTGTGACTGAAACCGGGCCCCCTGTAATCCACTCGGGCCCCCTGTGACTACAACCGGGCCCCATGTGATCCACCCGACCCCCTGTAATTACAACCGGGCCCCCTATGATCCACCCGGGCCCCCTGTGATACACCCGGGCCCCCTGTGACTGCAACCGGGCCATCTGTAATCCACCCGGGGCCCCTGTGACTGCAACCAGACACTCTGTGACTGCAACCGGGCCCCCTGTGAGACTGCAACCGGTCCCCCTGTAATCCACCTGTGACTCCAACCGGGCCCCCTGTGACTGCAACCGGGCCATCTGTGATCCAATCTGGGCCCCTGTGACTGCAACCGGGCCCTCTCTGATCCACCCGGCCCATCTGTCACTGCAACCGAGCCCCCTGTAATCCACCCGGGCTCCCTGTGATTACAACCGGGCCCCCTATCATCCACCCGGGCCCCCTGTGACTGGGATCGGGCCATCTGTGATCAACCCGGGCCCCCTGTAATTACAATCGGGCCCCCTATGATTCACCCGGACCCCTGTGACTCCATCCGGGCCCCCTGTGACTGCAACCGGGCCATCTATGATCCACCCGGGCCCCTTGTGACTGAAACCGGGCCCCCTGTCATCCACCCGGGCCCCCTATGACTGCAACTGGGCTATCTGTGATCCACCCGGGCCCCTGTGACTGCAACCGGGCCCCCTATGATCCACCCAGTCCCCCTGTGACTGCAACCGGGCCCCCCTGTGATACACCCGGGCCATCTGTGATCCCCCCGGGGCCCCTGTGACTGCAACCAGGCACTCTGTGACTGCAGCCGGGCCCACTTTGATCCACCCGGGCCCCTGTAATCCACCTGGGGCCCCCTGTGATCCACCCGGGCCCCCTGTAATCCACCTGGGGCCCCCTGTGATCCACCCGGGGCCCCATGTGATCCATCCTGGGCCCCCTGTGATCCACACGGGCCCTCTTTGACTGCAACCGGGCCCCCTGAGATCCACCCGGGCCCCTGTGACTGCAAACGGATTCCCTGTGGTCCAACCGAGCCACCTGTGACTGAAACCGGGCCCTCTGTCATCCACCCGGGCCCCCTGTGGCTACAACTGGGCCATCTGTGATCCACCCGGGGCCCCTGTGACTGCAACCGGGCCCCCTATGATTCACTCAGGCCCCCTGTGACTGCGACCGGGCCCCCTGTGATCCACCCGGGTCCTCTGTGACTGTAACCGGACCCTCTGTTACCATCCGGCCGCCTGTGACTGCAACCAGGCCCCCTGTAATCCACCCGGCCCACTGTGACTGCAACCGGGCCCTCTGTGATACACCCGAGCCCCCTGGGACTGCAACCGGGCCATCTGTGATCCACTCGGGGCCCCTGTGACTGCAACCATGCACTATGTGACTGCAACCGGGCCCCCTATGACTGCAACCGGGCCCTTTGTGATCCACCCGGGCCCACTATGATCCACCCGGGCCCCTGTGACTGCAATCGGGCCCCCTGTAATCCACCTGGGGCCCCCTGTGATCCATCCTGGGCCCCATGTGATCCACACGGGCCCTCTTTGAATGCAACCGGGCCCCCTGAGATCCACCCGGGCCCCCTGTGACTACAAACGGATTCCCTGTGGTCCAACCGGGCCACCTGTGGCTGCAACCGGGCCCCTGGAATCCACCCGGCCCCTGTTATCCACCCGGGCTCCTGTGACTGCAACCGAGCCCTCTGTGATCCGCCAGAGCCCCTGTCACCGCAACCGGGCGCCTGTGATCCACCCGGGCCCCCTGTGACCGCAACCGGGACCTGTGACTGCAACCGGGCTCCCTGTGGTCCAGGAGGCGCGGGTCCTCTAATGCCACGGACGGGCCCTTGCCATGAATGCGGGGCCCTGTGGTCTATCTGGGCTTGCTGTGGCTGCGGTCGGGCTCCCTGGCATGCTTGCTTGGGTACGGTCCCTTTTAGGGCCACCCATAATCGCTGTGTCCGCAAACGGGCCCTTAACGATATTCTCAGGCCCATTTTGACTGCATCCGGGGCCCTATTTCTGGCAGTCTCGGGACCTTTTTGGTTCCTCTGTGACTGCAACCGGGCTCCTTGTATTCTGCCTTGGCCCCTTTTAGTCTGCCCGGGGCCTTTGTAGGTGGTCTGGGCTTTTTGTAGTGTGCCTGGGTCCTGTGTGATCCGCCCGGGCCCCTGTGGTCTGCCCGCGCCCCTTGTGGGCGGTCTGGGCTCCTTGTAGTCTGCCCGGGCCCTCTGTGGTCTGCTCGGGCCCCCTGTGGTCTACCCAGCCCCCTGCGGTCTGCCTGGCCCCTTGCAATTTGTCCGGGCTATAGTCATAGGGGGTAATAGTCATAGTCATCGGTTTGTCCGTGTCCCTGTGATCTGCAAGGATCCACAGCACTAGCGGATCCAGGGGGGGTAAAGGTAAAATTGGGGGATTTGATGCCCTCCCCAAATCCCCGGATTTTACCAATTTTTACGGATTTTCTTCAAACAAAAACCATACGTTTTTTCACGATTTGGGGCCCCGTTGCCCCCTCCCCCACCATCGGCCTGAATCCGCCCCTGATTCCACTCCTCCCACTTCGCTGTATCCGGGAATCCGTGCTATAATTTCAGGCTCCCTCTGGGCTACCCAGGCCTCCTCTGGCTCTAGCCGGGCTCCTTGCCTTGCTTACGACCCCCTGTAGTTCACCACCCCCCACCGTGCGCAGCCGGGCCCGTTCCGATAAGTACTGGTTTAATAAATTGACATGTTTGTTATTTTTGCATCTCTCCGCCGGCACTACTTTTCTTCATTGATATATTTCTAGGCATTTTTGTCAGAAATGTGCATGAAGTTTTCCATTTTTGTTTGTTCTAGTGGAATTTTAAGTACAGACAAATTTAAGTCTCTTAAATTTGTCTGTCAAAAAGTGTATTAAATCTTGTCGTCAAATCTGGGTTAAATAATGTGCGTCCGCCGGCGAATGGTAGCCTCTTAATTTCCCGGGCATGTCAGCGCAGCGCGAAGGAAGCTAAGGCATGCTCCTGGCTCTCTTGTCGCATTCGCCGAGGCGAATGATTTGCACAAAGTTTGCCTTGAACAGTAAAATTGGCATGCTTATGATTCAATCGGCTTGTGTCTACTCTGGAAAAGTTTTGTTAGGCTCTGATTTGGATTTTACGTTTGGGCTTTTCGTGTCAATCCAAATCGTGCTCGATGCGCAGTGTTGAATGGCAAGTGAAGTGATTGTTTGCTATTTGCTGCTGTCGGGCTAAATCCTAATGAGTGATGATCCCCTGTCCGGCTCCCCTGATGGCTAAATACCAAGACTTGGAGAATCTTTTGCCCCTATGGCCGCCAGTGACGTATCTAGAATTTGGGTAAGGGGAGGGGCAAAGCCTCAGGGGACAGGGCGGCACTTAGCCACCCGAAGGAGGCACTTTTCACCCAAAGGGCGACCAATCGTCGCATCCTGGGGGAGGGGAGGCTTTGGGGGCGGCATTTCGTCCTCAGAGGCTCTTGGGCTTAAGAGGGTGGCTGCCCCATTCGCCCCCCCTGGTGGCCACCCCATTCGCCCCGCCCCCTGGTGGCTGCAGCCGGGTCCCTACTCCCAGTAGTTAATACCCTGTGGATGCAGACGGGCCTGCCATGGATGCGGTTCGTGTAACTGCAACCAGCCTCTGCCATGCTTGCCATGCGGGCCCCTGTGGTATCCCGGGCCCTATTGGTCTGATCGGGCCCCCTGTGGCCTGTCCGGCCCCTGTGGTCTGCCCGGGCCCCAGTGTGCAAAGTATGGCATTTTCGACGAGATCTCGTCGGTGCGAGTGCCCTTGGAGACAGGAGCGAGTGGTGCGAATTTTATCAGCCTGGTGCGAATTTGCAAGACTGGTGCGAGGAAGTTGACACTGAAAACTAAAAAAATAATGACTGAATAGTTAGGAAGACACAGGAGGGG
The DNA here is from genome assembly GCA_034440635.1 of Lepas anatifera. NCBI lineage: Eukaryota > Metazoa > Arthropoda > Thecostraca > Lepadidae > Lepas > Lepas anatifera. The sequence goes on along the minus strand of JAOTON010001718.1, from coordinate 2,909 downwards.
GCGTTATAAAAGTCCTTGACTAACTGATAGGAGAGAGGTAGTATTGCATCGTGTGGGTAGGAATGTGTGCGTTTTTCTCCCTAGTATCTGGCAGATTGGTGAGAATTTTTTAGGCTGGTGGTGCGATAATTTTGGATGGCTGGTGCGACTCGTCTGGTCTGCTGCCATACTTTGCAGACTGGCCGGGTCCCATTTGGTCTGTACGGACCCCTTGTCTGCTAGTGCCCATTTTGTTCTGATCGAGCCCTTGTGGTCTGCCCGGGCCTCCTGTGGTTTTCCCGGAACCCTTTTGGCCTGTCCGGGCCCCTGTGTGGCCTCTGCGGACCCCCTTTTGTCCGTTCGGGCCGCTTTTTGTCTGCGCGGGCCCTCTGTGGTTTGCCCGGGCCCCTCCCAGTCTGCAAAGTATGGCACTTTTGGCGAGATCTCGTGGTGCGGACACCCTTCAGGTGGTTCGAACTTTGGAGCAAACAAGTGCCCACTTTTGCTGTATGGTGCGAGGGAGCTCAAATCAAACACCCACAGAGATCTGAGAAGGGAGAAAATGGTAAAAACATCGAAATTTCCGGGTCAATGGAATTTCTCACCAATGCTTGGTGTGAATTTTAGGCTGCTGGTGGTGCGAAAAATCTACAAGGCTGGTGCGGACTCGTCAGGTCTGCTGCCATACTTTCCAGACTGGGGCCCCTCTGTGGTTAGCCCGGCCCCTGTGTTCAGCTCGGGTCCCTGTGGTCTGCCCGGGTCCTTTCATCTGTCCAGGCCCCGTGTGGTCTGCCCGGGCCCGCTGCCCAGCCAGCAATTCCGACCGGGCCCAGAGCGGGCTGGGTTGGGCTCTGCCCGAGCCCTAAGACTCATAGCTGAGCCACATAGACTCGGGCTGAGCCCGAAATTAGGTCGGAGGATGACAACTTGCCCGAGCGGTAGAGCCCGGTCTTGCTTGACCATGGGCTCTGCCCAAACGGAGCGGAGCCGGACCTGGGCTGAGCCCATATACGCGGGCTCTGCCCAGTCAAAGCCCAGCATATATCGGGCAGAGTCCAGCCAAATTGCTGGCTGTGTGTGGTCTGTTCGGGCCCCTTTTGGGCTTACCGGCGTCCTTTGGTTTTCTGGGTTCCTGTGGTCTGCCCGGCCCCTTTGGTGTGCTCAGGCCCTATGTGGTCTGTCTGGGCCCCTTGTGGTCTAAGAATATCGTGCAGAAACTGAAGCTGTTGTGTTAGTCGCGTATTTGCAGGAGTTCCTTATTTGTGAGCAGTTTCGTGCCCCAGGTGGTGTATCCGTGCTCCCTGTTGCCGAAACCGGCCCCCTGCCATGCTTGCGGGCCCCCTGTGGTTTTCCCGGGGCAACGTGCGGCCGGTCCCATGCAACATTCGGGGAAAAATGGATGGGGCGTGAGAAATGTTAGGCTCCCCATTCCTTTTGTACTGATCCTATATGAGGATTGTAAAGGGAAATAGGCAGTACCACCTATTCATAGTACCCCTTGACCGGTACCCAGTGTTGTAAAATGCCATGAACTGGCAAGGTGAATGGATCAGAAAAAGGTGTCTTGATCATGTAACATAAATATCAGTAGGCTCGATTTCCCCGCTGATAAAGGAATTTCGCACTTCGATCTCTACCTTCCATTTGTATCAATTTATTCGCGATAATGCGATTTCGTTCCAGGTGTGAATGTTAAAATGGTTGGACAGTATAAACATAAGTCAGGGTGCACAAAAGCGTAAAACAAAGAACATTCAATACCGAGGGGCTGCTCTGGCAAAACTACCCAAATTTTGTACATTTTTCAGGTAAACTATGAATCTAGAATCGTCTTGCTAATTTTGCAAACTGTTATAAAATGACCCCGATCATATTTGCATTTAATCTCTAGCAACGTACGCGTCCACTTAAAGTAGTTCATATCACTACTATTTTTGGTACTTTGCAAGCTACGTTCATTTATCGACCGCAAAAAATTAAAACCCCAATTTAAAACTAACTCGGAAAAGTGCAATGTGTATAGTTTCCAGCAAAACGGTAAAGTAAGGTTGTAATTCCAATCCTTCTTTTCCTGATCATTGCCTTTCCTCGGCCAGGCCATCAGCCGGATCCCGTTTGCTAAAAAGACCCTCCAGCATCCATCCCTCCTGCGTCGTCCGGGGCTGATCCCGTTGTACCTCCGGAGGAGAGCATCCACGTGGACGACAAAGACGGTAAGTAGACACCTACTTGTCCAATATCCTCACATAGTTTGGCAGCTCGTTCAAAAGATTGGGTCTCCTGACTACTTTTTGGACTAAATATTGCAAATCAGGAACAGTGACGAATAGAGCGCTAAAAATTGTTATTTAACCTCTGCAGTCAGTTTTCGACAACAAACGGTCGAAAATACGTTTTTTCGGTCACATTTTCATTTAAAAAAATACGGGCCCCCATCATCTACGGGCCCCCCATCATGTACGGGCCCCCCTTTCAAGCCGGGTGCCCCCCAATCGAAAACATAAAGTTGCGCCCCTGTCGCAGAGGCCCCGCGCCAATAGATGGTGTCCCATCACAAGTGGCCTGAATGCGACTACGTCACTGTGTCGAGATCGCTGCTTTTTCCGGCTCAACATCCAGTTAAGCTTGAGCCTAGCATCAAGCGATGGACTTAGGAAGTTTTTAAATCCTAGGAAATTCACCGAGAGAAAGCTAATGTTATGATCTTTGTTTCCTCGAGACTGCTACCACTGTAGGCTGTCGTGCAAATTTTCGAAACTCAGCTAAAAACAAGGGATTTCCCGAATATTTGAATTAAGCCTGACAATCTCATTCCCCAAAGATATTAAAATTTGAACCTTATTCTAATCAAGACACGACCGACCTTTTTGAAATTTGCTGTTGTTGTGAGTGTCAGGTGATAAACAATTTACTTGATAATAACAAATATT